>CAJVRN010000234.1:4700000-4835000 GCA_911728415.1 Lagocephalus sceleratus
CGCCCTTTTCAGGATGTGGCACCAGGAACCGAGCGGGTTAGAAGGAATCCAGCAAGAACAGAAAGCGGAATCTGAAGGTTTTGGTTCAATGTGGAAACGTCAGGAATACACAACCAAAGGCAAAAAAAGTCCCCGGTGAGGGACCCAAAAAACTTCAAAAGCACTTTAGGAAGACATATTAAGACAATAAAACGCAGCTTTAAAAAGCACGATCTGAAGACACTCGATGGAATAGTCTGCAAACATCCCAGCAAACCAGTCTGAGGATGAAACCAGCCTCCAGCCTTGTTTACCTTTGGTTTTAACATATTTTTTTTACTTGAGAGCGGACTCTTTTGGTTGCCTTGGAGCAGCCAAACGAAAAAGACACAGTCAACTTTAGTTTAAGATGATCAATCTTCTGGGCTCGTACAGAAAGGGGGGGGGCGCTCAGCGCTGCTCTCAAACGCACTAGTGGCCACAGTCGGTACTGCAGGTACATTCAGGGTCTCCATTTGCACAAAGTAAACACATTAACATGAAAAACACCCAGGTTTTTCAGTTTAATCTAGCTCCTTTTCCCACAGAAAGACGCACAATACTATATTAAAAATCAATTGCTGCGAGAAGGAATCTCTCCTAACCTACATATGCTCTGTCGAAGCTGCCCCGAGGCTGTTATGAAGAAAGAATATCCCCCAGGTACAATCCGCCCACTCTCTCTCTTCTGCCAATAACACACCTGCAGGACCGGCCCCACGACTGATTCACGCATGCCAGCCAGCCGGCGCTGTGAAACGCTGGAACTGGGTCAGCTGGGAGGTCAACTCCGCCAGCTCATAACAGGGAAGGAGATAAGGGAACGGGGCCGTGACTGTACCGTAAGGTAGCTGTTTGCATTAGCCTGTGTTGTTTCCTGGAATGCAACTTTTATAGTGGGCCATATCCTCCATGTGCTTCCTGCTACTACTGACTGGCGCAGTCGGATCTGGGGACTTTCGAGCCCAGCAACCGGGCCTAAAGTTTAATCAAACCGTCTGCCTCGCGAAATGAGAGAAACGTTTTTTTTTTTTTCCTCGCCGCTTCATTTTAATTTTGTTTCGGTTCCTCCTCGGACGATCCTCGCTCGTGATTATTTCTGCTACAATTATAGGAATTAATACTGCTCTCACAAGAAAGAAGCACTTTTCTGCTGATGGAAGCAGAACAAAGGTCGGATGGGAGCTTGGGTCTTTTCTTTTACCTGGTGTGACACTTTAAAAGATTCATCGGGAACCCAGCGTCCCCCTCCCGGGTGCGCCCCCCCCACGAGCGTGAGTCAGGGTGAGGGGGGGGGCGCACGTGTCTGGCCGGGTAAAAATAAGATGCGGCGGAGGAGTTAATAAAGTATTGAAGGGCTGAGGCCCGCCGCATCTTCCCTTCGCCCCGAGGAGGAGGGGGGGGGGGTTACGTAACCGCCAGCCGCCGTGCATCCGCGCGTGAAGGCGGCGGCAAGCGACCTCGGGGCGGGCGGGGGGCGGACGTGTTCTCGTGATTGAAGGGATAATCGACGCAGCGAACTCTTGGCGGATCAAACCGGGCTGAAAAACCATCCTGAGGTGGCCTCCTCTTTTGCCCCCCAGCCCCCCAGCCCCCCCATCCATCTCGTGGTGTGACTTTGCCCTCGGCCCCCGCTCTCCCTCCCTCTCACGCCGGCTCCGTCCACTCCACGGGTCCGCAG
Source organism: Lagocephalus sceleratus (assembly GCA_911728415.1). Taxonomy (NCBI): domain Eukaryota; kingdom Metazoa; phylum Chordata; class Actinopteri; order Tetraodontiformes; family Tetraodontidae; genus Lagocephalus; species Lagocephalus sceleratus. Next base: position 4,701,700 of record CAJVRN010000234.1, read on the forward strand.
GGGTGGTCGTTCACATCTAATAAGCCGCTGTCACGCAGATTATTGCCCGCTGATAATAAATCCGCCCCCCCCCCCCCCCCGCCCCTCCTGGAGACTCAGAACTGGTTGAACCGCCCGTCCGCTTGATTAAACCCAAAGGGACGGGGCAGAGCGGGTCATACAGCGAGAGAGAGCGAGGTAGAGCTGTGGAAATCCACCCCCCTCCCTCCACCCCCCCCACCTACTTCTTTATTCCGAGCCCACCTCCTCCAAAACCGCCAACAGGATGAGACGTCTCCACTTCCTCCCCCCCCCCCGTTTCTCATCTTCCCATCCACTTTCATTTTCCTCTGAGGAGGGTCTCTCCGCTCCTTCATCCAGATTTACATAACTGAAACCAGCGCAGGCGCCCCCCCCCCCTTTTATCTCGAGCAGGACCCCCCCCCATCCCCATCCAGCGGCTCTACCGGGCGTACAAACCCATGCAAACCGCGCTAACAAGTAACCGCCATCGATTATGCATTACGCTCGGGTCGGACCGGGAGGAGGGAAAATCCGAGTTGTGCGCCTTCACGGCGTCATCCCGGACCTACGGCGGCGTGCTCCTCCGTGAGTCTGCAAAAGAGGCGTGGGAGCGGGGGGAAGCACAAGCGGCTGCGCCCTCCTCTGAACCAGACAGCCCAGCAGCAGAAAGCCACGACTCTGTGATAGGAGGCTGTCGCTGGGTCGGATAAGTGCTTCCCTTTGACTTCGTTCCACTCGTTCCTTGACTAGAGAGCCCCCCCCGGACCCCAAACGTAGGCGTTTAAGCCCGTAAGGAGGCTCAAAAGGGCACGCTCCGTCCCCCTGGACGTCCCTGTTGCGTAACGGGACGTGACTCAGGTCTGGGATGGACGCGTTTGATGGGTTAATGAGGGACAGGAGCAAACAAAAGACCAACTCCCGTCCATCCGTGTGACACCACTAATCCTCTGCACCCCCCCCCCCCTTAATCACCCAAAGGCCTTAAATCCTCTTGTTGGCTGCAACCCACAAACAACCACCCCTAACCCGCACCCTAACCTGTTTGTTGAGGGGGGGACGCACGTTTCCAATAAAATCAGAGATCAAGGGGGGAGAGAAAGCGTCCGTTTTTCTTTGTTCCCGGAAGCTCGCGCGCGTGAGTTCGGCGGTCCAGCTTCGACCTTACAAGGCGGGCTTCGGCTGCCCGGCGGCCTCCGCGTCTCAACGTTCCGGATTAATCATTCACGGGCGCAGTCGCAGATAAAAGCCTCGGCCCGCCGCGGTATTTTCATGGCGGAAACTTTGACATGCAAAAGCGAGAAACCACACGCAAAGCAGGCGAGAGACCTGGTCGGAGAGGCTTGCTGGCTACCGCCAAAGACGTGACGTGTTTTTTTTTTTTCGGACTATCTTTCAAACGAAGTCGTTTTTTTGGAGTTTTGCAAACGCAGCTCGAAATCAGACAGCGGATCCGTCCTCGTTGTGGCGTTGAAATCGACGTTGATTCAAATCCTTTAACACCCCTACGGATTGTGCAAGGAGCAGCTTATCGTGTGTGTGTGTGTGTGTGTGTGTGTGTGTGTGTGTGTGGGGGGGGTGTAGACACGCCCTAACAACTCCCACAACTTTGTGAACGTGCAATTAATACTGTTAATCATTGAGAGGCCTGACCGAGCGAGGCTGCCAAGTGTCTTGTGTGTTCCCTGGTTTAACTAGGTCACCTGGCTGAAACCAATTTCCTGTTCCCCACACACACCCACACACACACACACACACGCGCGCGCGCACTCTCGTAAATGCGCGGCAGTTCCTGGCACGTGCAAATCAGGAAACGTGCAGGAGGCATGGAGACGGTCATCAGGGGCTGTTCTGTTCGCCCACTGATGGTCAACCTCGTCTGGCCCCGCCCCCATCTGTCCGAGCGGGATAAGTCCACGTCACCTCCAAGTGTCTTTAAGCCCTTTAATTCCCCATTAGCTGATTTGGGGTCCGCTGGTTGTAACGTGGGCTTAAATCAAACACGTGTCACATGCTCGAGCCCCCCCCGTGCCTGTTTTAATAATAAGACCAAACAGGGCGCTCTGCGCCCGTATCGGTCGCATCTCATCTTAACCGTGACTCAGACCAGCGGCGTTTAAAGCCGTATTTCACCGCCGCCTCCGTTTTATGCCTCTTGCCTCATTTCTACAGCGCCCCGATATTAATCTAATCAGCGAGGCTGCTACCGGAGAGCACTTTAGCTGATGAGACGGTTATAAAACGGGCGGCGTGATGTCACCATTGGGCCCGACCGCGCAATGATGTCATTGTGGGTAACTTTAAATCTTTTCGTTCTCCCTGATTAGGTTGGAAGGCCGGCGGGGGGCGTGATGTCATCCTGGCGGGGCTTTGGGAGGCGTGCGTGCTCTCAACGGCAATGCGATGGTGCTTTTAGGACACACACACACACACATTCTCATATTCCTACCCTCGTGGGGACATGATGCACTACCCATCTCCCTACCCTAACCCTACCCATCCCAACTGAACCTGACCTAAACCTACCTCTAACTTAAAACCTAAAACTATTCACCAACCCTCAAACAGCCCTTTGAAGTTGGGGGGGACCAGCCGAAATGGCCCCAATTTGCAGGAAAATGTCCTCACTTTGCCCGCAGAACGAGCATTTTGGTCCTCAACATGCATCAAATCCAACACACACACACACACACACACACACACACACACACACACACACACACACACAAACACACACACACAGTCCTGCATTGTAATGTAGAGCTGAAAGATGAAAGTGCGGAGCCTGTCTGGCTCTAAAGACCCTCTCTCTTTCTGAATTCCCCGCGGATGCACACGCACGCACAAAGTACACACGCAGGCTCGGCAGACACCTCAATTATGATAATGTGGATCAGCATTAATGTATCCTTACAGCACGGTGAGCTTTCAACAATGTGATTATGTGTGTGTGTGTGCGTGCGTGTGTGTGTCCCAGACAGCAGGAGAGGAGGGGCCGCGACTGTATCTCATTTAACACAGGTTGCGGGGGCCTTCAGCGCACCTTTTGGATACGAAGGGGAGCTGATAGGTAGAAATGAGGTTTTTACCCGCTTGATTATCACCGGCGTGTGCGTTCAGTCTCTTGCCCGCGGCCCAGATGGCCCGGAGGAAACTCGGGTTTCCAAATCCAAACAATGTAGAACACTCAGGATACGCCGCGAGTCAGACAACGGGGAAGGGGAAGACAACGCGGGCGCGCAACAGGGCTCCAGGACCCTGGGACGCCGCTACTCGTTATGTGAGCATCTCTCGGTCGAGCGCTAACCCTAACCCTGGGAAGGTGTCTCCTCTCTCGATCCCTGCGCTCTCCTCCTCCCCCTCCTCACCTTCCTCACCCTTCCGCCTCCCAGACTGCTTCCTCCTCCTCCTCCTCCTCCTCCTCCTCCGCCAGACTCCAGCCCTCCCTGTAATTACCACCTCAGACACCAATTAAAAGAAACCACAATAAAGACGGCAGAGGAGGGAGACCGGGAGGGTGGCGGCGGTGGGGGCCAGGGTGTGTGTGTGTGTGTGGGGGGGGGGGGGGTGTGTAAGACAGAGGAGGGGATTTAACGAGACACCGAGTACACGGGGAGGCATGGTGGAAACTGAATTTTTAGGCAAAAAGCAAACAGGAATCAGCATGAAATGGAACGGCGCGTGTGTGTGTGTGTCTGTCCGTGTGTGTGTGTGTGTGTGCGTGCTGACAGGTTTTTCCTTTGTGTTTTGGCCCAGCCTACTTCCTGCCATTAGAGCTTCCTTAGCCCGTGTCACTCTTGGACTCGGAGTGCGGAAGAGAAGCCTGGAAATAGATTCAAATCGATATTTGTGTTTTAAACTATCCTAGACGCACACACAGAGACGCACACAGGGACACACACACCCAAACATGCCCATGATATCATTAAGGAAAGACTTACTGCATAGACAGAAGACTGTAAAAATCAATAAATACAAAGCAGGAACAGCAGGATAGCCCTTACTGTCAAGCTGTCTGTGTGTGTTTTGTGTGTGTGTGTTTGCGTTTGAGGAAGAAAAAGGCCTCGTGGTTGTGTGCCAACAAAGACAGCCAAAAACACACGCACGCACGCACACGCAGCGAGAGTGTAGAGGTGGTTTGATTTGCCCGTCTGAGGAGAGAACAAGCACAAAAATAATACAGAAATGAAACGCGTATCTTGGATCGCCTCTTTTCTCTCTCACACACACACACTCACACACACACAGTCTGCCTTTGAAGGTGAATTATCCAGACTTCCTTGGATCTCCAGCGCAGGTTCGCTGCCCTCCCTGCTCGCCACACACCCAACCCCCCCCCCCTCCACCGGTGTCACCGCTTCAACGTGTGTAACTTCCCAAATTGAATCAACAGCTCCTCCGGAGCGCCTTTGTTGTCCGTGTAAACCGGTCGGGCCGCCTCGCAGCGTGCCGAGGGCCGCGGAACCGGCCGGGCCTGCCGGCACCGCCCCCGCCTGAGAGGGAGAGTGTCGGGGGGAGAGTTCACAAGTTCACGCCTGGGAAACGTAAAAGTCCGCATCCAGGGACCTCCATCCCACCATCGCGTGCAGCCAATTGTCTTCCTTTATCCGTAATAAGCTCCACGATGTGCACTGATACAAGCAGTGTGTGTGTGTGTGTGTGTGTGTGTGTGTGTGTGTGTTAATATTCTGCAGCGTAGCCCCAGCACTATTCCTGCTCATCTCAAATATTTCATCTCTCCGCTACCCGAGCCCCGGATCGGAGATGTCGGCTCAGGAGCTCTGCAGCCTGCGCGCGGTGCCGTCTCCCAGCTTCCAGCTGTCACCCCGACAGGGAAAAGGGGGGAAAGGAGGAAATTCTGCCGACGGGCGCAGATCCGGGTTTTAAGCCGACTGGCTGAGCCACTAAATTATGAGTTCCAGCGCGTGGAGCGGGCGGAACTTAAAGTCTCCGTGTAGCTTTGTGTTTGATAACGGCTGCTGAAATCAAGAGTGTGTGTGTGTGTGTGTGTGTGTGTGTGTGTGTGTGAGAGTGTTTCTTCACACACACACACACACACACACACACACACACTGACGACAGACTTGATGATTTTCGCTGCGTTCCGATTTTCCAATCAGCCTGGGTAAACAGCCGTCGTCCCCCTGAGGGGACGAGGGAGAGCGGGAGCCATCGCCCCCGGCGCCCCCCCGACTCCTGACGCCCTTCACCCTCCGTCCGTCTTTGTCTCGAGGAAGAAGCGGATCGATCCCTTCCCGGGAATCCGCGTCTCGCCGAGAGATCGCGGGCGATGCGCGCCCCGCCGAGCGCCGGGGAATATTTAAAATCCCAGATAAACGATGCGCTTCAGTGTCATGACACAGCGAGTCGGGCTGGGATTCTCGGAGGAGGAGGGAGTGTGTGTGTGTGTGTGTGTGTGTGTGTGTGTGGGGGGGGGGCGAAGAATTCCGACAAACCACCTACAGCGCCAGCCCTCCCGTGACCTTGGCGCGCCTGTGCGATTAAGCGCGAGGCGGGGACAGGCCCGAATCCTCCCGGGAATTCCGGGCGGAGAATCTGCTTGCGTGGCGTATGCGCGGCCCGCCGACCCTTGACCTCGGATGACCTCCTACCCTGACAGCAAGCGGGAGCGCCCGCGTGGGCCCGGCTCCCGTACGCGCATTAGGATAATGTCATTCCGGGATACGGAGAACCGCGTCCGGGGCCTCACAAAGAGTTTATTCTGCGCGGGGGAAGACGCGGGAAGGCGATGAATGTTGCTGACGACTGTGGGGAGGCGTTCCGTGGGAGCGCGATGACAGCCGAGACATCATCCCGCTTTTCCCGAACGTGGCGAAAGCAAAACAAAACGGCGAACCGTCGCGTCAAACCCTCGAGCTTAACCTCGGCGTTCCCGTTTTCCCTGATGCGAGCATTAAAAAAAAAAAAGAGAGAGATCTTCAGAGAAGAGATAAACAAGAGGGATGAGGGAGAGGAGATAGCGGGAGGCGGATAAACAAACGGAGCCTGAGCAAAGACGAAACAGGAGGACGCCGCTTAAAACGCCGCCGGGAAGAGAGAGAGAGAGACAGAGAGAGAGAGAGAGAGAGAGAGAGAGAGAGAGAGAGAGAGACGCCACACCGGAGCACGTTTTTCCATTACGCGCTCCAGAGACGGCCGAAAAAGGAGTTTTTGTCTCGGCGGGCAGCGGGGCGAGCGCTGAGAGCGTCCGTGGCCGTTCCCTTTCTTCCGAGAGCGACTTCGCAGTCCCACCCCCCCCCCCCCACCCGCCGACGGCGATTCAGTCCAGCGTTCCCGGGCCCGTTGGCGGCGCGTCGCGCCTCGTGGGCAGACAAGGAGCGCCTTTGACGGCGTGTAAGGTCCATCTCAGCGTGGTGTACCCGAACTTTGGAGGAGTTCCAGGGTCACTGAACTCACCACGTGGGCTGGTTGTCGCCATAAACGCCGCTTTTGGTGAGATTACGAAGGATTCACACGCGTTTTTATGAAATAAACAACATTCCCGTTCGTCCTGCTCTAACTCACGCTAGTTTGTCTGACTCCTGACGGATAAACACACACCCTCCCGTGCGATACGGAGCGATGCGCTGGAGATTCGCGAGGGAGCGCAACCCCCCCCCCCCCCTTCGTTGCGGTCCGTGGTGGGTTGTTTTTTTTTTTCCCCCCCCCCTTCTTTATTTATTTTTTTTTAGAGACTCCCCCTTTCCCCCCTCTTCTTTTTGGGGGCGTTTGAAAAAAGAGGGGGAAAAAAAACTTCCAAAAATTACTTCAGTAACAGACAACATGTGAGGGCACGCCGAGTCCCCTCCCTCTCCCTCTCCCTCTGTCTCTCTCCCTCTGTCTCCCCCGTCTCTCCCTCTCTCCCCTCACTACAAATGGATCTGTACAGTGGTCGTACCGCCAGGAGCCGAGCCCGCCCATGTGTGCCGACACCCTAATGAGTTTCATGTGAGAGGCATTAAAAAAAAAAAAAAAGAGAGAGAGAGAGAGAGAGAGAGAGGCTACCAGACCAGAGAAACTGACTGCACAATGCATATGTTAATACAACCTGAGGGGCGAGCAGGTTTATTTTCCTGCCATTCCATCGGCAGTTTCACCCCCCCCCCATCTCATCCAGCATCCTGAAAGTTTTCCTGCTCTCCCACAACGGGCTAATGAGGTCTGATTTGACGTCACACCTCGCTGCCGAACGGCGAGAAGATTCAATCAAGAAGAAAAGAGTGAATAATCTAATCTAGCTGTCAGAGGGCTTTAGGGTACTACACGGAACGGCCTGTAGGTGGCGGTAGCTGTAGAAACCGACGCTGCCTCCACCTGTTTTAACGTCAACGCTCCTCAAAGGCCCGACCCGGGCGCTACGCACAAACGCACACAATCACGTGCGCCACCTGACCGGTTCACAATAACACCGTCTTACGTAAGAGCCTCGACTCGATCATAACACACACGAGCGATGAGGGACACAACAGACACACACACGCGTGTGACAAATACACCCGAATCTGCAACACGTGACGATTTAAGAGCAGGAAGACTCGACAGGGAAGCCTCCGAGGGATCTCTCTCTCTCTCTCTCTCTCTCTATCTCCGGTTGGGACCGGGTCCAACCGTGTTTGTTGTGGGCCCCGGCGTGTCACGGGCCTCTCTTGCGTAATCCCGCTCACGCACGGCCCGGAATACAGCGCTCATTCAGAAAATATGCCCGAAGCGTGGGGGGGGGGGGCTGAGGTAGGGGCCTGAGAAGACGGTCCCTTCCCTCAGGAGCGATCCTGGCTGAGAGAGGATCAGATTGAAACGGATTCCAGGGCGATGCTTTAATATTTTATATGAAAAACAAACACAGTAAAGCCAGGCTCGGATACACCTCCCCCCCCACCCCCAACCCCCCCCTCTGACTTCCAACACTTCAGCGCTCTGGGTGCATCTTCTCGTCTCGACGGTCAGTTTTCGGAAAACAGGAAGGCCGCGGAGGCCGCGCAGCTGACCCCGGGAGCCGGAGCACAAAGGGAGCGCCTGTTCCTGAGCCAAGCTTATCTCCTATTCACCCCCCTCACACACACACACACACACACACACACACACACACCCCAATCCCGGGGGCTCTCCCGGTATTTCAGCGAGCGCCGTCCAGAAATCCAGTCCAAAAAAGCGCCACTCCTGACCTCTGACCCCCCCGACACACACACACACACCCCCTCTGGGCCAAGATCAAAGCCACCCCCCCCGGACTGTCCCTTTAAGTTTGACTGGACGCAGACAGAGTTTGTGCCTCGGCTGCGGAGGGCACCTGCCCGCCGCGCCAGCATCATTTATCAAGCTGGAGAAAAGCTGGAGGTGCTGAACAATGCCACAGCTTGCCCCCCCAACCCCCAACCCCCCCTCTCTCTCCTTCCCTTCAGTTCTTTTCTCCGCGCTTGGCACACTGAACTTGTCGGTGCCGGTCCAGAGGCATGCGCGCTTGCGTGTTCCGAGGACGCGGCGGGGCTGACCCGAGGTTGTTTTCGGAAGAATGTAAAGGCATAAAGGGGCCCGGCTGCACCGCGGGGCGCTTGCACGGAACGAAACACGTCTTTTTTGCGCTCCGGGGCGAGAACCAGCGGGGGTTCCGCCACGGTCGCGGTGCCGCCGTGCGCCTTTGCGCTGCGCTCCGGCGGGGACGCACTCACCTCCCAGCCCGCCCAGGGTCGCTGCCCAGGCGGCGGCGCAGAGCAGGCAGGCCGCCGGGAGCAGGACGGTCGTCGCTGTCATCGTGGTCGGTCCCCCGCCTCCTCCTCCACCTCCTCCTCCACCTCCACCTCCTCCTCCTGGGGGAAGCGGAGCTCCCTGTCCGGTGAAGACCTCCGATCCGCCGCCTTCAGCCGCGACGCATCCCGAACCCCGACCTCACCGGGGGGTTCTCACAGTTCACAGATGGGGGGGGGTAAACCCGCACCTCCACTCGATGCTTATTTCTAAGCGCGCTCACAACTCAAAAACAGAAGAACCCTCAAGGGCGCTGCAGATGCGTGCGTCCGCCGACGGCTCTCATCCGCGGCAGGAAGACGACATCCCGACCGGCTCCCGCTGATGAAAGTCACCCGAACGTGCGGTTCGGAAGAGTGCGTGAAACTAATCCAAAGTGCGGGGCGGGTGGAGCCGCGGGTGGAGCCGCGGTTGGTCCCCCCCCCCTCCTCAAAGCGGCTCCTAAGCCGCCTCTGATCCGCGCCGGGTCTGTCCCGCTGCTCCAGAGGGGAGACGCGGGGGGGGCGAGAGCGTGGGGGGGTCCGGGAAGGACGGGTGGGGGAAAAGGGAAAAGAAAAGAAAAAGAAAAAAGAAAAAGCGCCGCGACGTTCGCGGAAAAAGACGCAATAAAATAAAGAGACACGGCGGAAACGCCGCGCGCGACGCTGGTGATCCGCCGCTCGCGCGAAGCCTGGCCGGGGCTGGATCGCGCGAGCGCTCGCCTCGCGCCCCGCCTTCTGGGTTAAAAAAAAAAAAAAAAAAAAACACACACACACACACACACACACACACACACACACACACACACACACACACACACACACACAGCAGCGCGAGGACGTCCAACAGGTAAATACGGATGACGTCACGGGCAGGTGCACGCGCTTTGTTTTGTTTTGTTTTTTTCTCCCTCCCTCAATAAAACAACCCGGAAATTGAAACTTTGCGCTGATATTGTTGGAATGTTTTGAGGAGGAGAGTTTTATTGACGCGGTCGCGTCCGGAGTTCGGTCTGCCTTCGTGAAAACGCCGCTAAAGACGCGAAATGGCGCCGGACCCCCACGTGGCGTCGCCACTTTTGCTGCTGATTCTCCCCCAAAAAACCAGCTGTAAACTTTCCATTAATCAGCCACAGATCGCCGTTTAAGCACCGCAGTTTGGAACACGTGCACCTAAGAGTGGTTGTTGAGCATGAATGTGATTCTGGGTTCTTATTTAGCCTCTGAAATAGTTATAAGTGAGCATATCTAGGATTATTTAAAGTATTACTTCCAGGAAAACGCCGTCACCCGCCTTTAATGGCACACAAACACATAAATCCATCTAAACGCAAACTTGAAAGAGACACTTCTCTGTCTCTGGAGGAACCATGGATGTAGATCAGTGCTCCTGTTGCACTTAGCGTTTAAAAAGACACCAAGATTCACGACGCTCTCGCCTGCCTGAGTTTGTGTCCATGTGAGTCTAATCTAAATCTGCCTCCCGTCAGTGTGCTGGGGAAGTTTTTCCAGCGTGCTCCTGATTTGTTGCTGCCCACCAACGCCGTCTGCCCTCTCAAAAGTGCCGCGGTCTTGTTTCGTTAATCCACCTGTCAGTTATGTGACATCAGGGAAAAGGGGGGGGGGGCACTTAAAGATGATTAAATGGTGGCTGTGAGGTCACCGGACTCGAAGACGCCAATAATCCACAGAGCTTGGTTCCCAGCCATGTGCTGTTAATTTGTCCTGGCGGTTTCGTTTCCCCCGGCGCTTTAAACGGGACGTTACACCGCCGCGCCGCGATCCGAAGAGCAAGCCGCGTTTGCTCGCTCGGCTGTTTAAACTTTAATAACGCTTTCCCGGACCAGCCGGAGCGGCAGAAGCGATATCCTCAGCTGCGCCTTTTTCTCAAGAGCGTCTGGCAGCGCCGACTGGCTAATTTCACAGGGCGGGGGTGCAGACATGTACCCCGACTTCTTTATAAAAGGGAGGGGTCACGGAGTAGCCCGGATTAAAGGATTTATTAGACAAGGAGAGGGAAGGAGGCGGGGGGCAGGGGTCAGAGGTGAGGGGCTGTTGGTAAAGAAACCCCCGAATGGGGCAGGGGAGCGAGCGGCGCCGTCTCTAATCGGGCCTGATTACGCTCCCGCTGTGCGTGACTCATCTTTATGCAGCCGGGGACTTTTGAATGGATAAACATCACTCAGGATCACAATAAACGTCTTCCTCTCAGCGGTGAGAGATGAGGGCACTTGAGAGCTAACCCCCCCACCCCCCTACCCCCCACACCCCCTCCCCCCCCGGTGTATTAATCATTGTCAGCGTGGACGTCCACATCATCTGGGTCTGTTGCAAAGTCGACTCAGCAAGTCAGGAGTTGGTGGAGGCGTTCAGTTCAGGTTAAAGCGTCTTCCAGCTGGACCAGTCAGACTTCTGCCCCCCCCACCCCCCTTGGACAGGCTGTATCACTCCTTACTGCATAAATCGGAGTGGGCGGACGCTGCGGCGCGCGTCGACAAACAGCTGCGGCAGTCGTTGCGATCGTCACGTCGCTCCCTAATTTTGCAGGATGCCACGCTTAATCTGGATCAAGTTGGAGAGGAACACAAGCGTCATGCTCAAAAGAGCCTTCAGAACATTCCGTAGGCACAAATATTCAAACCGAAACCCCCACATTTGCATAAACCGTAAATTAACACCAGCAATGGAGGCAAAAAAAAAAAAAAAAAAAGACCGGCGTGGCCTTAAAGGGATTTCCACGGTTGCTTATCTGTCCCCACACATTAATATTCAGAGACTGGTGTAAGGAAGCTGCAATCCGTGACCCCGCACTCCTTCGGCTAATGTGTTGATGTCAGGGAGCACGCGCCTGCCTGTGTACTGTCATGTTGGTAAATTATTCATTTTGATTGGACTGTATGTGTGTTTTGGGCTTTGCGGGTGCACATGCATGCGTGTGTGTGTGTGTGTGTGTGCGTGTGCGCGCGCTCACATATGTTGCTGGTATCGTTTGCGTAGTTATGGATGAGGATGACGGAAAATAAATCGGCACAGAGGAAGGAGCAGGGGAAGGACACGGGAGCCATCAACCCCCAGCAAATGCAATTATATTGCACAGAATCAGGAAAACACACACACACACACACACACACACACACTCACACACACACACGCGCGCGCAGACTCCTGAGACATTGACCTTGTCCTTGGTTGAACAGGAGCACTGTGTTATTATTTTTTTTTACAGAATAATGCCTTTTTTGTATTATTTTGTTGTTTCTCGGTATGTTCTGGAGTCAAATGAACCGAATATACGTCTGATTTGGCTGTCAACCGTTCAGCGAGGGAGGGGGGATGGGGTCACAGAAGACGTGGGGGGGTGTTTGGCCTCAGGAGCAGACAGGCCATATGCACAGAAGAAAACCCAGAATTTCTCATTTAGCTAACAGCCTTCATCTCCCTAATGAATATCAAGACGTAGTCGCGTCTCCGGCTCTGTCTGTTTCTCGTCATTCTTATCACCTCTCACATCTGCCCCCCCCACCACCTCCCCTGCCAGCCCCCTTCTGTCTGAAGCCGTCAATCAAACCGGCAGCCCGGAGTTCCGTGTAATATCAACGGGCGGAACGCTGAGCGGATCTCCCTGCATGTCTGAGGTGCGTGTTGGGTCTCTACCCTCTCAAGACCTGACATTACATGTCTGTCAAACCCCCCCAAGCCCCCAGCCCCCCCCACCATCTTTAGCCTCTGCTGCAGAGGAAATGGAAGTCCATTTCTTTCCTCCAGTAATCCCCTGAACTGGATTTGCTGTTATTAAGGACAGGGATGAAGGAGAGTTCAGCCGGTGGGTCCGAACTGTCACACAGTTCAGGAAGAAGCGAGAACGCCCGGACCCTCCCCCCCCCAACCCCCCCCCCACTGACCCCGCTATACGTGCCAAAGCAGGCAGGACCCAGGGCTCCCCGGCCTTTGCATGGTGACCCCGTCAGCGGATTACCGCCAGTCCTTCCCTGGCCCGCTTTTGATGGCGTCCGATCGCTGCAGATCAAGACCCACAAGAACTGCAGGTTTTGAGACGCGCCGACCCAGACATACGACCCAGTGCTCGTATGGGGCGCTCGGTCATCTTGAAGTACCGAGACCACCGCCTGTATTTGTCAGGAGGCCAGAATTTTACTGGACAGTCACCCAAAAATCAAATTTTAGCGTAACATTATCATTTGGTATCGCCTAAACAGTCATAAGTGGGGATTACTCATAGTTAAGAGTCTCAGTTGTTGCTGTTCTTAGCTGCTTTAATAGTGTCGATAACATGATATTCTCTCTTTGATCCTCACAATTTTGGAATCCAGTCGCTGGCTGGATTAGACGACTTGGCGGGCCAGTTTCAGCCCGCGGGCCACGAGTTGATGATCACTGATGTAGTATCGTGATCAGTCTCTGTGGTATAGGGATTGTGAGGCAAAACAGGGGATGTAGCTCAGTGGTAGAGCGCATGCTTCGCATGCCTGAGGTCCTGGGTTCAATCCCCAGCATCTCCAACCTTTTCTGACCTTCTCCAAAGCCACTCCAAAAGAACGTTTGAAATCGGCGAATGTGACCACGGCGAGGAGCAAAAGGGTAAGAGTTATCACCTTCACGCAGCTTATGAGGCCTTTCCTCTGTCGCTATCCATCAGAGAACTAAACAAAGTCACTTGTTCACCTTTCACCAAACCCGACGTCAGTCGAGCTGAGCAGGTAGAAGCCGGGAAGCCAAGTCAGCACTGTGGGGATATTTTGGGATGACGAAGTAGAGCAGAGTGTGTACTGTATTTTCCGCTAAATCGCCGAGTCTGTGGAAAGATGTGCCGACGTGCTGAAGCAGCACGCGCGCGCAGCGCCGCAGCCTCTTATCGAGCCGGAGTGGGGAATTACTGGGGGTTCGGAACGCCAACTTCCCGACAATCCCGTTCCCCCGTTACGGGGCGGTGGCGATGAACCGCTCATTTCTGTAACTCGTGAAAGAAAGTGCGCCCGTAACAGGACAGCTACAAACTTAGCGCGCGCGGGGGGGGGGCGTGAGGATACTGATTTCGCTCTGACTCGATAAACAGGCTCCGAGCGGTTCCAAAACAGCGTTCGTCTGTCAACACGTGTAGCGTGTCGGGAGGCTCCGTCAGCTCCCGACCCACCTGCTGAGCTGTTACGACAGAACGCCGTCTTAACACGCCGCTTTTATGTTTCCCGCGCGGCGGCGGCGGCGGCGCCCCTCCGCGTGTCTTTTTTTTCCGGTTGTGATCGGTCGGATGCGAAGGCTCCGTCTGTCAAACATCAGAACGCTCGCAAGCGACTCCAGCCGCGCGTACGGCGTGGGGGGGGGGGGCGATACAAGTTGCTTTGAGTTGAGTACCCCGAGAAAGGGGGCAAAGCTTCTGATTCGGGGGCGGGCAAAAGCGCGAGCTCTGTGAAATTTGGTGTTTTTTCCGAACAGGCCGGGGAAGGTGTCGCCGTGCATTATTTAAGGAAAAATCCCATCTAATGCCAGCTGAGCCACATGTCGGGGGGCGGAGACGCTCGCCCCCGGAGGAGCGCGGAGAGAGAGGGTGGAGGGAAATCAGCTCTGGCAGCGTGCTGGAGCAGCTCGTCTTCAAATGCGAGCCTCGACTCGGGCGCCGTTTTGACACCGTTGCTGAAAAACTATTGATTTCATTGGTCAAGCCTGCCTATGGAATTCCGCTAATTCGCGCCCCCCCACTTAACCACCACACACTCCCAGGGAATTTCCCAGTGTGGAAAATGCCTTTCAAGTCACGTCTCCTCCGGCCTGCAGTTGCACAAATCGCATCCCCCCAGCCCCCCAGCACCCCCAAGCCCCCCCCCCAGTGCTGCGCCCATCGCGCTGAAGGCCGCGGTCGCCCGGTGCTCGGCGCCCCGGCGGCGGGGGACGTGATCTGTAATTACCCGGCGTGGCTCCGACCCAATTCCTACTCTGACGTCCTGGTGGATTGATCCCGCGGCAGATGGTGCTATCAATTATTGAGCCCACGTCAACGCTGCCCTCAATCAGATTAAGTAGATTATGCAAACGCTGGCTCCCTTATGATCAGACTTGGGTGAGAGCAACATCAACGCTACTGCCCAACTCATCCATCCATCCATCCATCCATCCATCCATCCATCTATCTATCTATCTATCTATCTATCTATCTATCTATCTATCTATCTATCTATCTATCTATCTATCTATCTATCTATCTATTCTACACCCACCTATCTATCTATCATCCACTGATCATTTTATCCAACCATCCATTCATCTATCTATCATCATCTATCTATCCACTGATCCAACCATCCATTCATCCATCTACCCTTCTATCTATCCATCTATCTATCTATCTATCTATCTATCTATCTATCTATCTATCTATCTATCTATCTATCTATCTATCCATCTATCCATCTATCTATCTATCTATCTATCTATCCACTGATCCAACCATCCATTCATCCATCTACCCTTCTATCTATCCATCTATCTATCTATCCATCCACTGATCCATCATCTATCTATCATCATCCATCTGTCTGTGCTCCTCATAAGTAGTTAGTATCTTTGTGTGCGTTAATGTATGCAGTACTCAAGTGTGACCTAAATACGCTACACGTCGAGCTGCTTCAGTGCTATGTGACTATACATACCACCATGGCGGTCTCTGCCAACTATTCGGCGTTCCACCCAGCCCCATTCAAACGTCCGCCTTAATCCCGTTAAGCCCACCCTCGCTGCGTGGAAGGAAGAGAACCCGGGGCGAGCCTGACATCGCACACCTCCACCCCGCTGGGATCCAATTGAAGGAACGAGCGATCGGCGCAGGCTGTGTCACGTCGACACACGTGTGGGGGGGGGGGGGCGAAAAATAATCAAATAAACTCGAAACAACAGTATTCGCTGGTGACGGGTGAATCTGAAATGCAAGACTAACGGGTGTGTGGGCGCAGGAGAGCATGCGGGTTTGAAAACAGCGGCTGTGGAGAGCCTGCTTAGGTCTGCAGGTGGGACCACAGCATTCCAACATCCGACCTTTTTTCATATTCATCCGTTATGTCACCAATCAGAGAACGCTAATTAATTACACATTTTGTCAGAATTTGCTCGTATTTCTCATAAAACTTTGGGCAGACAGACGGGTATGGACAGCTTGGTCCTCATCAGGGTTTCTCCCTGTTGAACTCCCTTGATTGTAAAAGGCCGGGTTCACCTTTGAGCGGGTGAAAGTGAAAGTGGCGCGGGATAACCGCTCGTGCCTTCCCCGGGGGAGGGCACGTTTTCTTCCGCTGTGGTTCCGAGCTCTCAGAAACCTTGAAACCGAAGCGTTCCTTCGCCGCAGCGACGCCCAGGTGGGGCTTGTTTTTGAAAACGCGCCCGTCCAAAAGCGTAGAAAACGCACGTCGCGCGACCCGCCGTTGTGATTCCCGTGAAACGTTTCGCACGAAACGCGAACTTTGGAATCCACCCAGCACCTTCGTCACGTGAAATCTGTGGCCGGTGGTTGAGGGAGTTGTTGACATCCAGATTTGCAGCGCGCGCGGTGATTCGGGGTCATATCGGCCGAGATAAGAGCCAACCTTTGAAAGGATGAGACACGTCTTATCCGATGCTCGACAACATGTTTTGACCCTCGCGAGGCCCGCGAAAGAGGCTGAAAAGAGGAAGAGTTGCGCCCGGTCAGCGTTTTTCCAGCGACAATAGACGTACATTTCGGGGGATGAGCGACATTGAGGGTTTTCCACAGCGCTAGATTTCACGCTTGATTTTTTTCGGCAGCAGAAAATGTGCTTGTTAGCGCGGCTCCCGTTGCTCTGAGATAAACTGCTGTGGGTGTCTGATAGCGGAGAGATTTAAACCCTTCACAGCACACGCCGGCTTTATCGATGTGCTGCAATGTGGGCCCGTGCAGATGTGCAATATTCCCATTTCGGAGGCAGGACTCGGTTCGCTGGAAATGTTCAAGGTCTTTCAGTGTGAAAGCATTTATTGTTTGGGGGAGAAGAAAGCTGCGGCTGTACTGGATTCATAACTCTGAAAAAAAAAAAAAAAAAGAAGAGAAAGTCCAGTATCAAGACGGAGCGATTTTCTGCAAGACCTGCCTTTGTACTTGCTGAAATCATTCCTTCTTTGCTGTATTCATACGGAATCACCAGGTACAAAAAACACATCATTTCTAGTTTCTAACGCACTCCAATCACACTGGAATAATTACACAGCAGCCATCGAAGGGATGAGCGATCGTGATTACGCTGAAAGGAAACCGAATATTTCGCTCAGCAGCTGATTACACTGAACCGTCTCTAATAAATAGATTCATCTGGAACTAAATGCGTTAACTGTAGGAGCACCGTAACATTAAATCTGTGTAACGAGGACAAAGATCACCACCACTATCTCCCTTTGCCAACAACCACTGCATTTTTAATGAAGGGGAATCAATGATTGACTCCTCGTAATTAAAATTTCACGTGAAAAGCAATATCCTTTATCGCGCTTGACCCCGTCGGATGCTTCGCGCACTTCAGCGTCTCGTGACGCGGGGCGAATCCGGCGATCTTTGCCTCGGTTTTCTGCTCGGGTTTCTCGCGGCTTCTCGTCTCCTTTTGTCGGGAGAGCGACACGGAGGAGGCAAAAGGGGGTTGGTGGGGTTCTCACTGAAGGAGAAGGCGAGGGAGCGTGGGGGGTGGGGTTAGCAGCAAACACGCAGACAAGGAGGCGAAATTAAGTCTTCAGTGCGACGTTATGGTTCTTGGGGAAAAGGTCAGGTTTGACTGGATGGAAAGCGTTGCGTTAAGCTGAAAATAAAGGCATTTACTCTAAGAGGGGAAGAAAGAATATGGATTTTGAGGGGGGGGGGGCCTTAAATGGAAAAGGCAATGCAAGCGTAACTAAAAATCCATGTGTTCTTTCAATATTGTGAAGGATCAGAGGGAGCATTTTGAAGTTAAAGTCCCTTTTAAGAAGAGGAATCAGGAGTTTGTCATCTCTGTAATTCAGAGAGAAGAAACCCTCCAAACATGCCAAGAAAACTCGACCAGAATTAAACTTGTTACTTGACAAATCCACAAGGAGCAAGGCCTCAGATCTTTGAGGAAGGATTTTTAATGGTTCCTTGGGTTACATGAGTTCCTGCAGTTCTAAGAGATCCCCGCTCTTGAATTTCTAGGGTTCTCAGAGGGTCTCTTGTGTGGGATCTGAATGAAACCCTTAAAACAAAAGCGTTCCCGGTAACCCATCCGCATTGGCTCCGACTGGAGCACGGGAAGCACAAGAGGGTTCTTGGTGGAACTCCTTGTGTCCTCGTGAACCCCCTTGTCTGCGGCGGTCATAGACGAACCCCTCTCAGCCAAGAAAAGGACTGTTATTCAAGCGGCATATGGTCTCCAGAAGAAATCCGAAATCGGGGTGGGCCTTGTTGAGGGGGGGGGTTCTGAATGAAACGCCCAAGAGGGTTCTTGGTGGAACTTCCATTTGTTAGCGGAGCACACTTGCATTTAAAGCGAAACCCTTGAAATATAACTGGTGCCTCCTCCAGATAATGGAAGCATTAGAAGGAACAATCGGGGGGGGGGGCTTTACTGTCAATAGCGGGTCAAATAAAGTCTTCTGACAGGGGCGACCGCGGTCCGCAAACCCGAAACGATTTTTCTGACAATGTCGAGTATTCCGCTTGTTTCCTTTTCGTGTTCGTGCAGGTAGTTTCCCGGAAGTTAATCTAACCTGACAGACAAGGGTGGGGGGGGACGGGACTCGCGTAGTCACCCCCTTGGGCGAAGAAAGGAGCGAACACGGACAGCGGTGTCCGAAACGATTACGTCAGCTCGCCTGTCGTTCGATCATATCGCATAAATCTGTTGTCATGCACTTTTGAACAGCATCCCCCCCCTTTCTTTCGGGAATTCGGTGTCATATAACGTATGTAACGACCCCCCAGATCTAATTAAAAGTCCCAGGCCCAATCTGTAAGGCATTAATATGGATCTTTGCTCTGGTCTCTGTTATTTTGGCCCCCTTTTCAGATCTCTTCTCGATACATAAGCCCTCCCCCCCCCTCCCCTCGGGCAGGATTGGGGCAAACAACAAACAGAGGGAATTCGGGGGTCTTGGCACGAATCGTGGAGATTCAATCGCGTCTGCACCTGCAGCAGCGATTTAATGAGCATTTACAGCTTAAATGGGTCAAGGATAATTGTTGCGCTGGTGTTTTAAAGCGCGTCGGAACTTTCGTTGGTCACGCAGACGTCAAACAAAAAAAAAAAAACAGTCCTTCTGAGGCTGGTGCGCTCCTGGGCTCACTCATCCGTGTCCTCATTCCTTCCTCCCGCAAACACGGAGTTCCTCACAAGCCTCTCCCCGAAGAGGATGAGGGAGGCGGGTGGTTTTTTTAGGTGTGTGTGTGTGTGTGTGTGGGGGGGTGATGGATGTGGGGGGTGGGGAGGGGCAGCGCTGCCAGGATGTCAACACCCACGCATGCGCACGTTGACGAGCGCGTATCGGGTTCCAGGTCTACCATTTACCCATCGGCACATGCCAGGGATCACAACTGCTGCCAACCCCCCCCCCCAACCCTCAAGCCCCCACCCCCCCCTTCTGAAATCCCTCAGAGTTTTAATTGGGCTAATTATATTTGCATAAGGCTGTCCTGTCTCCTCTAACACACACACACACGCTCGCACACACACACACGCTGATGAATCTTAATCGGGGGGATAATTGAATACGGCCTCACCGGGGCCCTGGAGCGTGGATCCGTGCACTCTGGGCTCGGCGTGTTTACGCAGACAAACAGAGACGACGAGCGGCTCGTCGCCGAAGGGTTAATGGGCTTGATGGGACCGTTTGAGGTTATCGTTTTACATGAGGCGATAAAAAGAAACCCATTAAAAGAAAACGCAACGACGTACGAATCATACTTGACATTCCCCAGCGTGCTCGCCCTCCCCCCCCTAATTATTACTCTACAGCTTAATAGGCGAGCCGTAAATGTCGTCTTGTTCGCTACGAGCTCCAACAGGAGCGTCGTAATTAAGCGAGCGGAGATGCTCATTAAAGTAATCGCGAGCGATTGGGAAGAGAGAACAGGTTTGTCGTGGAGTCTAATTCCGACGCCGCGGGCTGGAGGTTTATTTGAGTCAGTTTGAACATTGTTATCGTTTCCGCACCAGCCGGAGGTCGAGAAAGGAAGCAAACCGACGAGGATGGGATTCGAACCCACGCGTGCAGAGCACAATGGATTAGCAGTCCATCGCCTTCAACCACTCGGCCACCTCGCCACGGTTTTCCAGGCTCAGACAGGCCGAAGGAGACACGGTTCGAGCGGGAGTCGCGTCACATCTTCATCAGGGTGGAATGTCGGAGACCCCAAAGACCTCCGACTCGGGTGGGGAGGAGGGAAAAGAGGACGGGGAAGCTGCTTTTGTTGCTCTGTCTGATTCGATTCTTCCTCACCAACAGGAGGAATTCCCTGGAACGGCAAAACAGGGCCGAGGAGGGACCAGAGCCCCCCCCCCCTCGCACCCGACAGCCCGAAACCGCTGACGGTCGGCCGTTCCCGTCGGCCTCGCCGTGTCTGGCCCACGAGGATCCCGTCTGAATTACCATCCGCTGATACCGATTCAGGAGAGATTCCATCACGGTAATAACCCCAAATTGGCCCACTTTAAAGAAAACTTGAAAAACCGCCTCCTATTCTATCCTGAAAAAAAAAAAGAAAAAAAAGAAGAACCTCTTAAGATGCCCTTGGATGAAAGCGAGACGACAGCCAGTCTCTTCAAAGGTGACAGCAGCGCTTTTACATAATGATGCGTTTTCGGGGGTCTTTTCTCTATTCACCTCTTTTTTCCGCCCCTCCACTCTCTTTACCACACCTCCCCCCTTCTGACTTTCTCACTCTCTTTCTTCTTTATGAACTCATCTCACCTCCCCATCCGTCCACCCCCCCTTCCTTCCCTTCCACCACCTCTTCACGGGTTTTTTTTTCCTTTTCCCTCTCCCCCTCCTCCCTTTCTGGAAAAAAAAAAAAAATGAAATTTGATTTTCTCTCCATCCCTGTCTCTCTCTCTCTCCATCCCTCGGCGGATGAGGGTCTCTGGGTCTTTTGTTCACCCACCAGCTTGTGTGGCCTCCCCGCGGTTGCCGCGGCAACCGGGCGTACACATACGTGTTGCTCCGGGAGAGAAATCGAGAGGATGCGGAGAGAGATGAGAGAGCGGGAGAGATGAGAGGGACGGAGTCAAGGGAGGGAGGGGGTAGATGGATAGATAAATAAGATATAAAGAAGTGGGAACACACACACACACACACACACACAGATACACATGCAGCCAAGCTGGAAACACGTGTTTACGACGGAAAAAAGTTAAAGCTAATATTAAGAGAAGCGAGGATCCGATGTCTGGGTGTGTGTGTGTTTGCTGTGTTTGACGCCCTGTAGGAATCCAAAGTGTGCAGACGAGCATCCATCTGCCGCGCTGGCTCCGCTCCAGCTCCACGCCGCGGAGCCAAAATGGTGTCCAGTAGTCCGCTCTTTCACACGCACACACACACACACCCCTCAAAAAAAAAAAAAAAAAAAAAAAGGTTTTGTCTTTTTAAAGAAATCGGTCGACAAAGCCTTCATGGGATTGCTGTCTGCGCTGGACTTCGGGCTTGAAGACGGCCCTGGCGTGAAGGTTCTCGCTCTGGAGGAATCTCGGTTGTAACGGGGAGAAACCTCGAGCAGGACCCTTCGGCGAGGCAGCCTCACTCGCCGCGCTCCCTTTACCCCTGGAGTTGCGCCAAACCTAAATATCGCAATAAAAACCCGGCAGTGGAAACACCTAAACCTCGACAAACACCGCTAAAAGGCTTTTACGCTCCCATGGAGTGGTTTTCCTTGTCGATATAGAGGTTTATCGACAAAAGCGTCACGGAAACACTTTTTTCGCATTTACACGCCGCCGGGCGAGATGTACGGGGGTCATGTGACCAGTTCACTTCAGGGGAAGATGGCGTGGTATGTATAGACGAAGGAGCTGTCGCAATATTTTCATCCCCCGATGTTAACGACGACTGAAATAGCTGATCTGAAACGCAAAATGTTTCGGATGTCCTCAAAGCGGGATCTCGCGAGATAAGATTTTTGCGATTTTTCGCTTTTATTTTGTAATCTGGAAATGGAAAAGCTGCTGAGGGGAAAAACTGGCGGGGGCGTCCCGAGGTTCTGTCACTTAAAGGTTAAATTCTAATCTTGCGTTTGAGGTTTGCTGGGTCAATGACGCGTTTCCAGGCAGCGTAAATGCCAGTGTGGCGAGCGGGGGGCGGGGGGGCGTTTTGTTGGTGCGACGCGGGTAGCAGGGACCCGGTGACTGACTTTGTAACCGCTGACCCGTATGCGCGAAAGGCTCGGGAGCCGCGGTGGCGGACAGAGACGATGACACTGATCCCGATTTAACTTCGCCGCTTGAGCCGTAAAGTTTGAGGAGGCTGAAAAGTCACTCGTGTTGCGCAACCCCGAGGCTTAGCTGCGTAATGCGACAGGAAATACGACAGTTTATTAAAGCTTATCCAATAACTGACCCATAAATTCCTGATTTTTCCCCCTAATTAAACACATTAACGTCCCATTTTAATACTGCTATTGTTCCTTGTCGTTCCTTATATCGACCATATTTGTTCCCTCAGCTGATGATTTTTAAATCACATAACTTTTGCTCACTACTCTGACTGTTGCTGGGTTTTATTGTTCATTAAACAATCTACTGTGAGCGCGCATGTTTAATAATTTAGTGCGTGACGTGAAGGCCTTCTGAGGACCAAATCTTAAACGTTCAAGAGGATTGTTGTTGCTATGGATATTTGCGATTCTGCTGCGAAGGTTTATTTAATGATTAATTTAGTCTTTAGAGGGAATATTATTTCAATTGAGCACGAAAACAAGCAACCCTTCAACAAATGCCAGCCCACTCGAAGGAAATTGTCCTTTTTAAGGTTAATTTGAACTGTTTGTTGCGCAATAGCCTCCTCGCCCTCACCTCTGTGCGTTCCGGGATGTGCACGGTTCAACTCTGTGTCGCAATAATAATCCAGATCACTTCTCCCGCTTGTGTCTCCCCCTGTCAGGTCAAAGGACTTACGCGCGGCCCGTGTCTGGTGTCTGTATAATTGCAGATTACATGTGATTACGAGCGCATACACCCATATGCATGATCCACTCAGTCTGACACCGGACGTCTCCACACACCCATCAGCATGTTTCAGACACTTTAAACGGCGTGCGCGCCGGCGAGTCGATGGCGTGTGAAATGAGGTCAGACTCGGGTCGGACGCGAGCGCTAACGTTCAGATCTTGCACATCGCCGTGCGGTTTAAGGAGGGCGAGCGAGCAAGTGCTGAGGAGACACTATGGCTCGGAGGGCGTGTGTGTGTGTGTGTGTGTGTGTGTGTGTGTGTGTGGCGTGGTAATACCGACAACTGTTTGCGCGTGCGTTTGCACGAGCCGTGGGGTCCTTAATCTGCCGGATTAGAGGCCAGCAGATTGAGCAGGAGATTATATTCGACACCAGGCAGGGGGCTTCCTCCCACAGATTATTTATAAATGGCATCTTTTATCACCCAGCCCTGTTAGAGATGACAAAACGAAGCGTCTGATCTGAAGCAAAAAAAAAAGAAAGAAAGGCAGCGCGGCTGCAGGGAACTGTCCCTGATTCATCGTATCTGTCCGGGCGTCTGATCACACGGGGGGGGGGAATTAGCAGGAGATCAGCTTCTTTTTCAGCATCAAACAGCGTTTCCCTACCTTGACCTAGAAAAAAAACACAGTCTTTTACTCGTGCGAGCTGGTGGATCTTTGTTTTTGTCGGCGTGAATCGTAAACCGGCGTGGGGTCTGAGGAGGGAAATGAGGGTAACGCGCACGCTGACACACTGACCCTGATCTGTCCTACAGCTCTGACCTTTAGCACACTGTCAGGGTTCTTTTGGTTTTTTCAAATCTTCGTCGAGAGAGACAAACAAAACCTGAAATTCCCTCCGAGCTCTGGTTCACAACCGCGCGATCAATGCTCCCTGACATTTACAGGGGGGGTCGGGCCGTGCACAGAGCGCGCTCGCGCACGGCCCGACCCGACCCCCGCGTAGACGCGTTCGCTTTTAACCGATATTTCGGGGCCTTTTAAAGCGACTCGCGGACGTGCTGTCGCTCCCAGGATCGCTGCGCGTCGCGTCTGCGCCGGCTTATCGGCCTTTTCATCCATCAAAACGCTTCCCCCCCGCTGGTTACGCCTCCAAAGCAAACACGCGCATATCGCCACGACTGTGGAATATTAAGCCTGTGACACCTATTGGAAAATCGAACGCGCCTCGCGAGCGGTCGATCGTAAAAAAGGCCTCGCTGTCGATATCAGCCACAGGCCGCCGCGCGCTCGGACTCTCACGCTGGTGTGCACAAATTGACAACCTCCCCCCTCCCCTCCCCCTCCCTCCCCCCCCCCCGCAGACAAAACAAACCTGGACGAGCTCATCAGGGAGATGATACCAATTACCCAACGGTTTGGCATAAAAGAGGTGGACCCTTCCCACCACGCCCCTCCCCCAACCCCCCCCGTATCGCCGACGATGGCGTCGCACCGGAGCAAACCCGGCCCGGAGCCTTGTCGCCGGGCCTGTCAGATCGATGAGGGAGGGGGGTGAAGACGAGCGCACCCTCCAGAAGCGACTTTTTACACCTCGGACATCGAAGGAGCGTTTTCATAAATAGAATGTGCAACCACAGATGGGGGGGGGGTAGTCCAAGATTCCGTCCCTTTCCTCTTCTTTCCCAGACCAGAGTGTCAAATCAATCAATCAAATCAAATTCACTTTATTTATCCGTTAGGAACTTGATTTGCTTAAAAACAAAGAGCACCGAACCTGTCCACACATGACAGGATTTGGTCCCGGTGCAGGAAACCTGGCTGCATTGTTGGTTTTGTGGCTTTTCCGTGTAATTTTTATTGCACCGTTGCCACATTTCACATGAAAGTCATCGGTTCCTCTCAGGTTTCTATTTAAACACACACGTGATGAATCATTCTCATCGTCTCAGGTTGTTGTGTTGTAATTCTGGGTAACACCCAAAGACTGATGTGTTACTACATCATCATCAGATGGGGAGGGTGTATAGCTTTATAAAAATATTTCCATAGAATATGCGCTCATACTCTTATACCCAAAGATCTAAAGTTCAGTCACGATACCAGCAAATAAATAAGGCCAAAATTCACAATTCAAGTGCCGTTGCATCGTTATATGCTTCCAATTTACAAACCCTAATGCCTTATTAAGACCTTTATTCTGTATCTGAAAAGCAGCCTAAACTTTTAACTATTATCAATCCAAAAGACACTTTTAATCGGAACAATTGATGAAAAGTCAGCAGAAATTCCCAATTGCTCTTCGTGATACAAGGAGTGCAGCTGCGATGGCTCTAAGCGGGATAATGGATAAAAAGTTTCACCTCCCCGTAGACCACAGTCTGCCGCTTGCATGAATTATTCCACCGTTAATCTGTTCACATTTCGAAACACCACCTAGTAATGTGAGGCATGCGGGAAAAGAACAACAAAAAAAGCGGTGTGTGCCAAAGCCTGTCCAAATAAAATAACATTCGGCTGCGCCGGCATTAGCGCTTCTCGCGCAAACAAGCCCGCTCGCCTCAAATATCGCGCGTCTAGACACCGACCGGAATCGACCAAAACACGCCGACACCCTTAAACCAGTCGGCTGAGAGACACCGATGCCTTAAAGCCGCCGCGTCTCACAACAATGGGATCAAAACAACGTTAATACCCGTGTTCCCAAAACAACTCTCCAGCCCTTTCCCAAATCCCCTTCCTCGTTTCACCCCGAAAACACTCCTCAAATAATCAGCTTAAGAGATAAGGCCTTTTTATTTCACAATAAGTTTGCCACCGAAGGCTGTGTTGATTTGTGTCCCCTTCAAGGAAAGTGGCGCTCTGCTAACCGCAACCAGAAACACGAATTTATTCAATATGTCCCCTTTTTTTCTACGTTTTTTTGGGCTTTGTTTCGGATGCTGTCCCACGTCGGAGCCCGCCAGGATCGATACGTCGGGCTGAACTCAGCCAGGGTGGTCCGACGCCTCGAGCCGGTGCTCGTTCAGACGGGAAGGGGCCTCGTCCTCAGAGCCGATGGGCGCCGCGAGCGCGGTCCGCTCCTCCGAAAACGACCCGCGAGATTCTTGTCTGTTACCGCAAATGAACCCCCGAATGGTTAGCCCGGCTCCCGCTGCCTCGCGCGTGAACTCACCGCCTGCGTGCGCTCATCTCGGTTGCATCCTCCGCTAAGGTGCACGTCGACTGTCGGTTCGGCGGTTTTGACGTCATTTGAAGTCGCTAAAACCACGAAGTGATGCAGGAGGTCAACACACTCAAAACCTGCATACCTTTAAGTCTAAATGGACGTTAGAACAGAGATCTTTACAGTAAAACAACATGTTGTTGTCACGGTTCATGCATGTCAAAGCCTGCACATTATGTGTGTGTGTGTGTGTGTGTGTGTGTTGGGGGGGTAGGTGGGGGGTTGGAGAGGAGGGACCTGGTTTTCTCCTTCTGGATTAAACCTGTTTTAAGGTCAGAGTTGCACTGTTGGTGGCATGAGGATTTGATGTCTCACTCTCTCTCTCTCTCTCTCTCTCTCTCTCTCTCTCACACACACACACACACACACACACACACACACACACACACAGCTGGTTGGTCATAAGACAACACCCCCGCGGCGTGGGAACAAACCCTCCTGACTGGCATCGGTAAAAGCGCGTGCGCCAGAGGACAGGCGTTATTAACAATGATATCACTCCGGCCCTCCGGGCCTCCCGCCGGGCGAGGAGTGGCGGGAGCGCGTGGAAGGAAAAACAGGAACGTCGCTGACGAAAGAGCCCGCTGGGCGACGGGCACGTGAGCGAGAGAGGTAGAGAGAGAGAGAGGGGGGGGGGGCCTTCTGGGTGTGTGGGGGGGGTGACAAGGAAGAAAGAGAGATGACGGCAGAAGAAAGACTTCATTAAAGGAGCGGGATCACAGGGGAGCGGCTGTGATCCGTGTTCCCTCCCAACGCCTCTGTCACCCTCCCTTCCCTCTTCTTGATCTTCGCCTTCGCGAGAGGAGCGAGCGCTTCCTGTTTGCTCGCGCGCCAGCGGCGCAGCTCCCCTGCGGCGACGCAATAGGCGCGCTTAGCGGATTAAGAGGCGGCGCGCGGCCAGGTTGTCCCTCGTCCGGCGCTCGCCCATCCTGGAATCACGCGCCTTGTTCTGGTTCCTCTTTCCAAACCTCGCGACTCCTCACTGTTGCGGTCGCTGCTTGCGCCACTTCCTCTCTTTGGGTCACCTTCCTGTCTCGCAAGCAAACCGAGACCCGAGCGGACCGGAGTTCGCTTGCTCCGACCCTCCCGGAACTCCGGTCCGCTTGAAGCGGACCAACGAGATCGCCCATAAGATCAGACTCCCGATCTGGCTCCCATGTTTGTTCACTTGAGCTCATACAATGGTAATTACCGATTTATCTGATTTGGTAAGGCCCTAATCCTGTTTTACACGCATCCACGCGGCGTTTAGAAGACGTAAAGGGAGGCTGTTTGCGTAACCGACATCACAGAGCGGCATCATGGGATGCCTCCGGGGCTCGTCCAACCCGGCTCCCGTCGTCGCCACCAGCCTCGACCTTTCCGGAGGGGAAAGCGAAACGGCGGATGAGACGCGGATACGCATCGTCGCCGCCTCGGTCTCCGCGCGCTTTTCCCGCTCAAAGCCGGGAACAGTTGACATTTCTTCCCCCCTCTCTCTCCCGGCTGGAACGGTCCTCCTCCGAAGAAAATGAAACTCCTGGAGGGGCTGATTAGAAGAACAGCACAAGACTTTCCGCAGGAAGTGGAAAAATTAATTCTCACCCCCCCACCCCCACCTCTCCTCCCTCCTATTCCCCCCCCCAATTTTCCTCCTTCTTCCCCCCTTCCTGTCCAATCTACCTTTTCTCTCTGCTCGCGGCCTTTCATGTACAGATCAGAGGAGGCTGCCACTTATCACAGGAGTGTGGAGAGGCTTCTCCTATAAAAGCTGGCATTACATGGCTGATTTAACAGGGCACCAACACAAAGACCCCTCTGTGCGCCCCCCACCCCACCCCACCCTCGCTGATTCCGCCCATCGCGCCCCCGTCTATAGGGTATCTCTCGCGCGGGCCTTGTTCTCCCACAATGGGATTAGCGGTGTGATTCCTCCACTCCTTTTAAGTGGGCACACCAGCGATCCCCTCAGATGGACTCGGCCGAACGCCGGGAGAGGACGGGATGATGAAAAAAAAGGGGAGTCGGGGAGAGGAGGAGGGATGATGAAAGGACACGCGGACAGGGCGGAAATAAAACAGATGAGGCAAGGAAATCGGTTTGTTTTGGAGGAAGGAATCAAAGGACAATAATAATTTGTTGGGTGTTCTTTTTCTGAAGAGGGAGGGACAAAGGGGATTGGACGGGCAGGGATGGGAGGGAAGGAACGAGCGGCTCGTGGCCGGAGGTGAACGGGAGAGGACCTGTTGCCACGGTGATAGGAGGCAGCGCTACCCCCCCCCACCCCCCCGCGGTGATGTCATCGTTTGTCGCTGGCGCCGGACGGGCCTGTTTGCCCAATGGGACAAAGGCACCGGAGGGTGCGGCCTACCCCCCCCCCCCTCCCTGTGCCTTCTCCTCCTCTCTTTCTCTTTCCCCCTCTTTCATCAGGTGCTCTCTCGCGCCCGCCCTCTCGTTCGCCGGCCCTCTTCCTTTCTTCCTTTTCGGCCTCACGCAGCTCGGGCGGCGGCGGGGGCTGACGCTGGCGGGTCTCCCGGCGCTGGCGAGGAATGAAGCTGATTGGGGCGCTGGGGAGAATGGGTCACCGCAGGAGAGGCCGCCGTAAAAAAGTTTTGTAGCCATCGGGTGGAACGCGGCCAAGTTTACCGCGGTTGTAGCTGGTTGCATTTAAGGCGGGTTTGCATGCGAAAGGCATCCGGGGGCCCGGTCACGCTCACAGCGCAAACACAAGTTGGCCTCTCCATCTGGTTCCTTGATGTCTAAATGAAATGTTAGTGAAGTGGTTCGGTCCGGTCCCACTGCCTTTCCCTCTGAATCCTAATGAGCTGCCCTGAGCTCCGCCCACAGACAGCCGTGGCCCCGCCCACATACGCGCTTTGCGCAATAAGAGAGGGGGAAGACGCGAGGACGGACCCTTGCTCAGGTAGCTGTGGTTGTGTGGGAGGAGCTACCCAGTGGGGGGGCGGGGTCATTCAAACCAACTGTTACATCACAGTAGGGTGGAAGTGCTATACAGACCATTTTGAGACACATTAACAGACTAGAACAGTTTACTGAACTTTGAATTAGCTGTTGAGCCTGATATTTATGGGCTGGGGAGGCACTCTGGGTACACAAATATTTGGACTAAAGACCTGAAAAGGGGAGGTTTGTGTGACTCTTGCTTGAGTTCATTGTGGTTCTGCACTCCAACCCCCAACACATCAGAAGGAAGGCAGTCAGGCCACGTCCGTTAATTTGTCACTGGTCAGTTTTGTCCCCTCACAAAGTCAGACGAACCATTGCCCCCCACACACAAGATGTTTTTCCTTTGGATACTGAGGCCGGAGACAGTCTAGGGGGAGTCCCCTTTCTTGTCACCTTGGGTGTTTTATTATGTTGGTTTTTTTTTTGTGTCCCCTTCCCAGCGACGTCCGTCCTTCCCGCTGGACTCCGGGCTTCGGAAAAGCTGCGGCGGGAGTCTGAAACGACTCCGTTGTCAGGACACATTCCCCCTTTCGCACAGTGACGCAGCACAAAACAGACAAGAGAGCAGCCTGCCCGGAGTCTCAAAAGAAGCTCGCAACTCCAGTCTGGGCTTTTAAGTCTGCCTCACCGTTTCCTCTTTAATTCACTCGAACGAGCAGAAAAGCTGATTAAAAGGCAAATAAGTATTTATTCAAACCTCATTACCTAAAATGCCTCTTCAATTTTCTGTTATCTTGAGTGTTTTTAAAAGTGGGCGCCGAGGCCCGCCTCTCTTTATCCTTTTAATTCTAATATGTTTTTGTACAGGGCTTAACCTTGTTTTACTCTAAGTCTTATTAGACTCGTACCATGTGACTTTGTTACTCTGCGTCCCCAGCTATCGTAATCTCTCCTGTGTATATCGTCATGCTTTCGAATTTCTCTACGGGGGAAAAAAAAATTGCGGGGAAAGAAGAAGAAAAAAAAAAAACGCGTCCAACGTGATTTTTTTCCAACGTGAGACGCGGGCGGAAAGTACACGACCGAGGAGATAAGGACGTCCGCTGTTCGCCGTGAATGGAGCAACCGGGGCGAGACTGATTGCTAATTATTGCGATGGACGTTGGCGGTAGGCGGAGAAAGGCCGAGATAATGGGCGGCGGACGCCCGAGAGCGCTTTTAGAGGACGGGGGGTCCTGTTTTATTCTCGCCACACACACATAGCGAACAGATTGCGATGTCAGAGGGCTTGTTCAGCTGAGCACTTCACAGCTCACTTGTTGTTTTGGTAACGGACTTGGACGTCCCCGCGCCTCTGTCAATAAACCAATTCTCCCAGTTCAGCCCCCCCCCCATCAGGAGCCTGAGGTAAAGCAACAGGGCAGAGACGCACGACTGCTGTTCGCTGTTGTGCGACAGGGCGAATCATTGGCTGTTGACCCCCTTTTAGAGCGGAGCGGCGGCGCCCCCCGGTGGCAGAGAGGTAGACAGGCCTGACCTTCGAGCATTTTGTCGAAGACGCCGAAAGCTGCCGCCAAGGCCAAACTCTTGCGTTTTTTTTTTTTTTTTTTCCCGCCTTACACGCCTCAGTTTGTCCTTGCGGCTGAGCAGAAGCGTAAAAACGGATGACTAATAGCCAACGTGCTGATACATTCTGTCTTTGTTGCGCCACAGTTTGACCACAGTTTGGGCGTGCTTGTTATTTGTCAAGTGAAGCTACAAACAGATTTGGGAGTAATTAATTATGCGGCGCGGGGCTCAATAGCATCAGCAAGAACAAATGAAAAATGCATAATTCATGCACTCTGGGCTCTATTCAATGAAAAGGCTGGAGAAGATTGTAAAAACCTGCATCACGATGATGCTCAAATGATACAAAAACCAGACAGGAAGGAAGCTGAACACAGTTATTAGAGGACTGACTGAGTCAGAGCGTAAGATAGTCATCACTGCAGAAGGATTACTGACCTAACGGTGAAGCGTTTACACTAAAGTGTGAGTGTTACGCACGAAATGAGGATCTTCAAACGGAACCGTGCTCAGGCTTTTTTTGCGCCTGCGCAAATAAAGCCTGAGCCTGGAGTCACGAGCCCCCCCGTGAAATACGGACCGTCCTCCGCCGCCGCTATACTGTCATCATGAGATTGGCGTCCTGCTAAATGACCCGTTTGTCGTCCTCCACGGTGGGAGCGGCGCCGCGGCCAGACAGGAAGTCTGCGCGGGGGCTGAGAACCGTCAAAATAAAGGCGCACATGGCCAAACATCCTCTCGGGTAGATCATCCCGTATATCATCCCATTACCTTAGATTGTTGTTGCACCACTGAGTCATTCGACTGGTATTGATGGGTTTTGCTGTGAAGTGTTTTTGTACCAAAAAAAAAAAAGCCCTGCAGGCAAACACATTTTAGTGGCTCGTAATGGTGATAAAGTGCCCCATTCCTTCTCCATTAATGAGTGGAACAACCGCACGCCTCAATCAGCTGACGCCGGCTGGTGTTGAGCGCGGTTGCCGCGGTAACGGCCCCCGCCGAACCTCTCCACACTTGATTGAGGGCACCGCATTACAGGCCTGTAATCAAAAGCAGCGGTTAATCTCAGGTATAACGAAGGACAGAGAACCTAAGTCTGTGTTCGGACCCACGCGGCGGTAAAGTTGAAAGAAACGAACCCAGAAGCTCGTGGGTGAGTTTAAAAAAAAAAAAAGGCATGTTTGTGGCTGAAATTTGGATTGTTCTTCAAAATTCCACCTACTGGTGCCTTAAAAAAAAGGACAGGAACGAGGCTTCCGTAGTTTTCCTGATGACATGATGAAGAATATAAAGCAGCAATGCACACAATCTGCTCAAATTGGAGCTCGCTGTGGAGCCGGGCCCTTATCGCTCAATGCTCCCTCTGTCTTACAGGATGATTAAAACCAGCCAATTCACATCAGAACCAAAGAGGCATTCATCTCCGTCTATTTTTAAGATGGCTAAGTGCCGAGCCTGGTAGGTCCGTTTTTGTGGATTGAGCCGTTTTTTTTTCGCCGGGAGCATTTAGGCGAACCCGCCGTCCCCCGTCGGAGGAACGCACGTGCGACTTCTTCCAACTTGGAACTCTCTCCTCGCTGCTTTGCTTCGTTTCTGGTTTTGGTGGAACGGCAGGGTGATAAAGGGCTGAAATCTGCCTCCACACACACACACACACACACACACACACACCTCACTCAACTCAAATTCATCGTCGAGAGGCGATGAATGGCGCCTCTTGGATAGACCAATTTCCATGACAACGGGTCTGTGGATTAGGGTGAAAAAGCTGTCATTCCGGAGCAATTGTCAGAGCACCTTGATTCAGAGGAGCACTTAAGAAGCAGCGGGAAGGAGGAGCGCACGGGGACGGAGGAGGAGGAGGTGGGGGAATTTGGGTCGGTTGGAAGGATCAAGGCGGAGAACGGCCCCCCCCCCCAGGGTGACGATCCCGCCGAGCGTCGCCGCCGCTCTGCGCAAACACCTGACCTGGAAGAGTCGCAGCGGAAGGATGGGATGAGCGGCTGCGCTTTGGAAAAGAGGAGGCGGGATTAGACGTGCTTGTCCCTTCGCCTTCCCCGTGCGTGTGTCACACTCATGTCCCGCCGAATCGCTGAATTGGGTATCCACAGCTGGGTCTCCGGAGCGCCCCAACGCGTGTAAGATTGGGGCTCTTATCTTCCCGAAGAGCAGCAGCGCTTTTCAGGATGCTCCAGACAGCTGGAGGTAAACGGAGCCAGGCTAACGGAGCGCTCCACAGTTTCCCGTTTCGGCCCGGCCTAATCCCACCCCCCACCCCCCCCCGACAGAAGGTCTCCCGCCAAATTGTCTCTTCGACTCTCCGCTTGGCCGCCACGGGAGCGCCAGAATTCCCTGGATCGCGACGAATGGCCGACTTTCGGCTGCGCCTCCCTCGGACGCGCCACTCCCCGCCCTCCTCCTCAGATCCCAGCGGGCCGCCTCCTCCTGAATGGAACGGACAACCCGCGTCTGTCACTCCGCTTCCTTCGGTTCGCACGGGCGGACGCGGCCTTCTGCCAATTAGCCGTTCCCGCCGAAGTTGTCAAGCCGTTCGTGTTCATCCCAAAACATCTGTTGTTTTCCGGAGGATTAAAAGAACACGTTATCTTTATTCGGCTGCAAATCTGTGTTGAGTTACTGTGACTTTCATGTTGGGTTTACCGGCAGCGGAACATTTCGCTCCCGCGGGTAAGCCTTTGACGTTTTACACGACTTTGTATGATAGAACGCGTTCCCTGGGAGGCGACGAGGCGACGTCAAGACGAGGCGAACACCGATCCGTGGAGGTCATGGCCTCGTCAGGTGCCTGTTGCGCAACAGGCGACCAGCGAGAAAAACATCACGAGATCAAGGCGACCGGGGCGCTGTCGGGTGGGAAAAGGGTGAAGGTTGAAACGCTGTCTCATAGAACATCAGAGGAGTTATGAACATGTGACGCCACAGCTGATCACGCTGGGGGGGGGCAACAAAGAGAGGCATTGTCCTAGAGTCACATGACCCATCGGTCGATCGGATGACTCCGCAAACGCACGTAAGAGGTCACCAAGCCGATCGATAGGCAGTAAATCGCCTTTCAGCCTAGTCACTGCTCCACTCGCGAGGCCGGGGCCGACCGAAATAATGTCATCAGGCTCATTATCCATCGGCCCCCGTGAGATGCTGGTGCTCGGAGATGAGTCATCCTCGTTCAAAAGGCCTCTCCGAGGATCCCGGTCTCCCAGGAGATGATCTCTCCTGCTCAGGAGGTGCATTAGCAACACTGACTTATTGATGAGACCGTAGTCACAAGATCATCAGGCACTTCAGTCGTCGGGCAGAATCTGGTTCTTTCGCCGTCTTTTTTTTTCTCCCCCCTTCCCCCCTTCCACAAAGCTGACGCAAATCCCTTCGGAACGAGCGCGCAGCTAAGATAAGGCAGCCGCTGAACTGAGACGATGCTGGAAATAGATGTTCTGTGGTGGTGTGCCACACTAGAAAAGAATCAGGGTACATTAAGTTTCAGATGTGCGGGTGAAAAAGTTAAATAAATGTGAGGGAGTTACACTCACAGAACAAAAGCCATTCCAGGCCCGGTCTATAGGGGGCAGTGTTCAGCATGTTGCATTAATATCAACATAAGCTGCATTTCTGGGTGATTTTGAATCGTACTCTCATTTGCGAGGGGGATTTTCTGCATCATTGGGTAGCCCGTCGCCAATTTCACGGAAATTTGCTGGGATAAAGCGATGAAAAGATGATAATGATAATTGTCGGTGAGTGATATTATAATATACAATCATAGCACGAATCTGTCTTTGCACCAGCGATTAGTGCATCATGGCATCATCGCTCTTTATTCTGTCACGCAGCTGTCCAGGAAATATACCGAAGCACCACTTAGCAGCAGCCAGGCGTCCAGTAATTGAGTCTGATGGCCATTAAGTATGATACACTAAGTTTAAACGCAGGAACAAAGCAGATCATTGCGCGTTCTCGCACGACACCGGGGCCCCTCTCTGAATGTGCGCCGTCCTTTTTGGGTCTGAAGTTTTATTATCTGATGCTGGTGTTTTCATTGGTAAGGAAGCCTGAGTGTTACGGGGGGGGAAACCCACCCACCATCACACCATTAAGTCTGAAAGGGCGTGCAGCCTCCCTTTTACACTAAAGCTTTCCCATTAGGATAATTGACCATGATATAGATCCAGCCTTTTAGCTGCCTGCGCTCTCTTCCTTTAGTCAGCAACAATGTTAAAAAAAAAAGAGAGACAATCATGGAAAACATACTCCCGACACACGCACACACCGGAACGTCTAAACCCACTTCCCATTAAACTAAACCACGCTAAAGCTCGCTCAGATTTGCAGGTTTGATGCTAAAGTGTGATGAAGGGTTTAACGGCACCGGCTCGCAGCGGTGCCGGATTTGGAAAAAAAAAAAAAAAAAAAAAGAAGAATTTACTTAAACGTCTCCCACTGCTGGCAATGAGCGCGTGTTACATCTCCCCCGTGAGCGGAAGTGATCTGAAACAGGTAAATCCCATTTTCTGGCATGTTTGCGTCTCTTTTTTAATGTGTGAGATATTTAAAGAAATCCCTAATTCGCGGCGAGGCGCCGCTCCCGTCTCCTTTCAGTTTTATTCTAATGACTCAGAGCTGTGAAAACTCCCTTCTTCTATTTTTATTTGTGCTTTAAAGATAAAAAAGAAAGAGTACATGCACCGGGGGAACCTGCTTTAAGGCTTTCCTGTCAGCCGTGCTTCGACTGTAATAAAGCAGTTTTCCCAAATCCCAGCAGGTTGGATAACGAATTGCACGTGCGCATTCCGACTCAAATCCCGATTTCTTTCACTACGAGGCATAAATTAGAGCGTTCCATTGAGAGGGATGGGGCGAGCGACCGGAATAAAATGGAAGTACGGAACAGGAAAAAGCTGCTCAGCACATTTCCTGCTCGTTAAAAGCGGCGAGACTTTCTGCTGTCCGCTTTTGCCTGACCCCCCCTCCCCGCGCTCCTTTTTTTAAATTTCACGCTTTCCTTGCCTATCTCAGAGAGCTAAATCCAAAATTGAAGACAACGGAAGCCGGACGTCAGAGAAAAGCCAAATAAGTGGAAGAGGCTGGAGAATGCAACCAGTGTGGAAAATAGCCACGAAAACTCCCGCAAAGTTTCCTCCGATCCCCCAAAAGTAAATCAAAAAGGCAGAGAGGATTAAAGCGTCTGTCGAAAAGCTCCCATTGACCCAGAACCATGTGAGTTCATCACAACTAAATTAGGAAGCGCTTCGGTATTTGTGTGTGTGTGTGTGTGTGTGTGTGTGTTTGCCATTAAGCTCCAATCACATTTTAGCACCTAATCTCTTTACACAGGCTGTCATACCAAAGAGACAAAAGTCAACTTCGCTCCAGTCGGAGCCCTTCAGACTGAAATCCAAGGCGGAGAAGTCGAGCTTATCCGGAAGGGAAGGCTAAATGGGAGGTAAGGGTCTGAATTATCTGATCATCAGCCGGAAGGAGCGGGCCCTGATCATCTGCAACCGAAACCGACTGTGTATTCGAGCACACACGCTCGCAGACCGCAGGCCAGACTGGGCAGCGACTCATCTGGAAATGATTTTGTCAGGTACAAAGAGCTGGCAGAAGTTTCTGCACCTCATCTTATCTCCCATAAGCAGATGTTAGTGAGCGTTCCATGTTTATTTTGCCCATGTCAACACACACATTTGGCGTTTAGGTAGGCGTGCATGTGTGTGTGTGTGTGTGTGTGTGTGTGTGAGTGTGTGTGTGTGTGTGTGCATGTGAGCTGAATAAAAAGAAATCAGAAAACCAGAGAGGAAAGCATGTGATTTCACATCAGTCAACTCTTATTTCCCACTCGGGCGTTGGGCAAAGCCTCTTACACAGACCGCAGGGCTGGACAGAACCGGCCCCAACACACACATTTATCAAAAATCAGCCTGCGTCTCCTTCCATCACACTTCTGTGACTGTGTTTCATCCTGAAAAGAGAATATTTTTTGGATGAATGTTGTTCTGTAAAGCCATATTACTAAAACAGGAAATCTAAGAGCAGATTTGCACAGGTATGAATCAGTGATCAATGGATGAGGAAGGCGTGTCAAATCTTTTATTTTGTCCACAATCCAAATGCAGAAATGCAGAAAATAGTGAATTCGTTACGTCAACACTGTATACACCCCTAGAAAGGCACTTAAATCTATATATGTAATATTAATGATAAATCAAAGTTATTCTTAATGTATCTTTTTCCTGATGGAGTGACTCATCTGACCAACAAACCATCTTTGTACCCCTTAATGGACCAGGCGGCTAACGGCTAACCCAGAGCTAACCAACGTTTCCCTTCTCAAAAATTATTTTTATTATTAATAATTATTGTTATTAACTTATTTTTTAATTGTCTGTCCTGACCAGAACCGGAGCGTCTAGCCGAGGTAAACGTCAGCACTTATCGGCTAAAGTTTTAGCCAAAGTTGGCTAAAAATAAATGTGACGTTTTTGACGTTGTTGGTCTAAAAGTAACGGAATTGGTTCAGTTTATCCTTCTTTCCTCTTCAAACTCGATGAAGCCGTCATTTGTTTAAATTTCTACGCTCAAACATTGACATAATTAGCACATTTAATGCCTGTAATTGTAGGGAAGCCAATTGAAATGTTAAATTCACGTAACAATTGTAATGTGATTATTTTTTGGGGGGGTATTATATTATGTATATTAGGAAGTGGATATATTATTCAAGTTATTAGACTAAATTAGTTTTGGCTCTTGTAAGAGGATGATGTATGGTTGAGGAGAGAGGTTCTCACACACACACACACACACACACACACACACACACACACACACATTTAACTGGAATACAGTTTTCCAGGCAAAGTTGTGCTTCGTGGAAACGACTTACAAACGTTGGAGGAGGACTCCAGGAGGGATCAGTTCCGTCGACGGTCTTCATCCTCGCTGATCCGTGCGTGTGTTTTCCGTGAGAGGGAATTGGTTTTGATTTAAACCGGTTTGAGCGTTGACCGCGTCGGAGGACGGAGACGGACAAGATCGGGATTTTAATAGATTACTGCTGAAATGCTTCCCATAACGTCAAAGATCTGATCTTGGGGTGGTGTTTTTTTTTTTTTGGGGGGGGGTTTCTATGTTAATTTGCGGTGTTTCCTGTTCCTGTCGTTTCCCCGCAGCCTGTGGCGTGTTTCTTCGCCCCCGATGACGCGTGGAAGCGGTTTCGACTGTTTATCAGTCATGAGCGCGTGTCATACGCCTCCTCACGCTCAGACACGTCGTGTCAAAGACATCATGGGGGGGGGGGCGGCTCTGACCACATCCTCTCTTTGGGGAGACGGCGCCCGTTCCATCTGGCGTGTGCGCTCCCCACGCTCTTTGCCGTTTCAGATGGACCGCGGGACAAGGTGGGCGGCGTCCCCGGGCCCCGGAGGCGTCGTCCCGAGGCGGCCGGCCCGCGCCCTGATCGTGGAGGCGTCGCCCCCCTGGTGGGCCCACGCCTCCGGGGTGATCTGCGGCGCTTTGGACGACTTCCTGTCGTTGGCCTGCAGCCTGGACGGACCCTGTCGGATACCCCTGCTCAGCGTGTACGCCGTCGGCGAGCGGCGGGAGTGCCTGCTGCCATTCGCTGTAAGATCACCAGACTCGGATGTCCGCATCCGCTTCCTTTGTTGACTCCCCCCCCTTTGTTGTTGTCCTTCACAGCCGGTTCGCGGGAACCTGGCGAGGGTGCGGTCCTGCGTGGAGGAGCTGAGGTGGATTTCCGGCGAAGGTTGCGTCAGAGGCGCGGCGGCGGGCGGCGAGGCGCTGCGAGAGGCCGTGCTGGAGAGCCTGCGGCAGTTCGAGCGAACTGTTCGCCGCCGCACGTCCCTGGAGGTGAGGGCGGGGAAAATAACAGGCGATTCGGTTCCGGCGTAAAAGAGGCGTGGAGACGCTGGGGGTTGAACCCAGGACACGCGAAGCGCGCGCTCTACCACTGAGCTACATCCCCACCCTGACCCCCGACCCCCGACCCCCGACCCCCAGTCCCCCCCCAGAGCAAGAACCTGGTGCAAAGCAAGTCCACTCATCCCCTTCTTCCCACAAAACAGCTTCCACATCATTTTCACGGTGCACTTCCTCTCTAATGGGGCCGCTCATGTCTTTTTCATAGCCACTCTGCACCTTGAGAGCACGTCGTTACGTAACTTTAAGGCCCTCTCCTGGAGAAGCGATGCCGTCAGAGCCGCTTTCGCACCACCAGAATCGGATCTTGGGGTTTTAAATATTCACAGCGATTGTCTTTAAGTCCTCCGGTTTGATCAGGGAAAGACTTCTCGCGTTTAATGCAGCTCTGAAGTCGGATAAATCCAATTAAAAGTTTGCTGTTGTTTGCTCGGAAGCCTTATTTTCCCAATGCCCCCCCCCACGCCGAAGCTGATTCACGGTTGAGAGTCAGGCCTTCTCAGACGCCCCACAAGCCGCCGCAGCAAGCCTCTGCATGCGGGTCTTGCCGCATTTCCGCCCGCTATGAAGACGTGCATCGTTCCAAAACAGCTCTGGGCCTCAGTTAAATGTAAACAACGCGCGTAACAGTCGGCGGAGCTTCCAGAAAACGACCGTTTAGGGAAATTAGAAAGAGCTGATAATGGCCGGCGTGGCTGAAAAGGGGCTCATTTGAGAGCTTGAAACGCTGAACATATGAGGAGCCAATTGAGAAATCATCTGGTGCTTTTGAAAGTGGAACATCTTGTCCTCTGGGCACAAAGGCTGCGAGTTGTTGCGGCGGATTTCTGCAATCCATCCAGATTTACTGTACTGGAAGGCTCCGGCCAGACGATTACACTAAGAACCTCTGTTCCCGACCGCGGCCCACATGAATCACGCCATTAGCAGGCACACAGGCGCAAAGCAGAGATGCAGCCCCCCCTGCCCCCCCCCCGGACAGCCTCGCCCCCAAAACTGCGACGTCGTCTCCTCCGCGAGGCTTCGGCCGCGGATCCCAGACACCGGGAAGCCGCTAACGATCCCGGCGTTAATCTAATCGAGCCAGGCCGCGCTCAGCACTTAAGTGCCAGAAAATCAGTTTCGTGTAATTCTCCCATCAGACGGTGGGGGGGGGGGCAGTTGAAATCAGGATGTCTGCTGCAGAATCCGGCACCAAAACTTATATTTTTAGTCAAAAGGCATCTAACTTTAACTTTTAGCACTTCCCCGGGGACGTTCTGATTACAGATCACAGCGCAGGAAGGAGCGTAAAGGCGGTGTTCTGCACCCGTGATGTATTTCATCCCACTTTCCTTTTCGGGCGGGTGGTTTTCTGGGAGCTTTTATTGTTTCATAACAGCGGATTTTAGTATATTATGGCCTCAGTGTGACAGGAAGAGTGCTACGTTGCAGTGTTGCGGCTTGTTTGTCTGGATGTTGACAAGTTTAAGTACAAACGTTGGTACCAACGCTCGACTAAACTCAGACTGCATGCCACCAAACGCCCCCCCCCTTTATTTTTTTATAAAAGGACAAATGTTTGTAGATGTTATCGTGCGTTATTTCCCCGTTTGTCTCTCTTGTTCGCTGAGCTCCTCTTGGGTTTTGCGTTCAAAAAGGTTACGGTGATGACCGGCCGATCGGGACGCGGCGTCGTCCGCCGGCTGGAGGCGGGGCTCCGAGGCGCCGACCTGGCGTCGCTGAGGCGGCTCCTGGTGGTCCAGATCCTGACCGACGCCGACTGGGGCCCGGAGAGCCCGTCCCCCGAGGCCCCGCCCACTGAGGCCGAAGGTAAGAACGCACCAAATAAACACAAAAACTCATTCCGTTATTTAAAATAGCGCAATTATTTGTAAGTACAGTGGGACCTCTACTTACAAAATTAATTGGTTCCAGAAGCTGTTTCGTAACCTGAAAATTAAGTAAGTAGAGACTCTTTTCCATGTTAAAGTCCTAATCTGTTCCAAGCCCCCAAAAATTCGGACATATTTTTTAATAAATCATAAAAATGCATCAAAACATGTAACAAATACATGTTTACATGTTACAATTAGATTACCGCATAATAAATGTAGGAATTCAGGGCAAGGCTTCTCCAGGAACAAAATGAACTTTATTACAGGCTAATCTTACAATAGCCGTCATTACTAGCAACAAACTTTGTTTTAATACCGTGCCGATCGTCGATGTATTACGGCCATATTCTTTGACGAGATAAACCAAACGCATCCCTTTTTCATGCTTTTCTATTATTTCTTGCTTCGTTTGTACGGACAAAAAAAGCTCTCTTCTTCTTCTTCTTTTCTTCTTTTTTACTTTTCTCCATCACTTTCCTGGGGTCCAAAGCAAATAAAAGTTAAACGAAGACGACGCTGGGATACGCACACCTGTACATATTGACGTCCCTCCTAGCCAATGGGATGACAGGACGTTGCTAGGCGACAGCCAATGGCAGAGCAGCTCCAAGCACGTTTACGTTTGCTAAACTCCGCGAGCTGTGAGTAGCAGCGGTAGCGTGTTTTTGCCTTTCCTATCCTGAAATTTCTTTCGTAACAAGAGGAAATATTTCCCCGTTGAGACGTGTCGTAACCTGAAAATTCCGCATGTAGAGATGTTCGTAAGTAGAGTTCCCGCTGTAGCTGTTTTCCATTGTTCCTAATTCCGCTAATTGGAGCTTCTTTAGCTGAACTGCGATAGGTGATAAAAATGCACGTGCAGGGGTCACAGCAGGCCAGCGGGAGAGCAGCTAAACGCAGAGCTGTGAGAGTAATATCCGACCAGAGCGCGGGGGGAAACTGGGATGGTTCTCCATCCAACACTAAACTGACTTCAGAGTTCATTTGGCTGGAAAATGAAGCTGGCTGACATCAGCGATGGGAACTTCTAACCGTCTAGCCGGCGTGAACTCGACTGGGATGCTGGCTGCGGTCCCGAGAAAGTCTTCACAGAAATGTTTTTCAGCTGCTGGTTTCGATCCCCACGTGTTAATGTGTTACTAAAAATTGAGAGGGTCCCTGGGGGCACTGCTGTTACGTTCGCCAAGCGCACGAGAACAAAGAAAAACATCGCTCGTAAATAGAAAAGGTGCGGATTGATCCCAGGACTCCTGGGAAGGCTGAACAGAAGGGGATGTAGCTCAGTGGTAGAGCGTGTGCTTCGCATGTACGAGGTCCTGGGTTCAATCCCCAGCATCTCCACTTCTTTATCTTCTTGAGATGGCAGCAGATCCTCCAGCGGTCAGGAGGGGCTCTGACGCACACCAGCTTTAAGAGAAGGCTCTTTCTCATGATTGCGTCTGTTTGTTTTAGGCAGCTGCTCGATGTCGTTTGGAAAAAAAGAAATCACTTGTAACGGCTCTTTCAACCGGGCTCGTGCGCACAGACCCAAGGTTACCTCTGAGGTTACAATGGTTGAGGTCAGAGGTGAGGAAATGCGTTTCCTTAAACAGGGTCCTCAAGTCGAATGTGTGTCCAAAGACCAACGCCTCGTACGCATCCTGTTTTTGTTGAAACTCAACCAATGGATCCTCGAATCCCCGACGTGTTGCGTAACGGTGGAGTCGAGCTCATGGGAGAAGATAAAGAAATGGGTCAGAGAGCAACATGAGGACAGGACACACTCAGATGGGGCGGTTATCCCTATTTATCCCACATTTAAACACAATTAGTTTAAAGAAACAGACTTAGCTTTTGATTGGTGCTGCTGGGGTCTGACTGTCTGTCTTGACGACTCAGTGGATTTGAACCACGCCGTGAGAAAGCATCGTTCACCCAGACCAAGGCCGGAAACATCCCGGTCGGAAAACCTGCGCTGCGGCTTGTGCATTAGTAAGCGGAGCCGGGATTGATCTTTGAATTCAATGAAGGAACCGGTTTATGTCCGTTAAAAGGCACCTTTCAAGTTCGGTCAGCGTCTCTGGGGAACTAGAGGAGCGATAGAAAGGCGCTCATCTGTAATGAAAGTTGAAACGGAGCTGTCAGGGTTTGAACCCGTGACCCGCTCCGGGTAAGACAGACCGAGACCTCCCGCTACGTTTGCTATACGCAGCTTTAAACGGACACGCCAACAGCTGACCCGACCTTTTTTTTTTTTGGTGTAACGATGCCGGGCCTGGCGTCTGGATTAAATTACGAACCGTTATTCGACGTGCAGTTCAGGTGCCGGTGACATCAGTGGGAAATTAGAGCGGCCGCGAGCTCTGGACCTCTACGAAACGGGCGCTCGATGCGTGAAAGA
Organism: Lagocephalus sceleratus; assembly: GCA_911728415.1. Classification (NCBI taxonomy): domain Eukaryota; kingdom Metazoa; phylum Chordata; class Actinopteri; order Tetraodontiformes; family Tetraodontidae; genus Lagocephalus; species Lagocephalus sceleratus. Next base: position 4,744,433 of record CAJVRN010000234.1, read on the forward strand.
GAAGTCGATTCAGTTAAAAAGGCAGCCAAAGTAACACCGGCAGTTCAGCTCCCTTCCACGCTGTCGAATCGAACCGTCACAGTCGGGGTCAGAACTCGCCCGGAGGGGGGAGAGAGGGGGCGGAGGGGGCGGGGGGGTGGGTTCCACCTGCACTAAAGCAACAGAGGCTGCAGCTTCTACATGGCTGCGGCTTAAGCAGCGCAGCTCCTCGCATAAATCTGCTGTCCTCATCAGAACGGGCGGGGTTATAAATAACGACGATCCGCGCGCCGCGCAATCTGCCCGCAAATCCGCTCTAAGCGACTGCCAAATTCCGCGCCCTCGTCAACGCAACATCCACATCAGTTGGTGGTTTATTTCCTTCAGACACCTTGTTTGCAAACACCCCCCCCCACCTTCGGCGTCATCTCCGAGCAGCAACATATTCATTCTCCCCGCGAACGCCTCACTAAGCCCCTAAATCCGGGCTCGGAGTGGCAGCCGCCGTCGTGCGCCGATCAATTGAGGGGCGGAGATGGGCGACTGTCTTAGATCGGTCTTTTGTGCGTTGTCGCTCAAACGAAAAGTGGAGTTTGGGAATAAAGGTGACGGGGGGGGGGGGTATCCTCCTCTCAAACGGCGTCAACGATTGTTGGATCAAGCTGTCAATAACAAAGGATTATGGTCTATTATATGGCTCTAATCCCCCCCCTCCTCTCCTCCTCAAAGTGTCCGCAGCGCTCCCTCGGTGCCCCCCCCCCCTCGAGATCTCTCTTCTCTGCTTCTGAGAGAGACTTTGCACACGCACGTTGTTTTGATTTTGTTGTCTGTATTTCCCCTCTTCTTCATCGCTTTCAGAGACACGGCTCCAAGCCGAACAGGCAGATGAGAGAAAGGGGGGGGGCAGCGAGGGAGGGGTGGGGGCGGCTTTTTTCTCGGGCGATTTAATTACTTTCCCGCTCCTGCTTCACCTCCTCTTTATTCTTTTCCTTTTTAGGACGTGCGAGGAAATAAATCAGCGAGTTTCTCATCTCCAAACTCTGCCTCCCTCCCCATACTTCTCTCCCTCCCTCCCTCTGCTTTTAGGTTCATCCCTTTCATTTGACCTTTATTCATCCGGTAATTCAATTAAACCGTCCGAGGCGGACACGGCCCCAGCAGATCTCGAAACTAAATCAGTTCGGGGAGCCTTTTCGTCTCCGTTCCAGACTTGTTGCATTATCTTCCAGATGTATGTACAAGCACACTCTGCCGAGATTGCGCGTAATCTCGTCGACTGTTACGGTCCCCGTTCTCGTATCTCCCGCGCCTTTATTTCTCGAGCGCGTTCCTCCCCTTTAATTGCCTTCCCTCGGAAAACACTTGAGGCCTTTCCGCACCTCCCCGCCCCCCCCGCCCCCGGATCAGCGCACGTCCCGCAAATCCACTCTTGAGTCGGCGAGAATACTTGCAGGACCCTCCCTTGAGAGGAGGATTATAATCCACTGGCCCAGAGCCAGGGGTTTTAAGGACAGTAAGCCAAGTCATCCCAAATGCTCCTGTTGAGCTATATTTTAAGTATTACATTACAATAATGATGTAAGCCGTCTTGATCCCTGCAGGCGACCTACAGAGAACAAACCCAGGAAGCCCGTTCACCCCCCAAAGTGCAGCGGTTCTTTAGATATATCTCCTCTGTAACAGCAGGACAGACCAAATTCAACCTGATGACCTTTTACACGACAGCGGAGGATCTAGTTTGTGTCTCGAGATGGCCACTAGGTGGCAGTGGAGATGTTTTCGCTATTTTATCGCGATTGTTTTTTAATGAGGAATTCATCATCCACCGTTGATTGGATGGACTGCTCGGGATGTAAATCTCGCTAATATGCTGGCCTCTACCAAACCGGAGTCCCACGGGACTCCGACAAACGGCGTCGCACTTTCCGTAAGTGGGTCCGGACGTGCCTCGCTTTCCAGGAGAGGTTTTTCCGTCTCTTCCGCTGTCTCTGCGGCACTTCAACCCGAGGCCGCGCACTGATTTTTCTGCCTCAGTCAGCTCAGAGAGGTTGGAGAGAGGAAACCACACCCAGACCTTCTAACTGACACACACACACACACACACACACACAGCTGCAACTGCTGCACACTGACTGGAAGTGCTCTTTTGTCTCAAACACACACACAGACACACACACTGTTCTTACACCACATGTGGACTGGTCGTTTATCAGAGGACAATTAACGCTCTTTGATGGATTGCTGCCATTAACGAATTGAGATGAATGATGAAGTCATCGGTTCAGGTCACAACTGCAGGAGAGATCAGAAACAACAGAAAGATGGAATATCAGCAAAGAAAACACACTTATCACTACTTATTTTTAACTTTTTACACTGTCAATAATGTCCTCACTTTGATAGTAGAATGCAGATATTGGTACTCAGTCTGTAGCAATAACAAGAACACACACAGACACACATAAACTCACACACACACACACACACAAGGTCAATCTGCTTTCACCTCTGAGTGGCGGTGCAGCAGGTGGCCATACAGATGGAGGCGGGCATCAGTCTTCACACCAGGAGAGGAGCCTATTAATCCCACACTGAGAGATGGCTGCCCGCCCTGCATCACCAACACCCCTGCACACACACACACGCGCGCACACACACTCTTCAGTCCATTCATCTGTAAACTATTTACATCCCCTGCGCTGCAGAAGCGATCCATCTGGGATCGCCCTCCTCCACGAACGTGGAAAACAGGAGTTCGTCGGCGCGCAGAACAGTTGCTGAATTCTTGATTTAGCCGAACATCTGCCGCGGCGTCAGCCCAAAAGAACTGAAAACCTGCGAGCGCTCCTATCTCTTGTGAGAGGAAGGCTTCAGATTAGCCCTCTAATCTCCCACTTCCCTGTCTTTCAGCTTATTTTCTTGCGTCCCAGTGTTTTGGTCGCCGGTCTGTTATCTCCCTTCCTGAAAACTTTTACTTTATCCAAGAATATATCACCATCTCGGTGATATAGAGCCTTTCCAAATGTCCCATGACCCCCCCCTCTCTTTTAATTACAATTCTCTTCATTTTCCTTCATAACTCTGGTGTGGAGCTCCTCTCATCCTCCATCTCATCTCCGTGCCTTCAAAGACTCACTTGCTCTGTTTTCCCCCCCGAGCGTCGTAAAAGAATGTCAGAGCTTGACCTTCCCAAACAGTACAGACGTCCCCTCCGCTGTTTTTCTGCGTCCTCGCCGTGGACAACCAGACGACCCCCCCCTCTCCCCCAACCCTCCGCCCTCTTGTCCTTTTCGATGGCCCGTCCTCTCCAATCGTCCTCAGACGTGGCCGCGAGGCAGCCGGTTCAAACAGAGGCTGGTGTGTCTGCGTCTGGGAGCAGGGGCTCGTCCGTCGCAGCCTCACATTTTGGTCAAGAAGCTGTTTATCACTGTTGTGTACAGACCAGATGACAGACGGGCACAGAGGGCGCTCTTAGATTTACGGCGCTGGGCAAATTCCAGAAACACATCGTCACCGGGGGGGCCTTTAGAACTATTAGTTAACAAACGCTCCCTACAAGACCTCATCTGTGTGTGTGTGCATCAGAGCTGTTGTGCAGGATGTTCAGGGTTAGCTTGTGACCGCACACGGCCCAGAGGTGTGAGCATCTGTTTATCACTTGACGCCTGCCCTGAGACCAAACCGATGACTTTTGTGGAGGGAAGTGCGCCGTCTTGACTCATATCGAAATAGCAGAGTCGCAATACTGAGACACAGAGGGCCACTCTTTAATACTCTATTTATTTATACTGTCTAACCTCCTCAGACCTGGCGTCCACATATGAGGACATTAGATGTTGGGTCACCTATCATATAAAAGCTAATTCTTCTTAGTGTGGGGCCAAATGTCCACATACATGGACCCATAAACATTATATTATTACACATTTAGATTGATTGTCCCTGTATGTGGACATAATGTTACCCACAAACCACTTGTTTCAAATTATTGTTAAAACATGATTCTCAGTCTTTAGACTTCCTCAGGTCCAATAATCCTAAATAGACATGTTAAGAATGTATATCAAAAAAGAGCTCGGGTCTTAGGAGGCTAAACCTCGTTTCTTCAGTAATGATTGAAATTTTTTTTTTAATTCTTGTTTTCCACCGGAGTAGTCAAAGTAGTTTCCTGTAAATTATAAAGCTTTTAAGTTCAGAGCGATTAGTGCCCATTATCCACACGGTGTGATTGATGTGGGCGATGATAAATGGATTTAAGTGATGGGCTTCTTTTTCCTTCACATATAAGGGTCAGGGCCTCAGTAGCGATAATGTTGCAGGAGTTGACGGGCGCCAGGAGCGATTCTCTCCCCTTAATGCGCCGAGCAAGAGGACGCGTCAGTAGGCTCAGGTGAAGACGAAGAAACGACGCTGATGCTTTTAGGAGCTTCGGCCGGGGAGAAGCAGCGAGGAGACGTGATTGGACGCTTCAGCAAGGAGCACCGCCCTTTCAGAGTTCCGTAAAGTTCCCCCAGATGAGTGATTGGATGTAAAGTGGTTGTAAAGGTTGACATCCTCCGCTGATTGGGAATGTGAACATGCAGGAGGGCCTCCTGCTGCACTTCCAGTCAAGGGGGGGGGGGGTGAAGGTGTCGCGCCCCGCCCGTAAAGCACGCCCTTCCATCAGACCCAGACGGGGCTCGGGCCCAACACTTACGTTTCAATGTCAAACGAAGCGGAACCCGCAGCGCGCTGCAGCGCCGGGGTGATTTTTACAGTCACGCATCGTTACCCAGGGCCCCCGGGGAAATTACAACTAAATTTAGGGAAATGTGTGTGTGTGTGTGTGTGTGTGTGTGTGTGTGTGTGTGCGTGTGCGTGAAGCTCCGTGTTTGATCGTATCAGAATAAGCAAACAGCAGGGCCACTGATGCAGCTGTTTAACCACCATTACAGTTCAGTCTCAGGCAGGAGAGTCTAAGCCCGGCGCACTCTTCTTCTTTTGCTCCTCTTCTTCCTCTTCCTTCTTCCTCTCTTAGCGAGGTGGTCTAAATGGGCGATCGTAGCTGCTGATAAAACCACATAATGATTTTTGGACTCTTCTGTCTCGCTGTAATGAGCCCAGGGACGGAGCACAGATGTCTTCAACATGATAAACACATCTTTTTTTATATATATATATATATAACCTCAGATAAACCCACTCCTCTGTTTCAGTGAAGGCACACATCAGCCTCAACTGCTGTCACCTCAGACCACACCACACACACACACACACTCACATCACACATGCGAACAAACTCTGATGCACCGTTTTGGGTTATTTATGAGCAGTTCACCTCATTTACTGTTTCTGTCTCCACCGTCTTGCGCACACACACTTGCACACACACACACTTGCGCACACGCACACACACACTGTGGTGTAATTACAAGTCTTTCAGTGTGGCCCTTTATCCTTCACAGCCATCCATCTCTTCTCTATCTAATCTTCTCCTGTCTTTTCTCCTCCTGGTTTGTGTAATTTATACTTTCCCCTCTTTTCGCGTCCCTCCCCTCGTCCCCGCCTGCCTTCACCCCCCCCTCCAGACAGACATCATCTGAGGTAATGCCCATCGATTTTCTGCAACTCATCCCCGCACAACGCGTGCGTCCCTCGAGGCTTTTTCCCACAGTGCTCCCCTCTCGCGGGCAGCCATCCACCTCTGATGGGGCTCTTCATCTCGGGGTCCCTCTCACCCGTGCAGCCACTCAGTCTTGACTCAGACAAACACCGAGGCAGCGGGAACCTCTGAACGCATCCTTCACCTGTCAGCGGTGTAAATTCACTGTCCCGTTTGCCGGCGCTGCGGAAAATATCCGCAGTGCGAGTTTAAGGAGAGATATTCCACTAAAAAAAGTTCCCAGTTCTCATCTGCCTGTGCAAAAGCCTTTAAAAATCTCATATAAAACACACCTTTGATGTTAAAGTAGACCAATATTCTCCAATGAACACATATCTGCACAATATTTTAGGTGGCCAACACCGGGAATGAAGTGGAACTGGAACAAACACATTCAGAGGGATAAACAGCTTCCGGGCTGAATCTGCCTTTGGTAGATGAAAAGAAGCAATTCCAGTTTTCCCTTAAAAGGTGAACCTTTCTGCCGGGTCTGTTCTTCGTCCAAGCGTCTCCTCCTCACGCGCTCTCGCTCCCTGCGGTCCCATTCGTTACCCCCCCCCCCAAACAAGCCCTTGACGATTAAACGGAGTTGGAGAGGCTCAAGCCTGCGTGCGGCATTAACTGGGCGTGGGGCCGGCCTGAAAAGGTCCTCTTAGCACGGTGACGACTGGAAGTCATCAAGGAAACGGGTCTTGAGAGCCAGAGCTGTGGTTTGACCTCTGGTATGAAGTGTGGCAATCAGTACAGGGAGATTCATGGACGTTTTCCAAACGACCTTGCAGGATGATGCCTTAAAAGAACTGAAGAATTGCACTTGTATCAACAGGCCTTCTTATCCAGTCATGATTGTTTTTCTTTTCTTTTGGCATCAGACGAGTTTTTAAAACATTTTTGTGTGTGTTTGCTGCCATCTAGCGGTCAGTGGAAGGAACTGACCAACGGAGTTTATGATCAGTCGAGGTGGAAAAAGGAAATGATATCCGATTCCACCGTTAATGGAGACGTTCTTGTCTTTTATCAGACTGTCTCATGCTGGGTACAGAAGTGGATCTGCAGCAAGTCCAGAACAGCGTCCCAGACCTGGAGATGGTGCTGAAAGCGTGGCTGCAGGAGCAGGGAGGAGAGAGGGAGCAGCTTCACCTCCTGCTGCCTGGCGATTCTGCTCCAGGTACACCCCCCCCCCCACCCCGTGCACGCAGACCCCGTAGACACCTTGAAACGGTCCGCCCTTCTCCCGTCCAGTGTGCCTCAAGTGTGACATGCAGGAGCGCCTGATAAGCCCCGCCCTCGTCCATCTGACCCCCAGCCTGGGGGAGAAGACGGAGAGCGTCCGAGACTTCCTGCCTCCCAGTAAAGCCTCGGCCAATCCCAGCCCAGTTCCACAGAGACTGAAAGCAATCAAGTAAGAGGCTGCTTCCACAAAAAAACACCTACTTCCTTTTAAATTTCAGCGTTATGAGGGACCAGGAAACGAAAAACAAGCGGCCTCCATTTAACGTGATTCCACAAAACAGTTTTTAATTCGCGCGTTCAAACGCATTTCTTGGGTCAGCTGTCCTTTTCCCAGCATGAATGGCTTCATTCTGACAGGAGGAATCGCCGCATATTTCTGGCATGAATCACGCCTTTGTTCTTCGGCAGACGTCCAGGAACCACCTCAAAGAGCCGCTCCGAAGGCGGAATGCCCCCCCCCCACACACACACACACACACTTGTTTGGGAAGGGGATATTTTTGCTGTACTAATTGCAAGACGAGCAGCCGATGCCCACAGATGCGGCTGACTGAGGCGAAAACCACCATCAGAACAGACGTGTGTGTGTGTGTGTGTGTGTGTGCGTGTGTGTGTAGGACTCTGCGTGCTGACGGGGTGTGTGAGAGTGTGCTGTACGGTCTCCCCCTGGTGTTAAACCCCACCACCTGCTGGCAGCTGGACTGGGACGAACTGGAGGCCAATAGCAACTTGTTCCACGCCCTCTGCCACACACTCAAGGTGTCCCTCTCGCTTTTGCGTCCTTTGTTTTTTTGCTTTTGTAAAGCTCGTTCCTCTAAACCGCCTCGCAGGGGGCGTTAAGGAAACAAGATGTGAAGCTGACTCTGATGTTTTTCCCACGCTGAATGTTTCAGAATCGCGACTGGTTCCTGCTGCTGCAGATGGAACCTGCTCAGAGGGCGTCGCCCGGAGACTCTGGAGGTGTGTGTGCACGCGTGCGTGTGTGTGTGTGTAGATGGAGTGACCAGATGACCAGAGGTCATCAGCGCTCTCCCCGTCGCCTACAGGGGTGCGCTCCCACTACGTCCTCCAGCCCTCCTCGGCTCTCTCCCTCCTCCTCAAGCCCGTGGCCTCCAAGGAGCTGCTGCTGCCTTGCTCGCTGCCTCCGTCCCCGCCGCCCCCCCCGCAAGGTGCCACGCAGACTGTACAGGTCAGTCGGGGGGGGGGGCGGTTGCAGAAGAATCTAAAGCAGAAATGGCTTTGTTTTAAAAGATAATGATACCAGGAAATGAGCAAAGTGCAAGCGTGCTAGTCTCCTCCTCCAGGCCTGTCTGAGTCGACTAGAGGAAGAGTTTGTGTTGAACCCCCTCTGCCTGAGCACGAACCTGTACCAGCACCTGAGGAGCAGAGGCCCGCGCTCACAGCCTCGGTACCCCTACAGGTCAGACAGGGTCACCAAACCAGTTTGAACAACAGTTTGTGAAACCGCCAGTTTGGTTGTCCAGGGCTAACTGGTATTACAGCCATTGGAACGATAGAATCTGAGGCCTTAAATGTGCCTGATTCAGCTCTCACGTTGACTGGTGAATCCTTAAAGGGTCTGTGGTTGTTTTTAAATGAAAATCCATTTTAAAATGAGCCGATGACGTCTGATTCCAGGGCGCAGGCAGCGGCCGCTGGCAGTGACCCGTTTCAAGCACTAGAGGGCAGTAAAGGCCCAGGGCTCAGGCAGCAGCAGGTAAAACAGCGAGTACATGTCAGGTTAAAGGTCGCGTGTGTGTGTGTGTGTGTGACATTGAAGCTGATAGCATGAGCAAACGACACTTTGAGTATATTTTCCCCTTCCAAATCTCATTAAAGTTTTAATTAAAATCCTCACATCACGTTGTGACAATTGCTTTGTAAACGGCCCCTCAATTTTGAGCTGTTAAAGACGGAGGTTTATAGAGAGGGTTATCTCACCTGGGTGTTTTAATAGCACAATTGCAAATTGTGTGGAGATGTAAACAATCGGTAGAGAAAAAAGAAAACCACAGCTCCAAAATTAATGTTGCGTTTTAACAGGAAGGAAGAGGAAGACGTATGAGGTTTGCATATTGTAGTAGATTACTCATACTATTCTAGTGATATATTTGAGTAAATATGCTCAGTTGCATTAAAGTATCAGTTGGATTATTGCGTCTGAAGTCTAGCGTGCTGAATAACGACAGCTCAGTAGTAGGGAGTAAAACATGTCAAACCAAAATACACAGAGATTATCTCACTGGGTGTGTTTGTAGACAGGAACGCAGCACGTGGTGAGTCACTCTTTTATTCTATGTAAAGCTTATGGGAGTCTCAGCTCTGAGGTCTGGCATCAGAGAGGAAGTTAGCATCTGTTGCATCATGGCAGCGTCTGGCAGATGGATGTTTTGTGATCGTTGGTCCCCCCGAGTCCGTTTCCCATTCGCGGCGCTCCATCGGCCTGCGAACTGAGAGCCGTTGGCATGGTGACTCATCGGGGTTGATAGAGCTGCTGACATGCAAATAGTTCACTACAGCGGGGCAAAAACAAAGGGACTGTTTGTCCTCGCAGCTTTTATTTTCTTCTGCTTCTGCACACACAGCGGCTTCTGTCCCTCGCTGGGGCTCGGGCGGTGGCGGCGGCGGTGTGAATCTCGTCCCCGTGTTTGCATTTGCACTTCTCGTGCCTCGGCTCTCTATCTTTTATCTGCTATCTGCGTCTTCCACCCCCCCCCCCTCCCCTTGCAGCCTCCTCCCCCTTCCTCTTTCGTGCCTCAACTTGACTCATCGGGCCGGGGTCCATCGATTCAGGTGTGCTTCTCGTTTCAGAGTCGGCAGCAGGGAGCGGCGGGCAGAGCCAGGGCCACGGTGGCCCCCTTCCCTTCCTCCTCCTCCTCCTCGCACGGACCCCCGCCCCCTAAAGCCTCTCGCCCCGCTCTGACCCTCCTCGGCGGTGGCGGCCAGGCGCCTGCGATGCAGCAGGGAGACAATGAAGATGATATCTCCATGGCGATACAGTAAGAAGGGCGGGTCAGTTGATTGAGAGCAAACACACACACACACACACACTTCCTTCCTTCAAACAGCTTATTCAGCAAACTCACATAAACACCCGCAGGATAATTGCCCGCTGTTACTTTTATGAGGGATTAAAGCACCTTTAAAGACTGAAAAACGAAAAACGAGGGGGGGGACGCGCTCTCGCGTCGCAGAGTGGGTGGCGAGCGTCGCCTTTGTTTCAGATCTAAGCGTCATCAGTCGACATTTCTGAGGCGGCGAGGCCCGAATCACACAGCAGGGATGAAAAGGAGGGGAACAGCGGGACAACGGAGGCCCGCAAGGGACAAAAAGGGAGCCAAAAGCGGGCGGAGGGAGAGATCAAAGGCAGATTAAAGGACCTGCAACAGGCCTGGCTCACGTGTACCAGCACCACCCACACACACCCACACACACACACACACACACACACACACACACACACACACCAAAGAACAGGAACCAGAAGTTTCTGATGGAGCTTATAGACACACATATGGGCACATTCCGTCCCCATGTTGCCCTTAAGCCTCCGGGCCTGAACACAGCTCCACTGTTAACGAGACAGAGCAGCCTCTCTGCTCACATTGACCCCCCCCCACCCCACACCCCTCAACCCCCCCCTTCGCCGGGGTTGAAAGGCAGCATGTTGCTGGTGGAGAGGGAGGCTGAGGAGAGTGTCCTTTAAAAAAATAAATCTGTGTCATTGATAATGCACACACGTTATAACCAGCCTCCCGCCATTCCACCCCCCCAATCTAACACGTGGGACGACCCGCCGACAAAAGCCCCCGCAGCATCACGCCGCTTCCGCATTCACGAATCGCCGCCACAACGCTCCTTTTGTCCGCCGAGCGACATCGGACCGGACCTCCGCCACCGACGCGTCCTTTTCCACCCCCGTTCACATCTCCCTCCGTTAACCCCCCCCCCATTCGGAACAGCGGCAGCTCCTCTTCTCTGGTGGGGGGGGGGTCGGGGCCATCTTGACCGCGCTCATTAACCATCAACTGCAGGCTAATTACCTTCACATCAAATCTAGCGGAGCCTGACATTTGCTCAAACCACACCGAGCCTGTTTCAGTCCTCACTGTTCCAACCACAGCGCAGGTCGGCCAAATAGCTGCAGCGGTTTCTACTCTGTTCCGCTGTTTGTTAATTATAGGTTTTTTTCAAAGGTAAGACTTTTGAATTTTGCAGGAGGGCAACGCTACAAATATCAGTATATCACAAATATCAGTCAATGCTCTACTACATTATACAATACTGTAAATTAAGAGCGCCTTTTTTGAAGAAGAAGAAGAAATCCCGCGTGCTGACCTCTGAGGGTGCAGCAGACAGGAGACAGTTGTGTCTCCAGCTTTCCAGTGTTTTGACCCATCCTTTCCTTGCCCCCCCCCCATCACTCCCCTGCAGCAGAAGCCTGCACTTCCAGGCACCAGTCAGCTCTGCTCTCATGCTTCCCCTTTGGAGTCAAAGTTCTGTATTTTCTCGCACATCCTGTTTCTCGACGCTTTGCAGCGTCCGCAGCTCTTTCAGATCTCTTTCACGGAAAAAAAAAAAAAAAGAAGAAAAAAAAGAATCTTAGTGATGCATCTGGCCAAGTTTAAATGTGTTTCGACCAGGGCTGTTTCTGTATCAGTACATTTTTGGCGGTGTGAATTCCTGTTCTTTATCAGACCGCTTGCAACGTGCAAAAAAAAAAAAAAAAAAAAAAAGATGTGTTTTTTCCTGTCATTGTCTTCGGTGACGGCGACAGATGTAAACCGTAGCTCACCCGCGGGGAAGGTTCGGGCCGTTTCCGAAACGGGCGAGAAAGAGCAACAGAAACTAGAAGTGCGGCTTGCGCCCCCCCATCACCGTGGCAACCGCAGTCCTGAGTGCCTGAAGATGCTTTTTAGGACGCGATCGAAAGGTTGTTACCTGTGTCTAGACAGTGCGGCTAACAATAAACCCTGGGGGGGGGGTCAGGGTGAAGGGAAACAACGAGCAAACAACCAGCGGTGTGGGAGTTAAAAGCGCATCGGAGCACTCAGATAGTTTTTCTAACCCACTGACCCACTAACCTGAGGAGCACGGAGCGCCATATTCAAATAATAAAGGTCGCCCCCCCCTCCAGGAAACGCGCTGGCCCGAGCAGGCGGATAAGAACCGGACAACAGGACGGGGACGCCACGACTGTCAGCGTCGGCCCGGCAACAGTCAGGCGACCTTGGGCAGCCAGATACAGAAAAGCCAGACAGCGGCGGTTTACGTCGGCGTGCATACTTTTTCGACAAGACAAGGATTCGCCTGACTTGACATTTATTCAGATGATCCGAAACTATCAAGTGATTCCTCGCGTGCTCAGGCTTCTCACCTCAAACTGACACACGAATGCCCCCCCCACACACACACGCTGCCTGCTGCAGCTGCCCCAGAGTGGGCAGATAGAAGCAGACCCGTTGGCGGAGAGTCGTTAGAGAGGTAGAGAATCTGGAGCTGCTCTGCAGACGTGTGAAGGCATGGGCAGAGGTGCAGATGCAGGAGCAAGACGTGTTGCTGTCTCTTCAGTCGCTGCAGGAAACAGCGGCCTTTTAAAAGAAAAAAAAAAACCCCCAAAGAACTTAAGAGTCCAAGATCCACTTAAGAGCCCCATGTGTCCGACCAGGGACCGATCCCAACGGGGAGCCTATTAAGTGGACGTCCTCCCTGGGGACTGGAGATGTTTGGTGGACTCTGTTAACTCAAAGCCAGCCACGGTTTTCTTCTGGGGGATTTCCTGCTCGATCATCCCCCGGTGGCTCTCTGTGGTGCGTTTAAAGTTGGTTTAATTGCTTTTGTGTTGTTTTTTTTTTCCCGATCTGGGAAGCTAAGCTCTGCTGCCGAGTGCGAAAGCAGCGAATGTGCTTGCAGCCTTTCTTTTTTTTCCCTCTCCTTAGTTCACTCAGAGTTTAACGAGAAAGACAGACCCCTGTCACCACGTTCTCGTTTTCCTTCCCAACCCTGAAAACGAGGGAAATTCAGGAATTCTTTTTTTTTTCCGGGAGTCCAAAAACAAAACGCTTTCCAGCAACAGGTGGAAGGAAAGAAATCATTACGGCGAGAGGGCACGGGCAGGTTATTCTTTCATCGTCATTTGTTCAGGATAAACACCCACACATTCCCTCTTTTTCTGCCCCCCCCCTCCACCTCTCCTCCTCCCACCGCTGCATTCTTCAAAATGTCCCCTTTGCAGCTTTTCCCATTTTCCTGCTCTCCGCCTTCCGGACCGCCGCAGTTAACATGCGCAGCACACCCGACACGAAGCAGCCGCCGCTAATTATCACCGGAGCAACCAAACAAGAGGATAAATACGGACGAGAGGAAAGGGGTGGGGGGTGGGGGGGGGTTGGAGGTGGGTGGAAGAGAGGGCCTTTGTGAAGGGTTAGCGGTGCGTTTGAGTGGCTGGACGCTGCCCGAAACAACAAAAACAGAGCGCTGGCAGACGTGGGATGAGGTCAGACTCCTCAAGCATCCAGAACAGGAACCATTTGGAACACTCGAGTCAGCGTCTGATTGGTTCCCGCTGGGACCGATCGACTGAGGCGGGAATAAAGGAATAAAAGGGAGCGCTAATTTACAGTTTCGGGACTGTTTTTTATTAGTTAGTTGTATTTACAGACAGCACAGCTGTTTGTGATATGCAGAAGATTAAGTTCATCTTTACTTTGCACATAAAAACAAACAAAACAAAACTCACAATAATTACTTGAGGATCACTTGACCCCATAATTTTTTTTATACATACTTTAACATCTGTCTCCAAGACAAAAAAAAACATGATTCTAAGCCCATTTCCCCGTCACAGATTAGTTCCTGTGCTAAATTAAAGAGTCATAAATCTATATCTGTGATGCTAAGCAAAATCGATTACCAAAATAACAGTGCGTTCAAGCCAGGAGTCCGAATGTAGAACTTGTGACATCACTGAGAATGCCTACTGCAGCCAGAATCCTGGAGGTAACCCTGGCAACATTCATTTCGCTACTGCCCTGTAGTGTGTTGTTATCAGCTGGTGATTGAGCAAAAGTAGCTCTCCCTGAGGCATCCACCCACTGCTTTCTTACTCTCCGAACACGCCTTTGTTACCTAGTGAAGTTTGATTTTTCTGCGTTATATGTAAAGCGCTAATACCCCTAACCAAGCGTGACCCTTTTCCACCAACGCTCAGCGTCACGAATCGGTTTTCCAGGACTGCGGGCTTGCTGTTGCAGTTCTAGAACTCTTGATTTCGCCATCAAAGTGCATCAAATACTCGTATCCACCCCGAAGAGCACAAACAGGACAGGAAGAGCCAAATCCTTCGCTGAAGTCTTGGCTTGGAGGACCGCTCAAACGGGCCAAGAGAAATAACTCACTGCCGTCGCATCGACTCGTGACGCAGAGGAACGCCATTCCAGTCAGTGCATAAAAATGACAGATATTCCAGGGAAGCGAAGGGTCGGGACGACCGCACTGTGGGCCGGCGGCCCCAGTTGTCGGTTCGATCTGTGCACGAAGGGCGACAAAACCCCCCAAAAAAAGCTCAGCTGCTCGGAAATGTTTCAAATCATTGCTACGGGCCTCCGTCTGGAGGCGTGTCCTTCTTCCGGGAAAACCGATCAGATATTCCCCAGGTTGTCGTAGATGATATCGGGCGATCTCATCGACGTTTGCTTCTGCTGCTCCAACCACGGAGGGGAAGAGGGAGCTTTCTGTTTCGAGACGTTGCTGTAGATCTCTCTGCGCCCTCCCCCGCCCCAGATGTTGTTGTTGTTGTTCCCGTTGCCGCCAGAACCGCCGTGTTTCCTGAAAGGCAACGGCATCGGGTCCTTGCGCCCAAATCCGCCTTTGGCCGGTTTGGGCGCCGTGGCGGGCTTGACCCGCCCCATGGGCCGGCTCGGACCCGGCTGGGGAGTACACATATTTCCCAGGGAAAGGGTGCTGTAATTGTTGTCCGTGCCCGAGGGGGGAGCCCCTTCATCCTGTCTCTTGGGGTCGACCCAAGCCTCGTCGTAAATCCCCAAATGCGCAGGCGCCCCCATGCCTCCTTGGGCGCAACCCTCGGGTTCATCGTATATGTGCTCCGAGGAAGAGGAAGAAGCTCCTTCTGCTTGACCCCCCGGAGGCCGCGTCTTCCTGTTGACCTCCTTCCCTCCCCTTTTCCCTCCCCCGTTTAGGCTCAGGGCCGCAGTTTTCTGCTTCAGCTCCACGCCGATGTGGTCGTACATGTGGCCGTAGTGGTCGGGCGGCTTCCTGCTGCCTGTGACGTGGTGGTCTCCTAAAGTCTCATCCCCCACTGGACGCAGGCGCGGCGTGGGCGTGGGCGCCTTGACAGTCGGGGTTTGAGCGACGATGCTGTCCAACGGGTCAGAGTAGAGGCTGTCACCGGTGGGCAAGCGGACAGAGTCGGCAGGCTCGGAGTAAAGGCCCGCGGGTCCGTCGGTTGCTTTCGCTGCCCCCTGGGCCCTGGACCCAACCCCCAGCATGGCCGGTAGTTCCGGTAAAGACCTCCCCTTGAGTCCACCCACCTGCCCCCTTCCCATACCTCCATCTCCGCCCTCTCTCTTGCCGAGAACCCCATCGGCGGACCCCGGCTTGCTCCCCCCCGGATCGCCGTCCGCCTCCCGACTGCTGCAGCTGCTGGCGTCTCCGCCCGCCGAGGCCAAACCGTGGAGCAGCGAGGCGGAGCAGTCGGGGTCGCAGGTGTTGGGGCTGAGGTTCCGATCCTCCACCAGGGCCTTCTGCGACTGGATGGCCTGGTCCACGAGCGCAAAGATCTCGTTGCCCTGCTTGGTCTCAAAGGTGAAGTTCCCGGGGCCGGAGTCGCAGCGCCTCCCAGCCTCGAAGGAAAACATCACCTGTAGAGGGGACGGTTTTGAAAGGGGATACATCAAGAGCCTTTCAGATTACCCTGCTGCTTCCGATAACTAACACTACTTCCTTTTTACTAAATTTATTCGCAGCTGTTTCAGCCAAACCTGTACCACACAAAAATAAACACAGAGCCCAACCACAAGCCTCTAAAAGTTGCCTCAATATATCGTGTTGTCAACCTCCCCTTTGTTCAATGCCTCAAAAGGTAATTGTCGTCCCCAACAACAGTTTTCTGAGGTCTTAAAATACAGCCCTGACCCATCATCTCAGTATGCTGCTAAATTAAAGTCAGCTTCCTCTTCCTGAACTCGTCAGGTGTGAGGACAAAGATAAGGAACAACAATGATGAGGAGGTGATTATCGTTTGACCGTAGCTGAAAAAAGTTTACCACCTGGGGGTGGGGGGGTGAAATGTGGCTTAAAGCGGGCATGACTCACCCGGTCTCGTCCGTATCTCCTGAGGAGCTTGTAGGGCCACACCAGGACCTTCTTTTTGATCTTGGAGTCCTTCAGGATCAAGACGTCGTTTTCCGCCTTCAGCCAGTACCCGCCGCTCAGGCTGCAGCGCTCGGACGCCTCGGTGCGCTGCACCGTCACCCAGAACTCGTTCGCTGCCGGGAGAAGGAGCGCACGAGAAGGACTTTACCCCCTCCCTTGGCCTGAGGCGAGATCGTGATCTGCTGCGTGTTCCCGTGAGCCCTTACCCTCCTCCCTGGAGTAGTAGATCAGGTTCTCAGACATCTTCAGCTCTTGCGGTCCTCCGTTAGAGTTCGGGATGCTGTTGTTGCCGCTCCCGCCCTGCGGACGCAAACACACTCCCTTACGCACGGTCTAAGAAACCCAACCAGTAAAACTGGGAGATTCCTTTAAGAGTTTAAGGGGGTATTTAAGGGGCTATTTAAGGGGGAATTCAAGGGGGAATTTAAGGGGGAATGTGAGAACAAATCATTCTTTCATGACGTTAGGGTTAGGTCGATCTCGTGTGGGAGCGCGGCGGAGTGGTCGGTCCAGACTCTTCGGGGGAATGTGGGAATATGTGGGAAAAATCTTGGAAAACAACCGACTACAAAGCGATTCCCTGACCCGCCGTGAGCAACAACGCTACCTGAAAGGCGATGTCGCACATGATCTCCATCCACTCCTTGGCGGCGGCCTGCTCGGCGGCGAACACGTGCGTCTTGTCGTTGGTCTCCACGCAGAAGGCCGCCATGTTGTCCTTGGGGCAGGCCTCCATCAGGGCGGGCAGGATGGAGATGCACTCGGACAGGCGGATGATCTTCTTGTCCAGCTTCCTGGTCTTCTCGCTGGAGCCGCTCCCCGAGCCGCCGCCGCCGCCCGAGCCGCCGCCCGAGGACGAGTCGAAGAACTCCAGGCGGGCGATGCCGTTCTGGCTGGCGGGGTAGAGGACGAACCAGTTCTTCTTCCATTTCTGATGATGGAGGGAACGGAGGAGGTTAACTTCAAAAAATCGATAAAAACGGAAGGCGTTTGAAGCGTATCGGGGGCGGGGCGGGGGGGGGCTCTGGTAATTTCCTGTTGATTAAAGGCTGAGTCATACCTCAGACGGCTCTGGGTCAGGAAGTAGGCAATTTCTGAATGTTTAAAACATGAAGGGAAGCCAAACGCCGCTTTGTTCACATGCAAATTTGGGGCTTTTGCCCTCTTTTTTCCTTCCGTGCCGTCTGGCTAGAGGAGTGGGACGATAAATCGGAGGCCTTTGACTCACCCCCCCCCCACCCCCCACCCCGAATCTCAACCTCTCCACCGTTACGAAGCATCGAACCCTCCGTTCAGATGAGTAGACGCCACCACAATAAAACAAATAAAACCCCGGGAGCTGATCAGATACAGGTTTTGTTTCGGTGAACGCGACATCGGAGGATGTGACACCCCCCCCCCCGCTGACAAAGGCGTCATTCCCTCACCACAGATGGCGAGAGGAAGCGCCGGCGAACAATGAACTCTTCCTCCGCGGGGACCCGAACGCATCTCAGGCGCGCACAACAAGCAACTGTGGTGGCTTGAGGTTCGCACGTCAGGGTTTTTTTTTTTCCCCGCGCGACAGGACGAGAACGAGCGTTTTTTTGGGGGGTTTTTTTTTGGACTTCCAGGAGGCGACGCAGGCTCGTGTTGAACACGCGTGAACGCTTTACTGTGAGAGGACAGGAAATGTGTGGGCTCACCATTACCCAGGATTCTCTCCGCTTCCTCCTTCGGATCCAAGCGCGAGCATGCATGTGTGTGTGAGTGTGTGTTTGTGTGTGAGTGTGTGTTTGTGTGTGAGTGTCTGTGCGTGTGTGTGTTTGTGTGTGAGTGTGTGTTTGTGTGTGTGAGTGTCAGTGCGTGTGTGTGTGAGTGTGTGTTTGTGTGTGAGTGTGTGTTTGTGTGTGAATGTGTGTGTGAGTGTCTGTGCGTTTGTGAGAGTGTGTGTGTTTGTGTGTGAGAGTGTGTGTGAGTCTGTGTTTGTGTGTGTGAGTCTCTGTGTGTTTGTGTGTGTGAGTCTCTGTGCGTGTGTGTGAGAGTGAGTGTATGTGTGTGTGTGTGAGTGTGTGTGTGTGTGGGGGGTGTCTGGACTCCTTATAGGGCAGCGAGCTCTTATCGGAGTGGAAATTATGCAAAGAAGGTCACGACAGAGAGGCAGAGATACTTCCTCACCGCTGCTCCGCCTTTACACGCCAACGCAGCAGGCCGCAGCCCGCGTCTATTAAAGGGGCCCACGTCTGTCTGTGTGTCTGTCTGTGTGTCTGTCCTGGGGGGGGGGCACAAGGCCACACGGCCTGATGCGTAGGGGGGACTGTGCTGGTCCGAGGCCGCGGGCTGACCGTGAAACACGCCACATGTGTGTTTCTGAAGAGGCGTCCTGATAAGCGAGGACAGGCACACACAGAGCAGGTTGGACCGGCTGAGATTAGATTAGAGGCACACAGAGTGTCTCACACAACCTGTCCTGATCCTCAAGGCTCTCTGGACCACTGAGTGTGTGTGTGTGTGTGTGTGTGTGTGAGACACGCTTTATTCACATTGTTCTATAAGCAGGTCAGTCTAGTTAGATCAGTACTAAAGAGGGTTGAGGCTTGTGTAGGCATAGTAGATATTACTATCATCTATCTATCTATCTATCTATCTATCATCTATCTATCTATCTATCTATCTATCTATCTATCTATCATCTATCTATCTATCTATCATCTATCTATCATCTATCTATCTATCATCTATCTATCATCTATCTATCATCTATCTATCTATCTATCATCTATCTATCTATCATCTATCTATCTATCATCTATCTATCATCTATCTATCTATCTATCATCTATCATCTATCTATCTATCTATCATCTATCTATCATCTATCTGTCTATCTATCATCTATCTATCTATCTATCATCTATCATCTATCATCTGTCTATCTATCTATCTATTGATCTATCTATCTATCTATCTATCTATCATCTATCTATCTATCATCTGCCTATCTATCTATCTATTGATCTATCTATCTATCTATCTATCATCTGTCTATCTATCTATCATCTATCTATCTATCATCTATCTATCTGTCATCTGTCTATCTATCTATCTATCATCTATCTATCTATCTGTCTATCATCTGTCTATCTATCTATGTATCCATCTATCAATCTTTCTATCTATCTATCATCTGTCTATATATCTATCTATCTATCATCTATCTATCTACCTATCTATCATCTATCTCTATCTATCCACCCATCTATCATCTGTCTATCGTCTATCCATCCATCTATCAATCCATCCATCTATCATCTGTCTATCTACCATCTATCTATCATCTATCTATCTATCATCTGTCTATCATCTGTCTATCCATCCATCCATCTGTCATCTGTCTATCTACCATCTATCTATCATCTATCTATCATCTATATCTATCATCTCTCTATCTACCATCTATCTACCATCTATCTATCTATCATCTATCTATCTATCATCTGTCTATCTATCTATCATCTGTCTATCTACCATCTATCTATCATCTATCTATCATCTGTCTATCTACCATCTATCTATCATCTATCTATCATCTGTCTATCTACCATCTATCTATCATCTATCTATCATCTATCCATCTATCATCTGTCTATCTATCATCTATCTACCATCTATCTATCATCTATCTATCATCTATCCATCTATCATCTGTCTATCTATCATCTATCTACCATCTATCTATCATCTATCTATCTATCTATCATCTGTCTATCTACTCATCTATCTATCTATCATCTATCTATCATCTATCCATCTATCATCTGTCTATCTATCATCTATCTACCATCTATCTATCATCTATCTATCTATCTATCATCTGTCTATCTACTCATCTATCTATCTATCTATCATCTGTCTATCATCTATCTACCATCTATCTATCATCTGTCTATCTATCTATCATCTGTCTATCTATCTATCATCTATCTATCTATCATCTGTCTATCTACCCATCTATCTATCATCTGTCTATCTACTCATCTATCTATCTATCTATCATCTGTCTATCTACTCATCTATCTATCTATCTATCATCTGTCTATCTACTCATCTATCTACCATCTATCTATCATCTGTCTATCTACTCATCTATCTATCTATCATCAGTCTATCTATCTATCATCTGTCTATCTACCCATCTATCTATCATCTGTCTATCTACCCATCTGTTTATCATCTGTCTATCTACTCATCTATCTATCTATTATCTGTCTATCTATCTATCATCTGTCTATCTACGCATCTATCTATCATCTGTCTATCTACCATCTATCTATCTATCATCTGTCTATCTACGCATCTATCTATCTATCTATCTATCATCTGTCTATCTACGCATCTATCTATCTATCTATCTATCATCTGTCTATCTACCCATCTATCTATCTATCTATCTATCTATCTACTCATCTATCTATCTATTGATCATATGTCTATCTACCCATCTATCTATCATCTATCTACTCATCTATCTATCTATCTATTGATCATCTGTCTATCTATCCATATATCTATCTATCTATCTATCTATCCTTTATCTGTCCATGCATCTATCATCTATCCATCAAACTAACATTTATCCATCCATCATTAATGAGATTCTGGTACTTTGCTGTGTGAAAAAATCCTTTTTCAGGCAACTGCAAGCATAAATGTGGCCTCATGGGGAGGTGGTGTTGACCCTGAGTTGATCACACACACACACACACACACACACACACACACCACCGCTGGCTCCCCCCCACTGCCGTCGCCACCTCTTCCCTCAAATCCCCGCGTCGGCCAAAAAGATCCCGAAGGCGGTTGTGCGAATACCTTTGACACACCGACATCCTTGAGCGTCCCCTCCCTCGGTGTGGTCTGATGCACACACACACACACGTACACGTGAAGACACGTGTTCAATCTGACAGCTATTACATCATCCGAGCGAAAACGTGTCCATTTCAGCGTTCCGATCCGTTTCCTCAACTTCTGATCTCTGGGGGGGGGGTGTTGTTTTGTTTTGTGTCGCACCGGTCTGTCGTCCCAGGGCAGGAAACAGTGGTGTGTGTGTGTGTGTGTGTGTGTGTGTGGGTGGGGGGGGTCTTGTTGATCCATGTCATATGACCAGGGAGACGCACAAAGCCGCCCTTGGAAGGTCGGGGGCGGACGCAAGAAGCTGGCGTGCAGCGGGGTGGAGGGTTGCACGAAGGCCGCGGGTTAAGACACCCCCCCCACACACACACACGTGCACACACACACACACACAGGTGTGACACATCCAGGCAGTCCTGCAGAACCAAGGTGGAGTGTGTGATAAATACATAACGACCTACCTCCACCTCACACACGGACACACACACACACACACACACACACACGCCCATCTCATTGGGCTCGTGCACGCACAGAACGCACGCAACTGACAGCCCTCTTACGCAAATTGCGGTTTTTCGAGCGGCGGCGTGCGGGGGGGGGGGCGCAGTGGTCCCCTGGTCCTCTTTGGTTTCCTGTCGTGCTTTTAGGTTCTTGGTCGCTTCAGGCGTCGCCAGTTCGTTTCGGATCAGCACGTCAACACAAGGCCACGGTCGTGGAAACAGCCCTCACTTCCTTCTACGAAGCCCTTTTGCTTCTGAAGTTGCTTTTTTTCCCCCCCGCAACCTTTGAAACATTTGCGTGTGTTTGATGTTCCTATTATAATAATCCCTGACAGCAAATATACAATAAAGCGCTTTAATCTCCTTTTCCTGGGGTTTAGGTCTCACAGGAACAAGTATGATCAGAAGCTGGTTTAGTGCAGTTATTACCTTTATAGCGCCATGTCCTGATATTTAAATGTGCATTGAGTGATTTTAATTTGGGTCTTTGCTCTCAGGTGTACTTTGTTGTGTTGGACTTACCTTTCCGAACTTTTGATGCTGAACATAAAGCTGTCCCTCCTTGATGTGGACGTCCATGCCACCACCACCCCCCCCCAAAAAAAAGAAAACAAAAAACACAACCCAGTCCAGGGACCCTTCTTCCAGAAAAGACGAGGTTTGCTTTGAGGTCTGACACAAGAAGAGGGGGAGGAAAAAAAGAAAAAGAAAGAAAAAATAGCGGTGATGCCTGCCCCCCCCTAACAACTTCCCATTTCTTCACTTCCTTCTCCGGGCCGCTCAAAGGCTTCGGCTGCAGCAGGTTTAAAGCGTCATTTTGGACAAAAAGATGAGGGAAAAGAGACTCCGAGTTGTTTGCGAGGAGTTCTTGACGAACTTAAATCATCCCCGGACTGGCGGAGGTGGCCTCTCGCCCTCCTCTTCAGGGCAGCAAAGTTAGACCGAACACCTGACGCAACACTTCCGCTCTGCCCTTTCACAATAAGCGGCGAGGGGCCGTCCGTCGAGCTCGTTTGGTGTTTATTACTGAACTAAAGGGTGATGGGGGTGACAGGTGTCACAGGGCTGACACACACACACACACACACACACACACTCACAGACGAAGAACCACTCACACCTACGGGTGATTCAGAGTCTCCAGTTAACCTGATCCCAGTGGTTCATGTCTTTGGACTGGGAGGAACTGGGAGCACCAGAGAACCACATGGAGACCCCAGCCTCCGTCCCAACAGGGATTCAAACCAGAGACCTTCTTGCTGTGAGGCGACGGTGCTGACCACCACACCACCACCACCGCCCTGCACACAAGTGATTTGAATCTTAAACTGTGTGACTTTAATCACAATTCTGCATTAATCCAAACCTGCCCAGATGTAATTTGCATCTGTGTGACTCAGTTCAAGTCCGCCTCCGTGTTTTTGTGCTATGACGGACTGAGATTACTACATAACACCTCACCAGACTCTGCCAACGTCCTGAATGAGACTGGAAATAAGGATTTACAAAGACGCGTGCCTTGGTCCGCCAGTCGCTCTTATTTTGGTAGGCGTGTGACGCGACATCCGGGGGTGAGGTAACCCTCGCTGCCTTGACGCAGCCCCCCCCCCCTGCAGAAGTGTGCAGCATGGTGATCCGGGACGATCTCCATCTCCCCCCACCTCCTCACTGTTGCGTAACATCCACGACCCGGGCCAAAAGCGCTTTTATCAGCGGCCCAGGAGGCGAAATCAGGTGTTTGTTCGTGAACTCGGGACCAACGTCGGCTTGTCCCGCGTCAAGCACGGCCAGGAAGAAGCCCAGGAGGAGTTTAGATGGTTCTCTAGAGAGGACCTAAGCGTTGAATGGACTGGTTTGATTTTTAATTCCTGTTTTCGTCTTTAAACGCGTCTGAAGGGACTTTACTGTGAAACGGCGCCCCCTGGCGGTCGCGTTCGTTAGCGCCGGCGCCGCTGCTCTCGCGAGACTTGGGCCCTCCGAGTTGTCGCCGGGGAACCATGGCGCCGGTGTTCGGGGGAGTCGAGGGGTGAGAGTCCATCAAAACCCGCCCGAGAAAAGGCCTCGTTTGACTTTAAACACCTTTCACGACAGTTTAGTAAAGATGCGCTGTGGCTTCATTCATTTGCTCGTCTTGCGCGAGTCGGTTTTGGCTCGTAGTTTGTGTCGTTCCCGTCACGTGATTCCGTCAGCTGACTTCTGGATGTGACGGAACGTCGAGTCCTGCGGGTTCAACCTGTCCTTCTGTCCTCCTCCTGTCCTTCTGTCCGTCTGTCCTCGTTTGTCCACGTTTGTCCTCGTCTGTCCTCGTTTGTCTCTGTCCTGCAGCGGGGGGACCCACTCTAAAGCCGTGCTGGTGACGGCAGAGGGACACATCCTGGCGGAGACCGAAGGACCGTCCAGCAACCACTGGGTCAGGATACACAGGGGTCAGGGGTCAGGGAGGATGGTTTAGGGTCAGGGAGGATGGTTTAGGGTCAGGGAGGATGGTTTAGGGTCAGGGGGTCAGGTAGGATGGTTTAGGGTCAGGTAGGAAGGTTTAGGGTCAGGTAGGAAGGTTTACGGTCAGGTAGGAAGGTTTACGGTCAGGGGGTCAGGTAGGATGGTTTAGGGTCAGGGGGTCAGGTAGGATGGTTTAGGGTCAGGGGGTCAGGTAGGATGGTTTAGGGTCAGGTAGGATGGTTTAGGGTCAGGTAGGATGGTTTAGGGTCAGGTAGGATGGTTTAGGGTCAGGGGGTCAGGTAGGATGGTTTAGGGTCAGGTAGGATGGTTTAGGGTCAGGGGGTCAGGTAGGATGGTTTAGGGTCAGGTAGGATGGTTTAGGGTCAGGTAGGATGGTTTAGGGTCAGGGGGTCAGGTAGGATGGTTTAGGGTCAGGTAGGATGGTTTAGGGTCAGGGAGGATGGTTTAGGGTCAGGGGGTCAGGTAGGATGGTTTAGGGTCAGGGGGTCAGGTAGGATGGTTTAGGGTCAGGTAGGATGGTTTAGGGTCAGGGAGGATGGTTTAGGGTCAGGGGGTCAGGTAGGATGGTTTAGTGTCAGGTAGGATGGTTTAGGGTCAGGGGGTCAGGTAGGATGGTTTAGGGTCAGGGAGGATGGTTTAGGGTCAGGGAGGATGGTTTAGGGTCAGGGAGGATGGTTTAGGGTCAGGGGGTCAGGTAGAATGGTTTAGGGTCAGGTAGGATGGTTTAGGGTCAGGGAGGATGGTTTAGGGTCAGGTAGGATGGTTTAGGGTCAGATGCTGTATAATATATTATGTTAATGAAAGTCCTCACAAAGATAGAAGTACAAAGGTTGTGTGTGTGTATGTGTGTGTGTGTGTGCAGCTCGTTGGGGTGGACAGATGTCTTGAGGTGATCAATGACATGGTCCAGAGAGCCAAGCAGCAGGCGGGACTGGACCCCAACACTCCCCTGTGCTCCCTGGTCAGTTCACAAGGACTCAGGAGAAACCTGAAGAAGAGCGTCTGTTAAAGTGTGTGTGTGTGTGTGTCTGTGTGTGTGTGTCTGTGTGTGCCTGTGTGTCTGTGTGTGTCTGTGTGTGTGTGTGTCTGTGTGTGTCTGTGTGTGTGTGTGTGTGTGTGTGTGTGTGTGTGCGTGTACACAGGGCATGTCTCTGAGTGGGGGGGAGCAGAAGGACGCCATCGACGGGCTGATAGCTCAGATGAGGGAGCGCTTCCCGACCCTCAGCCGAGACTACTTGATCACCACCGACGCCATCGGAGCGATGGCCACCGCCAGCGACCGCGGTGAGCTCCGGGGGGGGGGGGGTTTTGTCGCGCTTGCCCCACGTGAGCGTGGTCGTTCTGAGGCCTCTCTCCCCAGGAGGCGTGGTCTTGATCTCGGGGACCGGCTCCAACTGCAAGCTGGTGAACCCCGACGGCTCCCAGGTCGGCTGCGGCGGCTGGGGTCACATGATGGGCGACGAAGGCTCAGGTAACCACGGCAACGTCCAGTCGGTTTAAACAAAACAACACTCCTGCCCTGCTTGGCCCAAACGTCAAGCGAAGCTTTGATCGGCCCCCCCGTGACCCCAAATGGGAAAACCAATCAGAACACCCGCTCCTAAGCCCCTCCCCCCCCTCAGGATTCTGGATCGCCCATTTGGCCGTGAAGACGGTGTTTGACGCCAAAGACAACCTGGTGCCGCCTCCCCACGACATCACGCACGTCCAGAAGGCCATGGAGGAGTACTTCCAGGTCAGACCGAGCGGGGGACACCCCCCCCCCCTGTGGGGGCGACGCCCCCTCGTCTCTCCGGGCTAACCCGAGACTCGACCTCAGGTGTCGGACCTGATGGGAATGCTGCCCCACCTCTACAGGGACTTCCAGAAGAGCCACTTCGCCGGGTTCTGCAAGAAGCTGGCTGAAGGTCGGTGGAGGGGGGGTCAGGCTAGGGGGGGGGTCACGTGACGTAACGGGGGGGCGCTGTGTTCCAGGCGCTGAAGCGGGAGACGCCCTCTGCAGACACGTCTTCGCCCAGGCCGGGAGGGTCCTGGCCCGACACGTGGAGGCCGTCCTCCCCGCAGCGCAGGAGGTAACCCACCCCCCCTCGCCCCCCCCCTTTGTGAACGCGGGGCCATGCCTCTGTCCCTCCCCCCAGGTGCTGCTGGGCCACGCCCTGGGCCTTCCCATCCTGTGCGTGGGGTCCGTGTGGAACAGCTGGGAGCTTCTGAAACCCGGTCAGCGCCCCTCACCCCCACCCCCTTCGCCCCCCCTCGATGTTCCCCCCTCCCGACTGACGCGCCTGCTCTCTCCAGGCTTCACCGAGGTCCTGGCGTCCACCGACAGGTTCGGAGGTCGTCTGAAGGGCTACAGGCTGATGCTCCTGCAGCAGTCCTCCGGGCTGGGGGGGGCCAGCCTGGGGGCTCGGAACGTGGGCGCCACCGTCGACCTGGATTACTCCGCCAACGCCAAAGTCTTCTACCAGCACCAGTTCACCCGCTGAGGGCGACCCCGATCATCCAGCTTTTACTTTTTTTTTTTTTTTTTACGTTTTATATTGAGATTCTGATCTTGAGCGGTTTAAAGTTCGACCTTTTTATTTTTCTAAAAGAAGCTGCGGTCGAATCGACCGCGTGATTCCGAATCCTCGCACGTCTGAATCACTCACGCCCTCGTACGCACGATGACGCGCGTCCGCGCGGAAGAACGGAACGCCGCACCATTCCCGATCACCACCACTCCAGTCTCCACGGTGTGAGAAATGAAATTAAAGCGCAATGAAAACCCAACGGCGTGCTCGTCGGTTCTGAACCTCTTGTCTCACGTCCTGATGAGTTTGTGATAGCGGTGGAAACTCGTAAACACTCGTAGACAGACCATCAACGCCGTCTAATACTCCTGAAAAGTTCCCATCAAAGTCTTTTTTTTTTTTTTTTTTTTAAACTTCTAATCCAGAAAACCTCGTTTCTTCCTCGACAGGCTCCACAAGCCTGGTCGTCTTTTGGTTCCAGAGGTTTGCAGATGTTTTGCCGACGAGAGCGACGATCAGCACCAAAACCGAAGGGGGCGGGGCTGCAGTCCCCTCTCTGACCGCCAGAGGTCGCTGTTCGACTAAAAAAAAAAAAAAACCCAGACGCGCGTCTTCACATAATCATTTAAAATTCAGAATCACTAAAAGATGTTATCCTGATGACATTGAACGAAAGCGAATAGAGAGGAGAGAGCATCAGTCCGATATTATGTTCAATAAATTCAGATGAATTTCAGATGATGAATTTTAGATGATGAATTTTCGCTCTCAGATGAAGCGCGGTCCGCTGGAGCGTTCATTGGCTTTACTCCCGACACAGTCGTGTCTTCTTCTCCATGTGAACGCTGCGTGAGGTTTCAAGACCTCTCGATTGATTTAGGACATCAGACACCACTGCAGCCTCCTGAGGAAGAAGAAGAAATGCGCCGTCTCCAGCCTCCCAGTCGAACTAGGACGCGTTCATACCGATAAACTTAATCAGGGGAATTGATGACCCCGCTGTGCTGCTTCAGAGTTGTGTGTGTGTGTGTGTGTGTGTGTGTGTGTGTGTGTGTGTGTGTGTGTGTGTGGAGGGGGGGGTCTTGCTTTCACAGCCAGCCTCCGTCACCGCGACGTCAGCGCTGATGAGCTCAGCCTCACCAGCGGGGGGGGAGGGCGAGGGCGAGAGACATAGACAGCGAGAGAGAGAGAGAGAGAGAGAGAGGGGGGGGGGGGGACGGGTGTTGCCTCCTCTGACACACGCTCACGCATCGCTGAGTAACAGTAACGGAGAGAGCATCCCTCCATCACCTTCTCCGGGAGAACAACAGGACCCCCCCTCTCTCCACACGCCCCCCTCTCTCTCTCTCTCTCTCTCTCTCTCTCTCTTCTGGGTGAATTATTGAACATCTCGTCGTCTCTGCATCCTCATCCAAGCGCGAGAAGAAGGGAAAACCCCCCCCACAAATCCCAAATCAGAGCCTGAGCCGGGAGAAGCCGGGAAGCGTCGTTCAGGACCAGGGACAGCGACCATGGCTCCGACGGCGGAGGAGGGGTCCCAGCTGGGTGAGTCCTCCCTTTGTTTACCCCCCCCTCCACCCCCCACCCCCCCGATCCTCTATCTGTGTTGGTTGGAAAATCCAGAAGGAAAAAAAAAAAAATTCCCATTAGAGGAATGGAATTCTCCCCCCCCCTCCTCCTGCCTCCATTTTGCGGATTGACGCCACCAAAAATCCCCCCCCCGCATCCATTTGGGATCCCATCCCGACACCCCCCCCCCACACCCCCCCTTTTCCCAGCTTCCCGTTGCCACGTCCATCCAGCTGTTGCCCGCCCCACCCAGGGCGTCCGCTCGGGAATGTTTACCAGGGCCCGATCTGACCTGAGAGAACCTGGGGGGGGCGTTCGGGTTCAGATCGGGTAGGGACGGCGCTCTTTTGGGAAAGGGGGGGTACACGAGGGCCTCCTGTGATCAGAACCAGCAGCGAAGGACTGGGACTATTACGAACGCCCCCCCCCCTCGACGTGGCGCTTCCAGGGATCACAATTCCGCAGGAAGCTGGGAAACGAGGGGGAGACAGAAGCTGTTGCTCCACATCGGTGAACACACCCTCGGGACGATGATCTTAACCTGACGACGGGAGAGATCAAAGACATAGTCCCTTCATCTCCCTCTCCCTGTGTGACGGAGCCATTTTTCCAATGATCCGCCCTCTTAACTGCAGGAAATGGTTTTCTCCATCAAAGTCGGCCTATTAGGTGTGTGTGTGTGTGTGTGTGTGTGTGTGTGTGTGTGTGTGTGTGTGTGTGTGTGTGTGTGTGTGTGTGTGTGGTCAGAGACAAAGAGCTGAATCATTTCGTGGCGGAGTATCCCAGGGTTCATCCCTGAGTCGTTTTCCCAGTCAGGAATTCAGACAGGGTGGTGCCCTAAAGCGTCTCCTCCTCTCCCCCCCCCTTCCTCCCTCCCCCTCCCTCCCTCCACAGTGGCGGTCCCGACGGGGGTGGCGGCGGTGAGCGTCTTCGGCCTCGTCTTCGCCACGTCGGCCTTCGCCTGGATCTGCTGCCAGCGCAAGGGCGGGAAATCCCAGAAGACGCCGCCCTACAAGTTCGTCCACATGCTCAAGGGGGTGGACATCTACCCGGAGAGCCTCAGTGGGAAGAAGAAGTTCGCTGGTGGGGCGGCGGGGGCGGGCGACCCCGGGAAGACCGACATCAACGGGAACTGCCCCGCCGCCGCCGCCGCGCTGACGAGCCCGGGGTCGGCGCCCGGCGAGGCCCGGACCGCCCTCCACCTGGAGCTGGAGAAGCGGGACCTGAACGGGAACTTCACCACCAAGCCCTTCCACCACCACCACCAGCAGACGGTGCGGAGCTCCCCGGACCTGGAGCCGCCCTCCCCCCACGCCCGCTCCGACCTCCCGTCGCCCTCCGGGAGCTTCTCCAGCCAGGCGCCCACGCCGGCCGCGGACAAGCCCCCCAGGGAGGAGGAGGAGGGGGGCGGGGTGGGGACCCTCCACTTCTCCTTGGAATACCAACCAGAGAGGAAGGCCTTCATCGTCCACATCAAGGTCGGGGGCCCCTCCCATCGCCAGGTGAACCGGGAATTCCGTGGCAGTTCCTGCATAATCCCGGTGTTTTTTTCCTCCAGGAAGCCCACGGCCTTGCCCCCACCGACGAGCAGTCGCTGACCTCTGACCCCTACATCAAGCTGACGCTGCTCCCGGAGAAGAAGCACCGCGTGAAGACCCGGGTCCTGAGGAAGACCCTGGACCCGGCCTTCGACGAGACCTTCAGCTTCTACGGGATCCCGCTGGCGCGCGTCTCCGAGCTGGCGCTCCACTTCGTGGTGCTGAGCTTCGACCGCTTCTCCCGCGACGAGGTGATCGGCGAGGCGCTGGTGCCGCTGTCCGGGATCGACCTGACGGAGGGGCGCGTCCTGATGAGTCGGGAGATCATCAAGAGGAACGCAAAGGTACGGCGCCTCCGGAACGCGAGCGAGCATCCCGGCCCACTTCCCAATGGGCCTTCCCAGCGAGGCTCCGCTCCGAGGTCTTGTGAAACGTGCTTCCGTTTTCCGCCTCTCCCGTTAATATTCCATAAGCATCCCATCGGCCTTCACTGCTGCTGGAAGATCCCGGGTTTAAGGTTCGTTTGGACCCTTATGGAATTGCGTGGTATTGCATATCCATCTCTTCCCGAAGCTCCGCGCTGCTTCCCATTCCCAAACCTGAATAAATCATCCGCGGAGCGGCTCGTGTGACTCACACGGGGAATCGTGCAATCAGCTCCCCGACTCTTCCTATCCGAGCGACACGAGCGATCATCCATTCGGAATTCAAGGTGAAGGTGTAATTTTAGACCGCTGGCCTGGTTGTTGGAAATCCGATGCGGTAGCGGCATGCTCATCCAGCTTCCCCCGGGGCGCCGTCGAGCTATTTGTAACATCTGTAGAGATCTCTGGGACGAGACCGGGCTCGGAAACACGACTCCTGCGAGACATCTGGGGGGGAAAAGAGGAGCTCTTTATCATCAAGGCCGCGTAATTCCAGCTGTCTCCCTTCGGCACGATGCCGAGCTTGTTTATTTTCCTTCGTCTTAAACATTCCCGGCTCTTGCTGGGATCCCGGGGGGAGGGGATTAGACTGCGCTCTGATGTGAGGAGGGGCGGGAACGTTGCTGTTCTCCTCTGGAACAGGGGTCACCGACCCAGCCCTGCGCGGTCCACCACCCAGCCGGGTTTTCTGTCCTACCAGGTGGTAGGACAGAAAACCCGGCTGGGCCACACAATCACAGGGAGGTGTCCGCAGGACAAATAACGATGAACATCTGGATAGCCAGGTTAGAACGGACAGATGTTCAGTCACTAGGCATTAAGATAGAGGAAGAAAATAGACTGGTAGGCAGACAGCACATTAAAGTGATCATAATGAGTCAAAGCTTGGATTTTCCTGCACAAGTTACACTTAAAGTTTAATAGAGACTCATAATAAACAATAAAGAGGAATAAATCATAAAATGTGTTTTAATAGACTCTGCTGCCTGGCCTTTAGAACAAAGGTCATCACTCCGGTCCTACAAAGCTAAAGTCCAGCCGGGTTTTCCTCCCTACCGCCTGGGTTTTTCCTTGTTAAAGCTTCTGATTACCCGGTAGGACGGAAAACCCGGCTGGATTCGGGGCCTGGTGGTACCAGGTTGGTGACCCCTGCTCTCAAGAACCACCGTTTCTGGGGCCTTGTTTGCCCCCCCGTGGAGATGCCGTGGATCGTCTCAGTAGCCGTCTGACCCCCCCCTCCCGTCTCTCTGCAGAAGTCGTCGGGCCGCGGCGAGCTGCTCCTGTCCCTCTGCTACCAGTCCACCACCAACACCCTGACCGTGGTCGTCCTCAAAGCCCGCAACCTCCCCAAGACCGAAAACAACGGGCCCACAGGTAGGTCCCCGCCGAACCCTCGCCGGCCCCCCCTCGCGGCGGTCTTGATCACCCCCCTCCCCCCCCACCCAGATCCATACGTGAAGGTCAACATGTACCAGGGGAAGAAGCGGGTGTGCAAAAAGAAGACCCACGTGAAGAAGTGCTCCCCCAACCCCGTCTTCAACGAGCTCTTCGTCTTCGACCTCCCCTCAGACGAGGGCCTGAGGGACACCAGCGTGGAGCTCCTGCTGATGGACTCCGACTCGGGCTCCCCCCGCTGCCCCAACACCGTACTGGGACGCCTGGTGCTGGGCACCTCGGCGACGGGCACCCCCGGCGAGCACTGGCGGGAGATCTGCGATCACCCGCGGCGCCAGATCGCAAAGTGGCACGGCCTGTCTGAGGATTAGAGCGCCCCCACGGGGGGGGGGGGTGGGGGGTTGCTCATTGGACTTTCAGCGAGGGGAGTCATTTGAATTGATGTCCAGTCATCCAATCAACCAACCAACCAATCAATCAATCGGTCAGTCGATCGTTCAATCACTCATACGTAGAGTTGTCGGGGTTCACCTGGGGGGGGGGGGGGGGGGGGGGGTGAAGCATGAAAACGGGGGGACCCCGTAACTTTGACCAATCCCAAAGACCGTCACGTAGAATCACCTGGTTAACACGCAGCGTCGTCTCCATGGCAACAACAGTCACTGTAACCGTGTACAGCGCAGAATGTCTTCAGTGTCGCAATCTCTCTCTCTCTCTGCTTCTTCATCTCTCCCTCAACCTCCCTCTCTCTCTACCTCCCTCCCTCCCTCTCTCTCTCTCCCTCCCTCCCTCTCTCCCCCCTCTCTCCATCTCTCTCCCCTTTTCTATATCTCTCTCTCCCTCCCCCCTTCCTCTATAAATAGCAACCTTCTCCTTCCAATGAAAAGAATGAAACACTGTAAAAAAAAAAAAAAAAAAGAAAAAAACAGAACGTGTGCATTATGGAAGTTTCTTTTCCAGCAGCGACCTTCTCTTCACGAGGCTGTCGGTTCTTTCTTCTTCTTCTTCTTCTTTCCATTTTGGTTTTTGTACTCTGATGGTTGATTTGTTGAACATGTTTTGTATAAGTGGTCTTTCATATCTCATAGCCGAGGTACCGGGCGGCCTAAATTAGGCCGGCTGACAGCGGACTGGGGGAGACCGAATGCATCGGGGGAGGGAGGGGGGCAGTAGTCGTGGACGTGGACGTGTTCGTGCGTGAGCATGTGTGTGTTTTGGAGGCGCGCGTGGGTGTGTGCGAGTGCTGGCGGGAGCTGTTCTAGCGTAGGTGTTTCGTCCCCTTTACTGTGAGCACAACGACAGCTGAACTTTCGGTGTATGTAACAACTTACTTTAAAAACATGGCAGATCTGAGAAGAAACGCAACCGAGTCCGGAGTCTTTCTTTCACCCCCCCCCCCCACCACCCACCCCCCCGAGGCCCGAACGCCTCTGTGGTCCGATGACGTGAGGCTCGAAGTGGCCTAAGTGCTCCGCGATGAGGTCATGGTGCTGGAATTTAATATGGCGGAGTGGCTTTGGGGGGGGGGGCAAGCTGCCTCAGCACGTTGATCTGCTTAAAGTACAGCTAAAACCGAGACTGGACTCTACAACCTCGCTGCCTCCGCCCTGGATTACGTCATTCTCTCAGATTATCTGAGTGTGTGTGTGTGTGTAGGAAAACTGTATAACTTAAGACGAGATTAGCACGAATCCAAAATCAGCTCAAGCAAGAGCATCGCTTTGACTCCATTCGGGGGATGCGGTTCGATAATAACTGGGAGTCGTCGGCATGAAGCGATCGCCGACCCCATCCGCACGTTGCTTTCAAGCGGAATAATGTGGGAAAAGACGGGGGGGCGGTCCGAGAACGGAGCCCTGCGGCACACCAGAGGCTACTTAGGATTGGTTGGGGCATCAAGAGACATGTGTTTATTGTAAATACGCAAGGGAGGGGGGGGGTTAATTCAGGTCATTCGTATTTGTGATGTGTTGTTTTGTTCCTGAAGGCAGCATCCTTGGATCATGTCATGGGAACCGAACTATGCTTCCCAGAGAAGGGACACTGATGACTTCCCAACACAGCTGCTTTGGGAAGATAGATCTCTGAGGGCAGGAAGAGTCGGACATTCATGAAATTAAACAGGCGCCATCTGGAAAACACCACATTTATAAGCTCGCGCAGCCACCAGGGCTCTGTGTGTGTGTGTGTGTGTGTGTGTGTGTGTGTGTGTGTGTGTGTGTGTGTGTGTGTGTCCTAAGGATGTCCCCCTGGATGTAATTAAACGGTTCCTCCTGCCACCCCCCGGCCCTCGCACGTGTTCTCAGATCGTCAACACGACCGCCGCCGCATGCAGCAGGCGGTCGCCAGACGACGGCGCGGGGGTCAACGCGTCTACAGAATTCCGATCGCGCTCACCGGAGGAGCGATTGTCCCGACGCCCCCGTTGAGCTCACGGACCGGGGGAGGGAGGAGATACACTGTCGGGCGACGGCGGATTTGCTGAGGAAACTAAGCAAATAATGGAAAGAGGTTCAGAGAGAACTCCTCTGGGGGGGGGGTCGATAAGAGTGTGTGAATAAGTGATCTGTGGCTTTACAGACGGCCTAAGTGGATACCCGGGGGCCCTCTGATACCCGAGGAGGACGGAGCCATTCCTCAAGGTGAGAGGTTTCATCACGTCTTGGCCCATCGCGCTGCCCGAGATATTCCCCAGCTAAAACACCGGAACTAAACGGGTCCTACCCCCCCCCCCCCCCCCCAATCACACCCTCCCACTCCTGCTCCTGCTGCTACTGCTGCTCCCCCCGAGGGGCTTCATCCTGTAATCTGATACCAGCGCGTCTTCAGCCGTGAACAAAGGGAAAGGACGAAGACGACGTGGCTGTTAAATCCACAATCTCAGCATCCTCACACACACACACACACACACATTTAATGCATCCCGGGGTGCATTTGAGGACAGTCGGATGACGTCCCGCCAGACCCATTCACGCACAAACGAGGGGAAACGCCATCTTTGGCTCTTCGCCTAATTAAAGCGCCTCGGATCCGATCACTGGTCCCCCGCACATCCAGCGCCGTCCGGTCTCTCCTGGATTCGGGAGCGCCGCACAAAAGCTCCTATCAGCGCGGCAATGATGATCTCCCTGTTTGCCCCGAGCTCGGCCAATCTGCGTATCCAGCATTCATCAAGTCGCAACACTCGCCCCCCCCCATCAATCTGTCCGCGCTCTGTTTGTCTCCGTGAAGAAACAGACCCGCAATGCACTGTGGGATAGCGGGGATGAGTCACTGGGAGACCTTCGCAGGCAGTTAAACTGGATTTACTGAAACCTTTAAACACACACACACACACACACACACTGTACCATGCTACTTTACTGCCCGCAGCATTTGCGCAACACTGTCGGGGCCGCGAGGGCAGCGCAGAGACAAACACACACACACACACACACACGCGCAGGCCCGAGCTAATCGCCCGTTTTTTATGGATTATTGGACCCGCGGAAGTTCGGGTAGACGTGGAGGCATTATCGAAGGTGGGGGGGGTGGAAGTGTTCAAAGGTAGTCGTGTAGAGTCGCGTAGCATGGGATGTATACACGCCGTGTTACGCAACAGTTCGATGCACCAGCGCAGTGACCCCTGAGGTCCATCAACCGCCGACGAGTGTCTTAATTAACGTGTGGAACCTCATGGTTTAGAAATAAAACCCAGTTCTTTACCTCAGGTCTGAGGTCTTCTTCCAATATGAGTAGCAACCTGTCACACTATGCTTGTGTGTGTGTGTGTGTGTGCGCACGTGTGTGTGTAAACGCGAAAATGTTGAAAACACATTCCCCCATCCCTCGTGCCGACATCGCGGCTGCGACCATGGCAACGGAGCCTCGGGGCTTTGTGTCGGGACTAGACGAGGCATTTCGAGGTCCAAATGGAAGAAGACGAGGGAGGAGGAGGAGGAGGAGGAGGAGGAGGAGGAGGGGGGGTCGCAGAGGAGCCAGGAGATGGATGGGGCCGAGGGGGCGGACAAGTCATCCAGTTCTGCTGCGTCAGCCGGACTGGGAGGTGAAATGGTAAAAGAAAGGGATGGGAGATTCAGGGAAATAGATCGTAGGCTTCCACCACTAGGGGGCGACGAAGAGCCTCTCACCTTTGACGACAGGCAGCCTAATGGGGGGGGGGGACACTCAATCCTCAGTGTTTTCTCTTTCTGATCCCAGAGGCGGGGGAAGTCGGGAGCCGCCCGCAGGGAGGGAAGATCAAGAGGGGAGGGGAGGGGCTGAGGCCCAGGTGTGGCGAATGGGCGTTTCGCAGCTCTCGGCAGCACACGAAGGGACCGAGCGTATTCCCTTTGATCTGCATCGCCCCGACCCCTCTCCTCCATCACCAGCGTCATCACTCTCTCTCCAGAAACCACCCAGAATGACCTTCTTTGGGACCTTCATTTAGAGGGATGTGTCCATGACACATTTACATGATGGCAAATGTGCTGCTGGGGGGGGGTTGTTGTTGTTTTCCCCAGCTTATCAGTATTTAAAATTCTCTCAGCACGATTATTTGTCTCATCTTGATATGTTTGTTAGTTTGTGTGGTGGGATGAGAGCAGAACTGTGACGCAAACCTTTGCACATTTCAAATCTAAATATAAGCCCTAGCCTATAATCACGGCTTTAATTGATTCACTCGTCAGCTCCTCCTTGGGGGGGGGGGGTTAGAGAGCCGAAGGCCCCAGGAGGCAGGCGCAAGATGCCGATGACGAATAGGCGCGTGCCGTCGAGGTAAATGTCATCCGATTGAGATTAACGACAACGCTCCTCCGGCGCCTTCTCCACCTCACGCCTCCCTGCCTCGGCGTGAGGTGCAGAGGTGGAGAGCATCTGGAGTTACGCAATCAACAGCGGGCTCTGATGGCTTCCTTTGTCGGCGTCGGCTCGGCCTCCGCGTTTACCGACGCGCGAGGAGCGACGCAGGCGCAGCGGCGCCGCGGGGCACCCGCGATCCGCTCGTTAAAGGGTCGCCTCCTAATGATCTCCTGTCTCCTTGTCCCGCTGCTGCTTAATTGCCGAGCCACTGGAGGGAAGGTTGCGACGCCGCGCATCGCATCGCATCGCATCGCATCGCGCCGGTCCCCTGGGGTGCCGGAAGGTCGACCTCGGCGTTAGACGAGAAGCCAATACATCAGTGTCTTCGCTGATGATGTTACGCTGAACCCGTGTGTTTGTGCCTCTGCCTCCGAGGCTTTCTTCTGCCTGCAGCCGCGAGACCAGACGTTTATCTCCAAGTTATAAATTTAAGAGATTACTGAAAGGCTGCAGCAATATTTGTTGTATGCCCTTGGGCTCTTGGTTGCTTTTCATCCCTGCTCGGAAGTTTGTTGTGTCTGTGTGGGATTATTTGGGCCTTGATATTCCCATCTATTAATCTTAAAAGCACCATTCCTCTGCTTGTCACTCCCCAAATGGAAACCAGGAGATTTTTGAACATTTGGTTTCAAACTTAGGCCTGGTTTTGTACACAGGGTGAAAACGTATGGGAAGAAAAACAACAAAAAATGTACTTATTGTCGTATTATTTAAAGAAAAATAGAGTTATTTATTATTGTTAATGAATCAATCGCGCAATGACTGCTGGGACGTGCTACAGCTCAGCACTGATAAACAATAGGATTTGGCGAATAGAACGTGGGTGAAGTGATAAATAATGAATAAAGTAACTGTAATAAATGTTAATGTGGATGAAAATATGACCTTTGAGCCCAATAAAGAGGGAGCGACGACTTTAATATCGAATGCTAACATTAGCAGCGCTAACGCAGCGGTGACGGTGAAACGCCTTCAAAGTTGTGATTTTACCCGAGTTCTGTCGGAATAACATGACTTTGACGGACAGAACTCCACCCGGCCTCAACACCTTTATTACTAAGACAAAAAGCCCAACGTGAAATCAGAACTAAAGGTGAGTTAACCTTGGTTAAGCTAAGCTAACGTTGCTTCCACCTGTTTATACTGAGGAGATTAAAACTAACGTACAACTTGTTTTCCCTTAAAGTTACCTAATGTTATCCTCTTATGTCACTTATTCCTTTTTTAGCTGCAAGGAACTGTGTTTTCTGAAGGATTTATTACTTTGTTTCTCTCCAGGATTAATTTGTTTTGTCATTGTTTACTGTGTACAGAATGTTGTTTGTTCATGGACATATTATACATTTTACAGTTTTGTGTTTGTGTTCTTTGAAGTGACTTTGTCCCAAATTTTCCACCCAGTATGAAGAGGACCGAGACGTCACCAACACACATCCAGGACCAACACGCGATGAGGACGCCTGAGGGTCACCGGGCTTCACCAGGTGAGCTCACCTGTCGCAGGTGAACGTGTCGGTCCCAACACTTCGTGGTTGGCTTCACCAGGTGAGCTCACCTGTCGCAGGTGAACGTGTCGGTCCCAACACTTCGTGGTTGGCTTCACCAGGTGAGCTCACCTGTCGCAGGTGAACGTGTCGGTCCCAACACTCGTGGTTGCTTCACCAGGTGAGCTCACCTGTCGCAGGTGAACGTGTCGGTCCCAACACTTCGTGGTTGGCTTCACCAGGTGAGCTCACCTGTCGCAGGTGAACGTGTCGGTCCCAACACTTTGGCTTCACCAACCTGGCCGTTCTGGGAAGTTCAAGGACAACAACAGTCACTCACGTGTGACTGCACACAAACTGTGGATAAAACCACTCCCGTCCCTCCTCCCTGTAGCTTTGTTTGTCTGGTTAATAAAGGTTTGGAGGACGGGCTCCTGTCCATTGGTTGTCAAAAGAGTTATTTTTTTTAGCAAGGCGTCAACTTAAACAGGTTGTTTAATTAATAGTGTTGGCTTGAGGGTTATTATTAATTTTTGTGTGTTGCTCTGATAATGCAGAATGTGTTGATTTACTTTACTTTAATTAACGTCGTTTTGATATTGCGTATTTAATAGACCACCCTTTGAAAATAAAACGGATACCTTCTATATAAACATATTAAGACAAACAGATCAACTATAATTGCATTGGTTTATGATTGACACACTTTCCATGTTTTGTCTAGCAGGATGTCTTTGTAAGTCATCAGGATGTTCCCACCGCCACCTGTCATCCTGAATTTCTCATCATCGCAAACAGAAACCAACATGGTAACGTGGCCACAGCAGCAATCACCTCTGTGCTCGTTTTCTTTTGTGTCCTCAGTTCATCCACTTCCCACCTCGAATGTACACGCAGCAATCGTGAGAATGGGATGGGTTCCAACCTGACCCTAAACAGGGAAACATAGGAAATGAATGCTATGTTGTAAACTATCTACACAAAGGGTTGGGTTATCACTGTAAACAAGCAATCAGCTGTACATAATGTACAATAAGATGCACACCATTATGGAATCGTATGTGTCCATGATGGCAACGCTGGCCTATGTTGTGAAATAATACGAGCACATCCAGAAGTGTTGCCTTCAGCGCTGGGCTCCTCTGGTTCCTTTGGAGTGTTTTTATCCGGAGCTTGTGATGGATGGAATGTGCCAGGTGCGCAGACCCACAGAGGGAGGTGGGCATGTTTATCGAAGCGGATATAAAAGAGAGACGGGGGCAGCGGGAATAGAGCTGTTGTGTGTGTGTGTGTGTGTGTGTGTGTGTGTGGGGGGGGGGGGGTCTTGGATGGCAAAAGATGCAAAAGCAACACCGCCGAGTCCCCTCCGCATCTGCCTGATCAAGGCGGAAGGATTCTCCTCACATGGGGTCTGTAGATTTACCGCCTTTCAGCCAGTCAGTAAACAGTCTAAATCTCGACAGCTTTTTGGACTGTGGGAATAAGTGAATTACTCTTTCCTTTATTTGTCTTTGAACACACGCACACGATTTTCCTGCTTGGCTGGCAGGAGAAAAGAGGATTTACAAAGAGCCAGTGTGGTTAGGACGCCGCTAGGAGGGAGCAAGGATCAGGGTGAAACACCGAAGGGGGGGGGAACTTTGAGACAGGCCGTTACCAACCCCTGTCGCTCATTAACAACGACGTGGAAGCTGGCGGGGCCGGCCGAGAACCGGTTTCCCCTCGCAGACGTCGGCGGCGATCCGGAATGACCGTCGTTCACTTCAACCGGTACGCGGCGACCCGCGGCGGCGTCGACGTCCCGGTGAGTAGAGCGCGCCGCATCCACGGTGTTCCGTCTGGGGTCACTCAAGCTCCTCCTCTCTCTGGGCCTCGGTCACAGGTGTGACACAGCCTCTTGTCCTTTTTCACCCCGCATGAAAAGGACCGACGAGGCTTTTTCTAAGGCCCGGATTAAGTAAGAATAATCAAAATAAAAACAATCAGCCTCCCTATCGATATCACAAACGCTCCTGGTCACGCCCTCAACTAACAGCGTTGCTTATTTTGCATTTACATATTCACTGTCACTCTCCTACCGTGTTATGAATAGCAGCGCAGCCCTGTGTTGTGCTCCCACAAGCGCCGCGCAGGGCTCAGGCTCCCCTCGCATATTTTGTCGCAGGGTTATCCGGCCGCCGCTGAGATGGAGCCAGAGGCCGCGCGGGACGGCGCGCAGGAGGCGAGGGACGGCGGCGGGAGGCGAGCCGCTCTATGCCGGCGGGCGTTGAAAAGTCTGCTTCTTTGCACGGGGGACATGATGCACCTGGAGGAGTACATGCAGGGTACGTAGAGCAGCAGCGTGGCACCGAATCACCCTTTGTGACATTCATTCATACAACAGGAGATATTTGTGCTCTAAAATGGAGTGAAGACGCTATCACGGGACGCAGCACGTGCAACCTGAAAGTGTGTGTTTTAAAAGCAGGAAAGATGTCCACATCTGCTTTTTCTGTGTGTGTGTGTGTGTGTGTGTGTTCAGACAAGTTCTTGGCGCTGCAGCTGGCCGTGTGGAGCCTCAGAGGGGTGGCGAGCGTGGCCCTCGCCAACAACCCGCTGAGCGGCCTCCTCATCCTGGCCTCGGTCTTCTGGACCTCCCCCTGGCAGGGCCTCCTCGGGACCCTGGGCGTGGCGGTCTCCATGGCGACGGCCGTCGTCATGGGCCAGGACAGGTGAAACACCGCGCGACTCCGCCAAAAAAAAAAAAAAAAAAGATCGCGTTGCAGAAGAACGCCCTTTCCTCACGAATGAACTGGTTCAACTCTGTCCTTTTATTGGGCCTGCGAGCTGCCTGTAGATTACTGGACTGTAAAAGTCGTGTTTACAGATGGTTTCACTTCAAATCCACGAGCGCTCCGTGACTCACACACCTGCTCGCTGGTCCTCTGAATGTGGCACTAATTACTAATGACTTGCTACTTATGATGGTTTAATAAGCCTGCCATCAAAATACACCCATCTGTGTGTGTGTGTGTGTGTGTGTGTGTGTGTGTGTGTGTGTGTGTGTGTGTGTGTGTGTGCGCAGAACAGTTATGTCCAAAGGGGAGCACGGAGGAAACGGCATGCTGGTGGCTCTGCTGATGGGGGTGTGCAGTTCGGCCGGTGACTGGTACTGGTGGCTGCTGCTGCCCGTGTGCGTGGGCGCAGTCACATGGTAGGACACAGGGAAAAAGGAAGCTGAAATCGGATTGTTAATTTGGTGGGGGGGGGACAACCCTGGCTGCTTGATTCGCAATAAGCCGCTGCTAATCCTGGTGAAGTTTGAGCTGGGCTGAAGTCTCCAACTTTAATGGATGAATGCTCCTCACACTTTTATCACACTTCCAGACAGTTTATTCTCATTAGGAGTGGGACTGGATTAAAAAAACAGGCTTTGTATTCATTCATTTTGATGAATCACATTTGAATCCCCTGACATTTCACGACATTTGCCCAAAAACA
Organism: Lagocephalus sceleratus; assembly: GCA_911728415.1. Lineage (NCBI taxonomy): Eukaryota > Metazoa > Chordata > Actinopteri > Tetraodontiformes > Tetraodontidae > Lagocephalus > Lagocephalus sceleratus. The sequence continues at coordinate 4,785,778 of CAJVRN010000234.1, forward strand.
TAAGCTATTTTTCTTATTTTAAAGGGTTTTAGAGGCTCATTTCCTGCTCTATTTCTGCACAAATCCGCCCTTCTATCGAGGCTTCATCCATCCTGATCCCAGTCCCACCCTAAATCCGTCAGTCTGTGTGTACAAATTGTGATTTACCTGATCGTCTGACCTTTGACCCCCCCTCCCCGCTTCAGCGTCTTCCTCTACAGCGGTCTCTCCACCCTCCTGGGGGTCTTCGGCGTGCAGGCCACCGTCTTCCCCTTCAACATCGTCACCATCCTCTACCTCCTCTGCACCGGGCCCGCCAACTACTACTTCCCCCACCACCAGTTCACGCCCCCGTGGGTGCCGGAGCCCAACGCCACCGCCCTGGACCCAGTGGAGGTAGCGTAGAAACCGTTTTTAACCCTTTAACCCCCCCCCCACAAAAGATGATCAAGGCGCAATAAAGCGCCTCAGGCAAAGAGCTGCGATGTGTTTGTGCTCCCAGAGTCGGCCCACTGATTAGAGCATGATGTATAATACACAGACGGCCCTGACTCAGCTGTTACTTAGCAACAGTCACGGAGTGGCGCTCCTGTTTGGAAATTAAAATGCACCAAAACAGTTTTAATGAGCGAGCGGCTGCTGCTCGAAAGTCGTGCTGCTCCGGCACTCGCGATGACCCGGAACGTTCCCTCTACCCTCTACCCCCCCCCCGTTTGTTTTTTAAATTTTGGTCAGACCCAGCAGAGCGAGAACTTTAAGTTATTCATGCACCGTTCTGCTACCTGTTACTGTTCATAATCAGGAGCAGAGGGTGTGTGTGTGTGTGTGTGTGTGTGTGTGTGTGTGGGGGGGCTCCAGTCGGTTACACAGCTCGCCGCTTCCCTCACGCCCAATCAGTGATTCAGGTCCAAGTTTGAGCTCAGGCTGTCTTCCTCCTGCCTCTCTCCTCACGCGTTCGGCCCTGTTTTTAAAAGATCATAAATATCTCACTGCTCCTCTTCACCGCCCCTGCTCCTTTTACCCCCCCATGCAAACCCCCCCCGACTTCCTCCAGATGTCTCTCCGTATTCCCTGTCTCACCGTTGAACGGGATTGCGTGTCTGAAGCTACGGGTTTCCTCTTCTACCCCCCCGCGCCCTGGTGCCTCTCTTTCCATCCCCTCCTTGGGTCCCACTTCGCCCCCCCCCCCCCCCCCCCCCCCCCCCCCCCCCTCCCTCCGGTTCTCTCCAGCGAAGGCGGTGACGTCGGTCCTATTTATATTTCATGTGCTCGGCCTGCTCTCCTGGCTGCACCAGCACAGCAGCAGCCTTTTTAACAGATCCACACACACACACACACACACACTCTCACTCACTCACACACACACTCTCTCTCACACACACACTCACACACACACTCACACACACACTCACACACACACTCTCACTCACACACACTCTCTCTCACACACACACTCACACACACTCACACACACTCTCTCTCTCACACACACTCACACACACACACTCACACACACTCTCACTCACACACACACATCTCCACCAAGGCTTTTTAGGCCATCCGTATTTACATTCATAAGTATTAGAGCGAGTGAAGGTGCACCCTTCTCGTCGCCATGGAAACACTCCGCCGGCGCGCGCCGCAGAGACCGTCGCCCGAACGGTTCCCGCGGCGGCAGGGACGAACTCCTCCCCCATAACCCCGCTCTCCCATCAACCCCCCCAGGTGATCCACGGCATGGTGCTGGGCGTCGGGCAGATCTACACCAGCGACGCCCTCGGGCCCTCGCTGCTCATCCTGGGCGCCGTCCTGCTCTACTCCCCCCTGCTCGCCGTGCACGCTCTCCTGGGATCGGTGATCGGAACGCTGGCCGGTGTGTTGAACCCCCCCCCCGCTCCCGTTTTCACATTCCTCAGCTGGCGCACACTCAAATGCGTTGGGACCCTTCAACGTGGGTGATGTCATCGTCTGACCCGGCGCCAGCAGGTGACTCAGGCTGGTTCTGGGCTGGTGTCGGGGGGACGCAACTGGGATTCGGACTTTTCTTCCGACTCCGCGCGGCCCCCGAGGACCTCTGGACCAGAGCGCTCTCTGGGGGAAGGCTTGCTGACCGTCATGAATAAGTGGCGAAGAGGCAGCGCGGGCCGAAGACGCGGGCGCCGGGAGGATGGGGCGCGGGATCGAGGGAGGGTGAAAGAGGCTGGCTCCATCTGGGTGGGGGGGGGGCTGAGAGACACACATGGGTCAGAAAACAGGAAACGGGAGGGGGTGGGGACCAGGTCTAGAGGATGATGTCGCTCCGGCTTGTGAGGGGGGTGGAGTTAAGGTCAACCCCGGCGCCGTCGGGGTCAAGCGCTTCAGCCCCCCCACAGGTCATAGTTTGTGGAACACCCCCTCACATGGTTGAGGGTTGTGTTTGATACGCCTGTCCAGACCTGCGTTATATAACTCAGAGGTGACACATGAAGAACAGAAGACGCTCAAGGTCACAGCTAAAGATGCAACATGTCTGATGAAGACTGGGAAAGAGGACTTGGTCTGCTAGGTTATTTCCAGGGTGTGAGTAAACTGCTGTGGAGGTTCAGGCGATGGACAGTTGTTTCTCCTCCATGTTAGAGTAGTTTTCATGTCGTGGTTTGAAAGGTAAAATGAAGACGCTGTTTCAGATGTACGAGTGCGTCTACCGCCACCCAGTGGACAGTAGCAGAACAGCAGGTCATGGGCTTGATGTGTGTTGAATCTCTCATTGTGTGTGTGTGTGTGTGTGTGTGTGCGTGCGTGCAGGTATGTCTGTGGCAGTGCACCATGACTTCCTGTACTCAGGCCTGTCGGGGTTCAACGGGGCGCTGGGCTGCATGGCCATCGGTGGGCTGTACTTCACCTTCAACTGGGTAACACACCTGTACGCTCTGGCCAACGGTGAGACGTTGACACGGCAACGCCCGTCTGAGGGTCTCCAACAGGCATTTAACACCCAACACAAGTACACAAGTCTGTTTAACAACATCAAAATAACAGGTTTTATTAAAATGAACACGTCTGTAAACATGAAACTCGTGAATAGATTGTGGCAAAAAAATAAATGTATATTTGTTTTTGGTAATGAAGTGTTTGTCATGTGGTTATAATGACTTCTTTGTACAACTAATATTCAACAAATTTCTAGTCAATAAATCGAGCTTGCTGTTACGTTGTGTGGCCACTGGGGGCGCCACTAGCACACGAGATCTCGACACGGCGAGGCCCATATATACAATTTATAAAACGAATGCATACAAATAAATCAAAATTGAGTTGGCCTAAATTACCGCTTTTAATCACTTTTTAGTTTCTCTTTAAAGAAGTCACATACTAAGTTTTTGTTTGTCTCCCAGTGTATGTTAAGTACACGGTGACAGATAGTGGGAACACGAATGGTGAAATAACATTCAAATTGGGTATTTTTGTGCTTGTGAAGCTCTGCCAAACTGTTCTGGAGCAATACCCTGTTGGCGTAATTTCTCCTTCTTTCTGCCAACAGCCTTCCTTTCTGCATATGTTGACATCGCTTTCTGCAATCTTTTAGGCGGCGTAAGTACACAGGTTGTGTTTAGGAGTCCCTCAGACACTTCTCATGACGTCGAGCCTCTTCCTTATGTCTAAGCGCTTTTTAAAGTCACGCTGTAACTCTCTCCCCCTCTCTTTGTGCTCTCGGGCCTGCAGCTGAGTCTCCCGGCGCTCAGTTGGGCGGCGACCATCATGACCGCGCTGATGGTGCTGCTGACCGGCAACCTGGAGAAGCACCGCATCCCCGACGACCAAGTCATGTCGCCCGAGCAGAACCTGCGGCGCGCCCACCTGCGCGAGGCCGAGAAAAGGGAAGGAGGCGCGAGCGCGGTCGCGTGAGCCCCACGGGGCTCCCTCAGCTCCCCTGAGCCGCGAAGCTTACGAAGGTATGGCCGCATCAAGGTCTCAACAGTTCACGCGATCGGCTCTGAAACAAAGACAGGAAGCGTAAAGGGAGTTTTGTTTTTAATCAGGCTGAAATCAACGATTGTAAAAGGACAGTCGAAGTGCTATTGTTGGTAAAAACGTAGGGGTTCTCATCAGCTGGGGTCTTATTTGTAATCCATTACCCTGCATAGACATAATTACCAGCTTATGACAGGAGGTGAGTGTAAAAACAAAACCATCTGTGCAAACAGACATCGTTTAGGCCGAGGAGTCGAAAAGGCCACAGTGTTGTTGTTGTTACGTCCCCTACATTGGAATTGTGGTATACCCCCCCCCCAACCCCCCCCACAGTGCTTCACGTCGGGATGTGTCCCACGTCCACATCTGCACGCCCACACAACGGAAAAGTTTACACCAATTTACCGTACACGTCATGCAATTTCTACATCTCTTCTTTTTGTTTTTTGTTTTTTTAGGTTTTAGGACAAAACGTATGAATAAACAAGGTCGGTAAGAACGGGAACGTTACAAAAGTGACGGCGTGACAGTAAGAAAAGAAAGTAGAAATATAAACAGTCGCACAGGGAGTATTTGTGTCTTTTCGGTTGCATTACAAAATAATAACATTCATTTTTCGACGTACTTTCGTTTGTTTGACATTGTGCTTCTTTTTGCGTGTGTCTGCCTGCATGTTCCCCCGTTGCCGCGGCAACCGTACGACTTGTTTCACCGTGCATGCGTTTCAAATTTGTCTCTTTTTTTTTTTTCTTTTTTTAATATACATATTTTTCTTTTTATAAAAGCACTCTGGTAAAAGAAATCTTAATCATTAAAACGTGAGAGCATTCCATTGAAATGAGTGTGTGTATGTTTTGGTTTCAGTTCACGTGTGATGGGGGGGGGCGCACAATGTTTCCATGCATGTTACATTCATCTAATCTAAAGAAGTGTAAACAGGTGCAGGGTCCGCGCTGGCCCTCCAGCCAGCACCGGACATGGTTTTCGCTCCTTTGGGCACCCTCGAACTCGCTCACCAGAAGGAAACTCCCTTCTGGATCAGCTTTCTTTCTTTCTTTCTTTTTTTTGTTTTCTGCTTTTTTTGTGCGTCTCTCGATCTGTCGTAGTTTTGGCGATGCAAAGTCCCGAAACTGAGCTGTGAGTTTGATTTTATTTTATAATTTTTTGCCTCCTTTCGCCTTTACGTGCGACATTCTGCCAGGGTTGGGAGTGGAAGGGGGACACGATCCTCCTCTGGCTAATTATTTTCAGGCTTTTATTATGACAGTACAGTTTTGCTTCCTCACTCTCAACTCTTTGAGGATTCGCTGTCGTCGATGTCCTTGTGATTGGAATAAACCTTGTAATCTGCAGCCAGGGGGGTGTATTCTAAAACAGATTAGCGCGGCAGCTTTGCATGGTGACTAGGCTGATTCCATATTTCAGGAATCCTTCAAGAAGCGGGCTTTATCCCATTACTGCCACGCGGGATTGGAGGATTTGTCTCCCCTGGCGGGAACGGCGTCTGACTTTCACCAAGCTTAAACCCGTCCTCCTTCTGTTTTTTTTTTTTGTTTTGTTTTTACTGGTTTTCAAGTGCTTTTGGCGTGTTTAGGGACCGGGGGGGAGCGCTCCTGCGGATGCGCGCGATCACAGCAGCCTCCCCAGCACCACCCCCTCCCTGCTGCGCGCCTCCCCGCGGAGGATCTCCAGAAAGCCCAGCTTGGTCAAGAACTCCAACCGCTGACGGTCTGTAGGCTGCACCTCACAGAACACACCCTGAGAGCCTGCGCGCATGGAAAGAAAAAAACGGCGTTAACGTTCCTTGTGCATTCCTTAGATGGAATAAGGCGCGGTCGACTGACCGTTGGCCTTGAGCGCGGTGAGGAGCGTGGTGAGGAGAGTGCGGCTGACGCTGACGTCCACCAGCTCCGGCAGGGCGTCCAGGCGCAGCTGAGAGGGGAAGTGATAGAGCAGGGAGTCCGGGTACTCCCCTTGGTCCTCCTCCATCAGTCGGATCAGGTCCTACAAAGACGTTGTTGTCATGTTACCTCTGAACTCCGCCTTCAGTTCAGAATCTGGCACTCAACGTTGCCGCAGTTCCCGACCGCCGCCGCCAGGGGGCGCGGTCGAGTCGAGGGAAACTCAAACCTGTGTTTCAAGACTTGATTATTGAGCTGGAAATATTGGAAAAAAACAAACAAGGGATTAAATAAAACAAACTGGTCAGGCTACATTAATGTACTTGGCAAAACTTGCGTGGCACTTATGTGTTCCACTCTGTTTATTCTTGAAACCACTTCCTTTTTTGGGGTCATCTGGAGCCGTAACGGGTGAGCGCTTGTGTAAATGCTTGCTGGCCCTGGGCCCATTTGGGTGTGTGTGTGTGTGTTTTGCAACACGCTTTAAAACAACAGTCCCATCCATTAACCCAGCTCGTCCTCCGGCGAGGGAGATAGAGAAATCGTGACCGCAGGGCGTTCTCACCTGCGCGTTACTAGACTTAGGCGGGTATTTGTCTCTCATGGCAGGTATCCAGCTGGCCTGGCATCGCTTCGCGAACGAGCGAACGTCGAAGACGCCCAGCACGCAGCCGCACACGCCCAGCTCGTCCTCCAGAACGAAGCTGTACTCGGGACACAGCGCCAGACACGGGCCGAGGCACCTGCAGGCAGGTGAGTACCAGCCCAACATCAAGGGTTTTATTTATTTATTTATTTCTAAATTAGCTCTGATTTGAAGGCGTTGAAACACACACCTGTCTCCGATGATGTCAGGGTGAGAGGCGCTGGACTCGGGACCGCCCTGAGTCCTCAGGTGGAACTGGCGCACCATCCGATACAACTCCACCTTCACGCACGCACAAAACGCCCCATCAGGCCACGCCTCCTCACACCTCTGCGCCTCTTGGGGTTCTCAAGCGCTCGTCTCTGAGGTGACTCTCATGACGTGTGCGATGACAATGTGTGTGTGTGTGTTATCCTCAGCGCCTCTTACCTTGTCCTTGCTGTGGTAGGGCCTGATGTTGTACAGGCGGGAGGTGGGGAACAGAGGCGGCGGGTGGGTGAAGAGCTCGCTGCTGTTGCCCACCGGGAGGAGCATCTAAGCGGGCGCGCACAGAGACCGACTTCACCACGCGGGAACGCATCGGCTTCGGCGGGGCGGAAGCGGCAAAGACGCTCACCTGAACCTCTCCGGACACGCCCCCTTTGAACACCCATGGTTCTGACTCCATCCCCAGCACCTCCACCCCCGAGGTCTTCCCACACCCTAACACAGGTGATGAAGAATGAGGTCAGATGTTGAGCTTTTAAGGGTGTGTGTGTGTGTGTGTGTGATGACCACTCACAGTGGAAGCAGGTCTTCCAGCTGCCCAGAGCAGAGCTGTCGCTCAACACTCGTCCATCTGAAGGAGACAGGAGGACATCAGCCCTGCACGTCTGAGAAGACCCCCCCCCCCACATCTCTGTCGTCACGTACCCAGCCAGCAGATGAAGGCCTTCGCCACCAGCGCCATGTTCCTCAGGTCCCAGACGTAAGGGTAAAGGTCGTAGAGCACCGCCCTGTTGGCCCCGCCCACCACGCTGCAGTGGAGCTGCGCGATGTCTTCGCACAGCGACAGGAAGCGGGAAGCGCGGCCCCGCCACTCGTCCACCTGAGGCGTTCGAGAGAGCGGCGTGAAACCGGAGTCAGGGGATGAGGATCAGACAGGGGGGGCGGCGACCTTCTGAGGCGGCGACTTCTTGTTGTTGGTGCTGACCAGGTGGCAGTTGCTCTTGAGCCAGGCGAGGTCCTGCAGCAGCCTGTGGGCGGAGGCGCCGTGCTCGTGGGGGAGGTAATGGAGCCCCACCAGCAGCCGCACCTGGGATTCGCTCAGGTGGCCCTTCCCGCCGGACCCCCGGGGACCCTTCTGCTCCCTCCCCCCCGCTCCGGGCCTGGACCCCGGAGGGCCCGGGTGGGGCCCGCCGGACTGGTTGGACCGCTTCTTCTTCTCCCCCTCTTGTCCCGCCCTCTCCCCCTTGGGCGAGGAGGGAGGCGAGCTGGAGTTGAGGGGGAAGACGGGCAGCCTGGCCACGGCGGGCGTCCCCCTCAAGGCCGAGGGGCGGTCGGCCCTGTCGGGGGACTTGCAGCGGGACGGCGGGGCGGAGGAGCGCTGCTCCGTTTGGGCGCTCTGACGACCTGCGGCGAAAACGGAAAAAAAAACAAACCGCGTACAGCCGAGGAGATCGGCCGAGATCGGCGTCCAGAGGGAGTTGAACAACGACCTGCTTGCAGCGGCTGGTTGAGCTCCTCCATCCAGTCCGACAGCGCGGCGGAGAGCGCCCTCTCGGGACAGTACTCGCACATGTCGTCTGAACACACACGCCACACGCGCCGTCAGACGCGCTCGCGCGGCGGAACGGAACGGGAGAAGTCGGACCATTTCGAACTCCCAGTCAAATTCCCCGGCTCCATCTCCGCTCTTTTATGTTCTCATTCCCAGCCTTCAAGCCCCTACCCCCCCCCCATACCTCACAATGACCCCCCCAGCATTAATCATGCAATCAGTGAAGATGTTTAAAAGCAGCTCTTTAGTGTGGGAGTAAGGCTCGGGAAGGTTGTCTAAAATGATGTTGTTTGCAGTGGATCTAATCTTTATAACCCAATTATTTTCAAATTAACATCTGAATGAAACGGGTTGTTGCCTAGCAACAACGGCGTATGGAACCTTGGCTCAGAACTACAGCGTAACAGGGGAGCCTGGAGGAAAGAACATGAGCCCCCCCCTTCTCCCACCCCCTCACCTTTGCTCTCATCGTCCCCGGTCCTGAACCAGCTCCCCAGCGAGTGCAGCGGGATGTAATTGGCCTCAAATTCGCAGTTGGGGTTGAGGAGCAGGCCGCTGAGGTGGCCCCTGAGCCGGGGCTCTCGGCCCTTGAAGGGCCCCAGGAAGAGGCGCCTGGAGTCGTAGTCGTTGGCGTGCAGGTTGTCCCAGATGAGCGGGGGCCGCTGGAGCACGGACTCCACCTCGGCCAGATTGTCCAAAGACAGCCTCCTGGAGATGACCTTGCTGCCTGCGGAGACATCGATCGACACTGGAGGAGAGGGGGGCCGCAGACCCGAGGAATCGATCGGCGGCCCGTATTTGAATCTGGAGCGACGCGCACATTCCTCGCGCTGCTCCGCGCGTCTGCCTGAGGGCCAGAGATCTAATCAGGATGTGAACACTTACTTCCCTCTATCAAGTCCTGGGTGAGCAGCGCTTCCCCGTAACTCTATCTGCTGTTTTCCAGTAACATTATGTAATGAACAAATGACACAGCTGGTGTTTTTGTTCGTGCGGACGTTTCCTGTGTGGCTCTTCAGCTTAAGCGGACAGTAGCTGCTGATAGCCAGCCTCCAGCAGACCTCCAGCAGACCTCCAGATGCTCCAGATGCTCATCAGTAGACTGACAGATGAAAACTTGAAAATGACATTGTGACAAAGAAGTCCTCCTCCCACTCCATAGCGAATAAAAGTTAAACGAAGACGACGCTGGGATACGCGCACCTGTACATATTGACGTCCCTCCTAGCCAATGGGATGACAGGACGTTGCTAGGCGACAGCCAATGGCAGAGCAGCTCCAAGCACGTTTACGTTTGCTAAACTCCGCGAGCTGCGAGTAGCAGCGGTAGCGTATTTTTGCCTTTCCTATCCTGAAATTTCTTTCGGAACAAGAGGAAATATTTCCCCGTTGAGACGTGTCGTAACCTGAAAATTCCGCATGTAGAGACGTTCGTTAGTAGAGGTCCCGCTGTACTTAGCGCAGTTGTATGCGCATGTATGCGTAATGCATGTGTCTGAGAGCGGTCAGGTCGGATGCTTTTTTTTCTCACTGCCATGCGATCTACCCACAATGCCTTTGCGATCGATTGCGATCTACGTAATGGGCACCCCTGGTCTAGATCTTAGGAAGGTTTTTTTATGTCTTCGAGGCCTCACGCCCAAAGATGAAAAGTCGGGGCGTCGAGTGGTTTCGATGGGACCACGTTGTGGCGCTCCAATCATCGGCGCGCGTCGCGACTGTCCCTCCACCATCTTATTTACCCCCGCTTCCTCGGCCCTCGGTTGGCTGCGTCCCCGAAACCGTGACTCGGGAGGACCGACCTTTGGTTGGCGATGACCTGAAGTTCTTACGCGACGATCTTAACACATAAGTCCAGAATCGACGAGGCGCGTGCCCTCCTCAACGCTGAATTTGAGCTGCACTGGTGCGTTTGAAGGTGCCTCACCTGTCCACACCACTGTGATGCTGGGCAGCAGGTCTTCTCCCACAGTCTGGAGGTACGGAGACTTGGACACGCTGGGAGAACACAGGGAGTCGCAGTATTCTGAGGGACAGGAAGGAGGGAGTGAATGTAGGCGCGGCTCACCTGAGACCGCCGCGGCCCCCCCCACCTGTGGGGCAGAACAGGAAGACGGGCGGCTCCCCCAGGAAGCGGTAGACCTCGTTGGTGACGATGACCTGAGCGTGGGCGAAGGAAGAGAAGGCCTCGCTGTCGGCCTGGCACAAGGAGTGGTCGATGTCGTCGAAGAGGATGGCGAAGGCCTGGCAGCCCAGGTCTGACACCTGTGGGGGGGGGCAGGGGGGGTGAGCTGGGGGGTGGGGGGGTGAGGACGTGGAGGCGTACCTGTCTCAACTTGCGTTTGAGCAGGGTGACGTCAGAGGAGGACGAGAAGACGATGTCCTGGCCGGGGGACAGGGCGTAAACGAACCTGAGGCCTCGGGCCTGGGCCTCGGCGATGAGGGTCCGGAGCTGACCTGGGACAAAGAGGACAAAGAGAACACGTCTTTTACCTCACCCCCGTCCCTCTGGTGCCATCGGGCAGAGCTAAACCTCGACGTTCTTACCCTCCTCCTCGGGGGAATAGACCTCCCTCCACAAAAGTCTGTGTTTCAGGTCGTCTTTGGGGCCGTACAGGTACGTGTTCAAGCCCCACTTCTGCATCCTGAAGAAGGGAGAGAGGACCTTCATGACCTCCAAGGACGTTATGTTTTTGCTTGATTTGATTTCATTTTGGGGATGATCCGGAAGAAATCCTGGATTCGAGATCACTTTGAAATTGTCGTTAACATTGTGGTAAACGGGGCCAAAAGGAATCATTGCTCTTGGCGGAGGTCTGCGCTCCCCGAGTGCCTCCTAGTTACAGCTGTTTTATGCAGAATTCATCTTCAAATTCGATGTTTTGAGTTGAGATTTACCAGAAACTTTCAAAAACACCTTCATAAAGGATATGAACTGTGCTCATCGAGCATGTACTGTAAATGTAACAGCAGAAATGGTGTACTGTGTATCGTGTGCACACGTTAATCATCCTTCAGTCTGGGTTATAGTTGGAACTTGAGCCTTGTTTATATCTGGATAGACAGAAATAGAGGAAATAAATAGAAAGGGAGTGAGGAAAAGAGATCAGCTGTATTGATAGAGAGGCTCCAAGACTGCTTCAAATACAGAAAATAGCCTCCTGTAAACAGTCACACACACACACACCCTCTCTGAACACAAGCCAGCTTGCGTCTGCCTTCTCGTTTGTGGGCGGGTGTTGTTATCGCTCTTCGTTCTCCCTGTTTCATTTCCTGGACAGATGGTCTAAAAGTCGCCTCCACCAGGCTGCCACCTACCTCGCCGACACGGCACGCACACGTGCACACACCCCCCCCTTACACACACACACATACTGTACACTCAGCTTCACACACGCTGCCCAACGCTCGCTGCATACACTCAAAAAGCTGGGTGTTATTTATAACCCCCCCCGAGCCCACACGCGCAGGTTTTCCAGGCAAGCGCGCTCGTCTTCATCATCTTCACAAAGGGAGCTAATCTAATCTGCGTGCATGTATGAATCACAAAACAGAGGGGGAGAGAGAGAGGGATGGACGGATGGTCTGATGGATAAAAGCGGTGCTGAATGAGGAGGTCTGTGGCCTGCAGGGAGGAGAGCACATTTGCTGTCGTCCTGTAACACGCCGTCCCAGCTCCCGTTTGTGAGGGTTGATCTCGCCTCCTCGTATGTCGCGCACATGTGACAAACCTCCGGGGAAGGCGGGGCTTTGCATTTGGACGGGACTCGACCGTCACCGTCTATTATTAGGCACCTGAGCTCCCCGGGAGGTCTCCTGTCTGACTCTCCCTCTCTCTCTCTCTCTCTCTCTCTCCATGGAAGCAGAGTTTTTCCCCTCCCGGAGCTTCCGGCACGCGAGCGCGGGCTGTGAAGAGGCGCCGATTATCTGTGACGTGAGTGTGAGCTTCCACGTCTAGATCATCTGACGTCTAAACGCCCCCCCAAACTTAATCTGAAGCCCCCCCCACACACACTTTTTTTTGGAAACACACACACATTTAGAACAAACGAGAGCAAACTTCCATGAAGAGCTTCTTTGATCATGAGAACTAAACAACCGAATAGCAAACCGCCTTTACGGTGTAATTATTTTAGGTGTAACCTCTCATCCACGCCCCACCCTGCCATTGCTCTGCCCCCCCCCACCCCAACACTGCTGCATCTATTGTCTGTTATCATCAATTTTCAGTTCGGTCACGTTTGCGCAGGAAGGTGATAACCTTTTTCCGAATTCCAGATGTGCATCAGCATTCTCTTCCTTCAGTTTTCCCTAAACTGTGCGTTGTTTGACTCTTTGGGAAAGCTGGGAAGGCTTCGCCCGCCAGGAAAAAAGGTGATCCGTACCGCATATGCACCGAGATTGTTCTCGCTGAAAGAGTTTAATGGGATCAGGAGGCAACACGGAACAAGAAGGGATCCAGGATCGGGTAAACGTTGGCAGGGAGGCCACGTGGCGATAAGAGGAGGGATCAGTCGGGGCTCGGTTCTTTGTCAAATTTTGAAACACAGAGGCGTTTGAATCTGATTCTCTCTCCCTCCAGCAGCTGCCCACTCCCCCCCTCAGCAGGCGTCCGCCCGCCGCCACCGAGTCATCCTGCGTCACCGAGTCCTCTCAGGTACGCCCCGGCGCTGAAATAGCGGCGAGCAGCTGGGCTTCAGCCCACAGGCGCCAGGTCAGTGACAGAGGCCCACACACACACACACACACACACACACACACCGCGGAGGGGCGGGGCTTACCATTGGAAGAGCACCTTCCTCTGATCCATAGACCAAGGCCTCCCGTAGAAACCTGGAGGAGGGACACGGAGAATGAGTGCGCGTGACTTCGCCGTCCCCCGACCACCACCAACGCAACGTTCCCGCTCCAGACGCGGAACTCAAGGGATCCGGTTCGCCGTCACACCCCCACCCCCCGGCTTCGGCCGGCTCCCCGCCGGCAGACGCCGGCGGTCACATTTCCTCTGGAAGGCAGAGGCATTATTCATCTCCAGCTACCCCCTCCATCACGCGTTTCTATTTTTAGAAATGAGAGCATCTCCAGTGTCCTGCTTCCTGCTTTTTAATAGTATTCCCGCCCTCTGGCTCCATGTGCGTCGAGCACGTCAGGTGGACGCCGACGCTCATCTACCTGCGCACACACGCGTGTGTGTGTGTGTGTGTGTGTGTGTGTGTCAGGCAGCGTGGCCCCCCCCCCACTAAGCAGAACCCAATTACCAGCTCTGCGGATGCCACCGCATGAAGCCAAGGAGAACGCCTGTTCAGAGCCCACAGACAATGAGTGACGGGTGTGTGTGTGTGTGTGTGTGTGTGTGTGTGTGTGTGTGTGTGTGTCCAACACCTGGGCTCTCGTCACCTGTCCACCCCGCTGGCAGGTCTCTCCTCTCTCATGTCCCACCCGTGGGACTGCCTGTCCCCGGGGATGGTGGTCAGTTCCCACATCTGGATCTTGGTCCAGATGCTTCGTCACGGTCCCAGCCCCTCTTCATCACCTTTAACCCGCCTCCACCATCACCCCCGCTCCTGACGGCAGCTCCCCACGCTGTTTCTCTCTCCCTTTTTCTTTCTCCCATTAATAATGCAAAGCTGCAACAGCATCTTGCATCATTATGACTGCCAACATCGGAGAACATCAGGGTCTCTCCCCCCTCCTCACCCCCCTCCTCCCCCCTCACCTTCACCTTTCCTGGCCGTCTCCTCACCTTCGATCTGCCCCGTGTCCCTCCCCTGTCCCTGGGCTACATCTTTTGAGGCAGACATCCCTGTCTGAGCCTTCACATCTCCACTTCAAGCATGACTGCTCAGCAGCCCCATCACCTCAAGTTCAACCCCCCCCGCACCTACACAAATGGCGTCCTGCGATATATAGGTCAATTGGTGGAGCATCCATCACCCCCCCCCAGAGGTAAACACTCCTGATCGTCCTAACAGCACCACCCGTGGGTGCTCTAAAGCGGACGGCCGCTTACCTTCCACCACCCCACAAAGGAACTGCCTCTTCTCCTCCATCCCCTCCGCGGCTCCGCTGCCTGCCTCCGGCTCCGGTCGGGTCCCTCGCACAAGCGAGGTGGTGGTGGGGGGGGTGGGGGGTGAGATGCTGTGCCGGTCTCCTGGCTCAGATGGCCGCGCTGATCTTCATGCTTTGCTCCGTGTGCTTCCTCCTCCTCCTCCTCCTCTTCCTCCCTCTCCTCTCCACACCGCTGAATCCTCGTGGTGCGTTCACGTGCTCGGCGAAAGCTCCCTCTCCCTCAAACGCCGGAGAATCAATCAAACGCGATAACTTGGAATATAAATGTGGTTTTCGTTTTGAAACGTACCCGACTTTCTCACATAAGTGGATTTTCTTAATTATTTTACTAATGTTTAACACGACAAGCAATATGACGAGTATGTTTTGAATTTAAATACTTATTTTCAAGTGTGTTACTGGGACCTAAAGACGGTGTTAACGTCGTTATTTGCGCCTTTTTAAAGGATAAAAGATAAACGAAGGGGCTCATCTAACTTCATACGAGATTTCTCTCCGCTTCTTTAACGAATAAAAATCCAGGTTCTTTTAAGTTTGCTGGAAATATGTTTTATTTAAGAATGTTATGACTTCAGCACATTGTTGTAGTTAGCTAACTGACACATGTCCCTAATTATGTTTGTAGACGTTCTAGACTTCTAGGAGTTAAAATATATGGCCATAAAATTTAGTTTATCGTTATCTTATCTTGTAACTGTTTACTTATTTGTATCTATAACGTTTACTTTGTTGTTGTTTTTTTTCAGTCAGCGATTTTTCCGCTGACCGTGAAGGAAGCATTTGCCTCCGTTTCCATTCTGACCAACAGGCGCCGCCAAGAAAACAGGTGTGTGTGTGTGTGAGAGAGAGTGTGTGTGTGTGTGTGTGTGTGTGTGTGAGTGTGTGTGTGTGTGTGTGAGTGAGAGAGAGAGAGTGTGTGTGTGTGTGTGTGTGAGTGAGTGAGAGAGAGAGTGTGTGTGTGAGTGAGTGAGACAGAGAGTGTGTATGTGTGTGTGTGAGTGAGTGAGAGAGAGAGAGTGTGTGTGAGTGAGAGAGAGAGAGAGAGACTGCGTGTGTGAGTGAGTGAGAGTGTGTCAAGATACTAGGAAATTATGTCATGATATGTGTATGTATACACACGTGTGTGTGTGTGTGTGTGTTTCTATATGCATACACAGACAAGCCCCTCTGTGTGATGAATCCCATCAGTCAAATCAGACCAGTGTAAAGTGTCCTTGAGCTGCGACACCTCTGTAGGAACCTGAAAGACGAGGATGTGGTGAGAGCAGCGGTATGTTCAGGTCAAAGGTGTGTGCTGAATCCCCTCAGGAGGCACCTACCAGGAACAGGACGGGACGGGACTTTTGAACACATTTCCGTCTCTGGGTGGGTGTACCTCCAATCTGGGTTTTTCCTTCTACGCCCGTTCCTCGGTTGGTTGCAACATTTGGTACATTCAGGAGGAAGAGGAGGAGGAGGAAGGGCCTTAAAACTGTGATTAAATGGGTGGTCATGTTGCAGACCCTTTAAGAACAAGAGGCAGCAGCTCAACACCCATGACCTTGTGAGCTCAACTTTTTCACGTGTTCAAATTTAAGTCCTACAGAACGTGTCATTTAAAGAAATGTAGTTAGAAATGAAACACCATGGCCTGACCTACATTTACTGTACATCAGACCCTCCTAAAATAAGACATAATAACTGTGTTATGAAAGGATTTGAAGTCTTTGTGAAGATTTAATTATATTATATAATATTTCATCTAACTCAGACCATAACCTTAAACCTACTGCGCACCTCCTCGGACTCCTTTCAGCTGTTATTAATACAGGAAGAGCACCACAATTATAATGCCATTCAGTTTGAGCAGAAGAACAAGTACTTCATTGTTCCAAACATTCCTGACATTCAAAAACACTTCATTTTTAGAATTAATTGACTTCAAAATATTAAATACAAACATAGATACAAACACACATTCTATACATAAACATAGATTTGGTAAGAGATTTCTTTTAGTGCTTCTGGTGTCTTTTCCATGTGAATAAAACAAGGATTTAAAATAGGAACTGAGGGGATGTAAAGAATATGAATGATGTTTTATTTATTTCTTTAGGGGGGTTGTTATACTATTTTTTAAGCGCTCCATGAAATGCTGAAGACTGCTAATCTAATCTGGGAAATTAACGTTTACTGCTCAGTCGGAGAGCCACCGCGAAAAACAGGTTGGGTTGACTTCGCCTGCATTCCTTCCATTCACGGTCCGAAATGACGTCGAGGTGACAGGTGACGCTCACACTTCCTGATCTCTACGCTTGCTCCTGCAGAGCTCCTGCCATACTTGCAGCGGGGCCACGGCAGCACCAGGCAGCGAGACGGTGGGGGGGGTACCCGAGAGACGGTGAGTGAGGGGAGGGGGCGCGGCGTGTTCAGACGAACCGACGCGAGGGTCAAGCCTTCAAAAAGGAATAACGCTCGTGTTCTCTTGAAGCTTCAGGTCATGGATTACAGGCTGGTGGTCTTCGTCCTCACAGGTCGGTGCCTCTAACATTCCCATCTCACGTTCGTTCTCCACTTGGTGAAATCAGCCAAGGTTACCGTACGGTGGTAGCTGAACTCAGACATGGTAATCCCATCCGCCTACGCTGATAGATCCTTTATGTTCTGCAGAAGAGCTTGTGAGACGCAGTGAAACCCGATATGGTTTAACTTGTGTAGGGATTGTTGGTGGTTTTCAAGACAGGTGGGTTCCGTGAAAGGCCCAACATGAAAGGGTATACGTGGAAGTAAGGCGGAATAATGGCCGAGCGGTCCTTAATCCTTCGTTGGTTTGCCCTGTTCTTCGAGCACCGCGTTCGTTTTAATCGGAGAAATAAAGTTCGGGTTCAACGTTACCTCACCGCTCGCCGAGGGAGTCGGGTCATCTTTTGTGCCCTTCGGAGTTTACGCTGGTGTGGAGGTGGTTCGGCGCGTTCGCGTGGTCGACTCGACATTCCGGTCTTCTCGCATCGTTATAACGATGTATTTCTCCGCGAAGCGAGCGCGGAGTCGGCGTCCCGTTTGACCGGAGCCCTTCTCCCGGTGTCTTGCAGGAGCGCTGGCGAGCGCCGGCGCTCAGACCCGACGCTACTTCTTCGTCGGCGCGGGGCTGAGCTGGACCGAAGCCCAGCGGTCCTGCCGGAGCAACTTCACCGACCTGGCGACCCTGGAAAGCCCAGCCGACGTCGGCGCCGTCCTCAAGACCACGACGTACAGCGGCGAGTTTTCACGCTCAGTCACACGTGGAAAATAAACGCACTTCGGTCGAGACATTTACGGTCGAACGTGGTGAGTCGTTTCGATGAAGCGCTCAGCGTAACAAGTCGTCTTTGAACAGGCGAGGCTTGGATCGGCCTCCGGGACGATTTGGTGGCGAGCTGGAGATGGTCCCTGAGCAACGGCAGCTTCTACGGCCACGGAGAGTCGGAGTTCAGAAACTGGAACACGACACAGCCCAACAATCGTGAAGGCCGGGAGTACTGCGTGGTGCTCTGGAGTGGGAAACCGTTCTTGGGCACCTGGAGAGACGTCAACTGCACCGTGCGGTACCCTTTTGTCTGCTACAACGGTGAGTTCTGCTGTAGCGTTAATAAACAGTGTTTATGGGTTGATTTCTCGCCTCTTTCAATTCTAACATTCCATCAATATCCTTCCAGGTCCAGGAAATAGAACGGCGACCTTTGTCAAAGTAAATCTAAAGCTTAGTTGGTTTGATGCTCAGACCTTCTGCAGGAAGAAATATGTTGATCTAGCAAGGTACGACACACTCTCCTATGCGTGTTAAGTTTTTTAAGGGGACTTATGCTTCAGGTCTTTAGTCCAGAGAGCCTCCACACCTCATAAATAACTAACTCAATGTAAACTGTTCTAGTCTGTAAATGTGCCTCAAAATGGTCCGTTTTGGACTTCCACCCTACTGTGATGTAACAGTTGGTTTGAGTGACCATGCCCCCCCACTGGGTAGCTCCTCCCATACAACCACAGCTACCTGAGCAAGGGTCCGCCTACATGAAGGCGTCTTCAGCAGAAGAGACAGGCGGAGCAAAGACCATATGTGGGCGGGGCAAATGTCATATCTAGGCGGGGCAAAGACCACCTGTGGGTGGGACAAAGGCCACCTGTGGGCGGAGCTCACCGTAGCTCATCAGAATTTGCTGAGCAGGGCTGTGAAACTAGTGTGTTTAGAGCCCAACTGTGCCCAAACCTTCATTCACCAAGTTCACCAACCATGTTAACTTGTAGAAAAGGAGCAGGAAGTGTCAACTTTAATAATTAATCTGTGTCATTTCATTCCTCTTGATAAGCACTTTTAAATTAGTAGATGATTACAGTGAATCATGATGACATGTACATGTGCTTGTTTGATTAAATATTGATAGTAATGTTGTCTCTTACCAAGGTGTGGGTATATTTGTTGACTTTGAACTAAAGCCAGAGCCGTTCCTTTGTCCTAGTGTCCGGAATACCACAGAAAACGCAGCCATCACAACCCTGGCGCTTGCGGACACCGTGTGGATCGGCCTGCGGCGGACGAAACAGTGGTCCGACGGCAGCCCCTCTCTGTTTCGACACTGGGCCCATCGACAGCCGGGCTCCGGCGAAGAGTGCGCGACAACGGCGTTCAACAACTCGGGCCGGTGGTCTAGCAACAACTGCTCGCTCAGTCTTCCGTTCATCTGTTACAAGACAAGTAATGCCCCTTGGGTTGTGCATGTTTACTGTCAGAGTTTAGTAGTTGGACGTGTGGGAGACAGTCGGTGATGTATAAAGAGTCTCTCAAGACCTAATAGACCAATCGTAGGGTGTGTGTAATGTAATGACAAGTATTTAAAAGGTTGAAATACTTTGGAATGACCTTTTGTTCTGCTGAGATTTGTAATAATAATCCTTATTAGACAGCAATTAAAAACAAAGGTGTTCGTGTCGGGCAGGTAAATGGGTAAAGTGCCATTAATCAAACCTTCCCAAACCGCGTTTTCAATTTCCGCCTGCTTTTGTCTTCCAGTTCCCCCGAATGCAGCAAACTTCAGATTAGGACAGACAAATGAGAAGTCCATCACTCTACAGTGGGATCGGGTGGACTTGAACGTCAGCTTCATTCTACAGTTGGGGAGCCGAAGGATATACGTCCCGATCACATCAAATCGAAATGCAAAAATGCTCCACACAGTCTCCTCTCTGACTCCTGGAACTGAATACACCTTCGTTCTCTTCTCTGTGCTGGACAGCGTCATGAGCAGTGGAGTCAACCTGACCGCAGTAACTGGTAAGGAGACATTTGGATATGAACGTGTCAGAGCTGCTGCCAGAATGACTTCCACTATTGAGAATTGATTGTGATCCAGACTGAGTTGTGGTGATGAGACAGTGAAGATCTGGATTGCTGTGTGTTCTTTCCAGTCCCATTAAACACAGACCGCTTCATTCTGGCTGGACAAACCGAGAGCAGCATCAGTCTGCAGTGGAACAAAGTCGACAACCACAGTTTTATTCTGCAGTTTAACAGTTCAGCGATCAGCATTCCTGCCCCTGATGGAGAAGGACCAGTGGATTACACAGTCTCTGGTCTGACTGCTGGAACTGAGTACACGTTCACTCTCTTCACTTACTTTAATGGAGTCCTCAGCAGAGGAGCCACTTTGAGAGCGAGCACTGGTAGGAGCTCTAATTTCACTCATTGATTTTGTTTGATTTACTCATTAAAGTCCCCATTTCATCTTATGGATACTAAATTCTTTTAACATGATTCATGTAATATGAACATATAGATGTACCTATCTTAAATATCTCTTGTCAACATATTCTTTCACATGTAAACCATCTCCAACTCTGCTTCTTCTCAACAGAAGGTCAACGTACCGGTAAGTATATTTATTTGTTACCCTCCGTTATACTCAGATGTGGCAGATGTGCTTGATGAGGTAAAATAGTTGAATCCAACATTTCTGTTGGAGAAACTCAGAAAAGTGCCTCTGTTGTTTGAGATGATTTAATATTCTCATAAAAGTTCAAATCACTGTGTAAGCGGTCCCATTCATTGATGTATTTATTTTCCCTTTTCACATATGCGGACAGGTTATATTGTGAAACTAAACGTCAGACTGCAGTCTTTGGGTCGCCTCTCAAACTCTGACATCGAAAAGTCCCTGGAGATGGTGAGACTCTCTTGTGTTTCTGGGCAATTTGCTCCGCATTATTTGCTTCATTCGTTTATTTTGTTTCCGCTCACCTTTACCTTTCTTTTGTGCATGTTTCTTCTTTTTCATTGTAGTTTTTAAGCAGCCATGGATTGTCGTCCCTCGTGTCCCTGGTGAAGATTACATCTGCTAGGGACAGTGAGAGATAAAAATAAGTGTAAAGTCACTGATGTTTCTTGTGATTTAGACACTATTTTAAACACGTCTTAAAAATATTAAAATTAAAACATATGTATGTTTTATGTCTCATGATCATGTTCATGTGTTTTAAAAATGAATGAGTAAAAGGTAATTGAATAGATGACACTTGTAACGCGTTGTTGTTTGTGTAGTGCGCTCGTTTGCCCACTAGATGGCGCTCTCGTAACTGTCCATCTCGGTCCTGGGTCACTGTGAATCAGTAATCAGGTTTTCCTTCACCTCTGTGTTTTGGAATTTGTTGTCAGTTGGAAATATTCAGTTTCTGTCACGAAGATCAAGACAGGAGACTTTTGAGGGTTTTCTTTTTTTAAATTCAATATAGTCATTGCTAATTTTCAAAGAGCTGTTTTATTGTATTGTTTTCTTGCCGTAGCCTTTTTAGTGCAGAAAGTGTTTGTTATTTTGTCCATGTTAACTTCCTAATGACATTTCTGACTATGTAGTAGCACACTGTACTTGTATCATGTAAATAAACTAATATGTTACATTTAAACGTGTAGAACAACACATTCTCACTAACAGGTCCAGGTGTGGTTCTGCTCAGGAACAACACGGTCGTATAAAAGCAGTGGGGGAACAAAAGTCCCAGAGGGAGTGGTGAGGTGGGAAGGACTTTGGCTTCACAGCTGCGCTGACAATATTTGTCCGCCCAACCCCAGGTGCAGCTCACATTTCACACTCGGCGACCAAGCGAGGTTCGCAGGCGGGGCAGGAGTGGGGGGGGGGGTAACGTATCCAGAGTTTCATCAACCTTCAAGCCTCGTTTTGTTCCTCTGAAAATGCCATTTCCGTTCTGAGCTGCGCTCAGTGATCCTGCCTCTGGACTTTGCCCAGAGGCCTCGGAGAGAAGGGTAAAGGAACAAAACTCTCGATGGGTTCACTCGCCTCGTGTTCTTGTGACCTGATGGTTGGCTTTGAGTTAACAGCGCTTTGTTTTCACCCCCCCAGGTCATGACCTCGGCCGCTCTGCTGTCCGAGGTGCAGTTCCGGTGCTCCCTCTGCCGGGATGTGTTCAGCGAGCCCGTCTCCCTCCCCTGTGGCCACAGCTTCTGCTTCGGCTGCATCACCTCGCGCTGGGACGACGCCGGCACCCGCTGCCCCAAGTGCGGCGCCGCCTTCCGCGGGCGCCCGGAGCTGTGCGAGAACTCCTTCGCCAAGGAGATGTCCGAGAAGATCCGCCTGAGGAGGCGGGCCGGCCCCCCGCCGCCGCCGGCGAAGGTCTTCGTCCGCTGCGACGCGTGCGCGGGGAAGCGGTCCGAGGCGGCGAAGTCCTGCCTGGCGTGCCTGGCCTCGTACTGCCACGCCCACCTGGAGCCGCACCTGAGGGTGGCGACCTTGAAGGCCCACACGCTGGTGGAGCCGGTGGCGCTGCTGGAGAAGCGGATGTGCAAGCGGCACCAGAGGCTCCTGGAGCTGTTCTGCAGGGGCGAGCAGACGTGCGTGTGCGTGCTGTGCACGGAGGGCGAGCACCGCGGACACCCCACCGTCCCGGTGGAGCGGGAGAGCCGGGAGAAGAAGGTGAACCCCCCCCTTCCCCGCGCGTCCAAGCGCGCCGGTGGACCCGGAGTTGATCCTCGTCTTGGTGTCCAGGTCCAGCTGAGGAGAGTCCAAGACGACGTTGAGCAGAAGATCCAGGAGAGGAAGCAGAAAGTGGAGGACATCAAGCGCTGTGTGGAGCTCAGCAAAGTGAGTCTCACCCTACAAAAGCACCACAATACATCATTTCTTTGCTACTTTTATGAGTTTGAGCATCTTTAATATTTAACTGGGACCCCCCCCACACACACACACACACACACACCCTTATTGTAACTACTAGAGGATATGGTGGTCAATTTTCTTCTTCTGGTGGTCGAGAGGTGCTGATGAGAAAGGAATCTTCGTAGACACCGACTTGGATATAAGATGTTTATTGGAGAGAACAGTCAGGTATCAGTCGGACGCTGCAGCAGGCCCGAGGGAGGTTTCTTGGTCCTGATGGTGAAGATCTCCTCCTCCGTGCTTTCTTCGGTGGCCCCTTTTATATGGTCAAGTGAACACATTCTTTTCTGATGACCTCATCGCACAATGTAGTGAACCAAATGGTATAGAGTCCAGTCTGGAAGAAGAGAGCCCAGGAACATGTGGGCCCCTGCACTCCTCCACGGGATTTTCCCATCGGGAAAAACAGGACGTGAAATCACGAGAACAGAGAACACCGATATCAGGACGCGCATGGAAGGGGTTAGAGATGGTGAAAGACAAGATAAGGCCTTACAGTGGTCAAGGCGGCAGAGAATGGATACTAACGTATATTTTGTACTTATAAGTAGTTGTATGTGGATACGGAGATGGGGGACGGTGGTACAGCGGCTAAGAGAACTGATACATGCGCTGATACGACAATATGTTTAAATTAGACATGAAACTGATGTTCTTCATGCTCTCGTATCCGCAGAAAAACTCCCACAGGGACTTGGTGGAGAGTCTGGAGGTGTTTGCCGCTCTGATGCGCTCCATGAAGAAGGTGGAGACGGAGCTGGTGCAGACGATCCAGAGGAAGCAGGCAGCGGCGGAGCGGAGGGCGGCGAGGCTGATCGCCGAGCTGGAGCTGGAGATGTCAGAGCTGGAGAGGAAGAGGCTGGAGATGGAGCAGCTCTCCCGCACGGAGGACCACCTGCACCTCTTACAGGTCGGGCGGACGTTCGCGAAAAAAAAAAAAACCGCCTCCTCCTGACGCTACGTACCGAACACAATTTCGTTGTTTTTTTTCCGCCCGGTGTCAGAGGTTCCCGGCTCTCTGCTCCACCTCGCTCACCGCGTCCTGCTCCGACATGGTCGTCCACTCGGACACGTGCCCGGGCGCCGTCAGGAGGGCGCTGGCGGACGTCGAGCGTCAGCTTCAGTCCGCTTTAAAGAGGTTCGCCTTTCAAGGTCAGTTTCACCGACACAGCGAGAACTCTTTAGGTCGGGGGGCTGATCGAGAAAAACACTTATTGAACTTTTATTAAATCAAATGTTATTTGAACAAAATATGAATAAAAACAGACAAAAATTTTTCCAGAATAAATAAACATAAACTTTATATAACTTAATACTTTTGTCCTTTATACTTTATATAACTTAATAATAAAGAGAAAGTAGGAAGAAGATTTAACTTCCAATTCTTTAGGAAAATCTAATATTACCTAATTACTATGACCTAATTATCTAATAGACTCTAAAGCATTAGGTCACATGTGCTGTATAATACCGGCGGGCCCACGTTAGTAGTCGGTTGGTATTGCCTCGCGGCCATATATAATTACACAGCGGGCCAAATTTGGCCCGCGGGCCAGAGTTTGACACCATTGTTCTAGAATGTACGTCGTCATTTCACGAGCACGTTGTTTAATTTGAACGTTTCGATTGCAGAGCACGAGCAGGCGCAGCAGTACGCAGGTAAGACAGGCCTGCTTTTGTCTGCCTCGAAGGGGGCCTTACGATCGACGCGCTTCGAGCATGCAATCAAGCTCACGCGTCCAAACGTTATTGTCCAGCCGACGTGCAGCTGGACCCGAGGACAGCCAACCCTTGGCTGGTGCTGTCGGAGGACAGGAGACAGGTGCGGGACGGAGACCTGAAACAGACCCTGACGGACGTCCCGGAGCGCTTTGACACGGCGCCGTGTGTCCTCGGCATCAAGGTGACCAACGAAGAGAGGAAAATAAAGACGTGTTCCCTTTCCTACTGTCTTCCCGGTAACTTCCTCCTCTTGTGATCCAGGGCTTCACTTCTGGGAGGCACTACTGGGAAGTGGACGTGGGGGACAAAACGGCGTGGGACTTGGGCGTGGCCCGGCAGTCGGTGGTCAGGAAGGGCGTGGTCACGCTGAGCCCCGAGGACGGCTACTGGACGGTGTGTCTGAGGAAGGGCAGTGAGTACCGGGCGTGCGCGGGGGAGGCGGAGCTGCTGTGTCTCCCCCAGAAGCTGCGGGTCGTCGGGGTGCTGCTGGACTTTGACGACGGGGCGGTGTCCTTCTACGACGCCGGCGCCAAGGCGCACATCTACTCCTTCACCGATTACCAGTTCGGCGAAGCCATGTTTCCCTTTTTCAACCCCGACATGAGCGAGAGCGGCGCAAACCGATCGCCTCTTTCCATCCGCTCCCTCGGGGGAGGCGGGGATTTGGACGATTTTACAATCTAATCACAAATGTCAGAGTTTCTCAAAGTTTTTCATTGTTCTTGGAGATTTCATATAATTTTCTAAATTGCAATTTGGAATCATTTGATATTTTCAAACCTACCACAGCACTGAGGACACATTTATATACATACACAACTGCAAAAGCTCCATAAATACTTAAATAAAGTACAATAAATACTAACTAATACATAAAATGTCTTCTTTTTCTTGTATGATTTCTGAACTCACAAGCTTTTTACACATGAATCATGTGTTCAGTATCATTAAAACACACAGCCACCATCCCTAAACTGCTGTACGCCCCCCCTCCCCTAATGCCCTGTTCCCTCACACAAGCACAGATCTCAGGCCTGCGGACCTCCAGCAGTAACGCCGCTCAGCTCACCCAACTGACTTGAGGGCCCCTCTCACGTTGTTCTAAGTAAGGGACTCTAATCAGCTCAGCCCGGGGACGGGATTAGGCTCAAAGACAGATGGAGCGGGGCCGCAGATTTGCACCCTCCGCGCGCTCGCTCGCGCTTTAGACCCAAAATAAACGCACGCGAACGCACCGAGACGCCGAGGAGGGCGGCGAGCTCCGCGGCGACTCCGCCGGAGAATCTCGAGGCGTTGAAGCGCCCGCGCGGAACACGAGAAGCAGAGTTAAAAAGGGACGGACCGACGGATAAACGGGGATTAAATCTTGATATCAGCTCAAGCACAGGGCGGGGACGTTCCTGAAGGGACACGCATGAGTGGACGCCTCAGAGCCAGGACACCCGTGTGGGGTCTATCAGAGGAAGAAGGCCATCAGGTCAGTGACAAAGGTAAGACACCTCCTTTTTACGGCCTTTATCAGCTGTGGACCGCCAACACGTGTGTATCAGTGTCCAGTCGTTCACACACTAAACATGTCCTCTCTGACGGGCCTCTGTCCTCCAGTTACACGAGCTGGGCCCCGTTCATTGAGGGGTTCTCTTGGACGTTGGCACCACCCAGAGGGAGAGGAGAGGCGGTCCTGGATGCCCGTGAGCGTCCCCTGAGGAGGGATGTCGCTGCTGCTGGACGAGACCGCCGGGGACCTCCCGGTCAGAGATGTGGGGCTGATGAGAGGGGGGGCCCGCCGTCCCAGGTCTGTGTGCGCACCTCCACGCGAACACAAACGCGGGGAAGGTTTACAGATGCTGAAGAAATTGTTTTGTCGAACCCCAGATCCGCTCCATGACGCGAAATCCTGGAAGAAGCACGCCACGAAGGCGAAAGGTGAGCTCCAAACTCGCCTTTTTTTGGCTCTTAATTTGGCGGGTCGCCTGACTCCTTCCTGACACACAGATCCTCAGCGCCTGTTTCGGCTGCCCAAGGAGCATCTGGAGGACCTGTGCGTCAAGCTGCAGGACGAGAACAGCGTCCTGAGGCAGCACGCGCGCACGCAGGAGCAGAAGCTCCGCAGGTAACTGGAAGAAGCAGGCCGACATCGGCGGGGTTCTGGGCGTGGTCCTCAACCCTGGTGTGTCCCCCTCCTCCCAGGATGTCCACCAGGCTGATGCGCCTCCGTCAGACCCATCCGGGCTCCCACGGCGTCAGGGAGAGGGACATGGAGGACACCATCCAGGAGCTAGAAGGCCGCGTGGCCGTGCTGGAGAGCCAGAAAGGAGCGCTGCAGAACAAGCTGGGTCTGGCCAAGCAGCACATCATGGACCTGGGGGGGCGCACGCCATACAAGTCCAACAAAGGTAGCATTGGTGTTTGTTACCTCCGCCAAGGAGGTTGTGTTTTTGCTGTCTCTCTGTCTGTCTGTCTGTCTGTCTGTCTGTCTGTCTGTCTGTCTGTCTGTTAGCAACATAACTCAAAAAGTTATGGACCGATTTTGATGACATTTTCAGGATTTGTTGTAAATGTGAAAAGGAAGAAGTGATTTCATTTTGGGGGTGATCAGGAAGAAATCCTGGATTCTAGATCACTTTGAAATGGTCGTTAACATTGTGGTAAATGGGGCCAAAAATGTTGTTTCTCATTATCTCAGTTAATTATTGACCAAACCCCATGAAATTTGACTGAAGGATGGACAATGGGATCCTCCATCATATTCCAAAGGCTGATCCAGATCTGATCCAGAAGACGGATTTTATTGCAATTTAGATAAACTTGGCGGAGGTCTGCGCTCTCCGAGTGCTTTCTAGTTTTGTATACATCAAGACAAGTGAGCCTTTTGGTTCCTTTACCTCTCAGGTAAGAGCATGGAACTGGAAGGGGGGATCAGGAGGGCCACACACACCGCTCCTCCACGCTATGGACCCACGATAGAAGACACCAGGACAGAGCTGGAAAAGTATTGATTCTCATTTGAACAACTTGAACTCACAACTATCCACTGAGAGCGAGGATGTGAACGGCGCGCTGTGGTTTAGACCCCAGAGACGCTCCAGCGGGGCGGAGCAGCTGAGGATCGCCGAGCTGGTGGAGGCGGCCCAGGCGCTCAGGGACACGCTGCGGGACAGAGACAAGGAGGAGGGGACGGCGAGGGACGCCAGGAGGCAGCAGGCCGACAAGCTCAGGTAGCCCAGGGCGCCCCGACGCCACCGGCGGACGCCCGCGGCGTCGGTAAACGTCCGTATTATTCGTCCGTACAGGATATCCATCAAAGAGAACATCGACTCCATCCGCCTGCAGAAGCAGCTGTCGGAGAAGAACGTGGCCCTCGCAGTGCTGCAGGAGAAGTTCAACAACTTGCACGAGGTGACTTTTCTTCCTCTCCCCGGGCTTCGATGGTCTCACAAGCGTCTGAATCCGTTCGTTTCTTCCCGACAGACGTACGAGAGCCAGCTGGAGGAGGTAAACGCCCCTTTGTCCCGGACGCCCGGCGAGGGCGCGGCGGGCGAAGTTGACTTGTCGCTGTTGTGGCCGCAGACTCAGCGCTCGCTGGGGGAGGGCCAGGCGGCGCTGCTGCGGCGGGTGGAGGAGCTGACGGAGCAGCTGAAGCAGGAGAGGCAGAGGGGCCTGGAGCTGGAGGGGAGCCTCACCACCTCCAACCTGTCCCTCCAAACCCTGGACAAGGTGCACCCTCGAGCCCCCCCCGGGAGGGCGAGGCTGCGGACGCACGGCCGGAGATGAACTCCGCTCTTTTGTCTCAGCTACAGGAGAGGATCTCAGACCTGGAAGGAGAAAGAGACCTGATAAAACAAAGCTACAACACTCTCCTAGAAAGGTAGCAGAAGCCTTCAGGGCCTCCAAACCTCATCAAATCAGTTTCCTGGAGTCTGGTCTGCTTCTTCTCCCAGTACTCTGTCGGTGCAGAGCAAACACGACGTCCAGGCGGACAGACCCAAAGAGGTGGAGCGGAGCCGCGTGGACAGGATGGAGGTGAGCAGGCTGGAGGAGCGGCTCCGGGAGGAGCGGGATGAGCGGGAGACGCTGGAGCTGGAGGTGCAGCAGCTGAGGCGAGAGCGAGAGGCGCTCGAGGAGCAGGAGCGGCGCCGGACAGGTAGGAAAAGCCCCCCCCCCCCGGCTGTCTCTCGCGTTCGTGACCTGGCCTGTGTCGCCCGACCGCAGAGGTTTCCACGGCGACGAGGAGCAAGCAGGAAGATCTGGAGATGGAGGTGGTCCGGTACAAGGAGCAGGTCTCGTCCCTGCAGGGCCGGCTGGACTCTGTCACCAAGGTTTGATGAAGAGCAAACTGCTCCTGCTTTTGTGTTCCTGACTGTGTTTTTTTAATTCTAGGAGTTTGACATGAGCGTCGAGGACCTCAGTGAGACTCTACTTCAGATCAAGGTTCGTGCACGTTTCGCAGGACCGGGTAGAAGGATGGGTTTGGCCCTTTAATCGCTTGTCCGCTGCCCCGCCGCAGGCGTTCAGGATGCAGCAGGAGAGCCGGGCGGGCCTCTCGTTTCTCTGCACTGACGACAAGACGGAGGACTCGCCCTGGGACCTGGCCAGCGTTCGCGCATCCCACGCCGAAACTGTGCTGGAACTCCAGAAAACCAGGCAGCTCCTCCTGCTGGAGCACCACATCAGTCGAGACCTGCAGGTGAACGACGCCGGAGGAGGCTGGCGAAGAACGTTAGAACCCAAAACAATCGAACACAATGACTGGATACCAGTGAACATTTAATTTAATCATATTTCAAAACCAACATTTTCACTGCTTTTTCTGAAGACTTCAAATTCCATGACGCTGATTGGCCAAAAAAACCTTAATTTGCCCGGCAACCGTATACGATTGGCTGACCTCCACTGAACAATACATACTCGATTGGTTCTACAGTAAAGAGGCTAGTCTGTGCTCTGTATAGAGACTGTTCTTCATCCCCATTTTCTGTCTGAAGGACGAGTTGAAGATGGTGACGGAGAAGATGGAGAAAGAGAGGGAGGAGAGCCACAAGAGGCTTTCCGCGAAAGACAAGCTCTTATCGAAACGAGCGCTTCACATCAACGCGTTGCAAGGTACCAACGATTTACTCCCTCAGAGACCAAATAAATGGTGCTTAGCACTCTCGCCTCACAGCAAGAAGGCCCCGGGTTTGAAACCCCGTTGGGATGGAGGCTGGGGTCTTTCTGTGGGGAGTCTCCATGTTCTCCCTGAGCCCCTGTTCTCTCCGGGTACTCCGGCTTCCTCCCACAGCCCAAAGACATGAACCTCTGGGGACCAGGTTGATTGAAGACTCTCAATTGTCCGTGGGTGTGAGTGTGAGAGAGAATGGTTGTTTGTCTGTGTGTTAGCCCTGTGATTGACCGGTCCAGTCCAGGGTGACCCCACCTCCGCCCAATGAGCTGGGACAGGCTCCAGGTCCCCCGCGACCCTCAGTGGAGGAACAAGTGGTAGAAAGCGAGCGAGCGAGCACTGTGCCTTGAACGACGCGGCAGGTGCTTCCACGTCACTGTTCGATCAACGCGTAGTGTTCAGAACGTCGTTGCGTCCTCTTCCCCAACAGCTCAGCTGAAAGAGTTGGCGTACAGCCCCAGGAGGTCCAAACAAGCCATGCCAGTCCAGTACACGTGGCCAGCTGAAGACCAGGATGTGGTCCCGAGCGAGGACGAGATGCCTTTCACCCAGCTGAGAGCTGGCGAGTCTCTGCTGGAGATCCACCTCAAGGTGGAACAACCACCCAAGTAGTCGATCTCACTTAACTTGTTTTAAAAACTCAACTCTTTTTTGTTGGTTTGTCCACCTCCAAGGCCGCCACCTTAACCCCGACGGGGCTCCGCCTCATGAGGAGCATCCACCCGGGGGGGGGCGAAGGCGAGGACGTCGTGACCTTCTGCACCTACAGCTTCCTGGACTTCGAGACCCATTCCACCCCGGTGGTGTCGGGGAGCCAGCCCAGCTACGGCTTCACGTCCCGCTACGCGCTCACGCCCCGGGACCTGTGCAGGCTGGAGGGCCGCGCCTCCAGGGTGGGGGTGGAGCTCCACCAGGGCTTGGGGGGCGTCCGCTTCGTCACCCACGGGAGTGGGCAAATACCCCTGATGGGGACCAGGGAGAGACCGGGGGAGCGCATCACCGGGCACGTCACTATCTCAGGTGGGCTTCTTGAGTCCGCCGGGGGTTCCGTTACGGGGCGATTCTTAAAGACCGCTCGTTTTGTAAGGTTCTGAGGGGGAGCCAGTCGGGATTGTGGATTACTGGGTGAGGCTGTTTAGCCCCGCGGAGCCGTTGGAGACAGCGGGGGAGAGGGGAGCTGGCAGGAGAGCCGTCCAGAGGAGCGCCGTGCCGAGCTGTCTGGGCTGGCAAGAAGCGGGATACGAGGTGAGGGATGAATTAAATACCGTATTTACCGGAATATAAGCCGCTATTTTTCCCCCCAGGCTTTCAACCCTTATACAGTGAACCCTCGTTTATCGCGGGGGTTACGTTCCGGAAATAACCCGCGATAGACGAAATCCGCGAAGTAAACAGCTTTATTTTTTACAATTATTTTACATGTTTTAAGGTCGTAAAACCCCTAACCTCACACTTTTATACACTTTTTTCACAGGCTTTAACATTTTCTCACAGTTCTGTCTTATTTAAACACTTTCAAAGTTCAAACGTCTTCCTCCTCCTTTTGGGTGCGACCACAGGTGCCTTTTCCCCTGCAGGTCGCCAATCAGAGAAAAAAAATACATGAAGCCGTGAAAGTGAACAGCGTTATAGCGAAGGTTCACTGTACCGTATTTATCGGAATATCAGTCACTACTTTGCCCCCCAGGCTTTGAACCCTTATTCACTCACCTTATTCATCATTTTTCCAGGCTGAAGGGGGCGCTCTAGCCGCAAGTGCAAAGAGAGACAGATAGGCGATAGAAGATGCTATTTTTAAGCTTTTAACAATGATTTTGTGTGTGATGTGCACACCCTCATTGGGAAACCACACAAAGAAATGCACATCAAGTTAAGACATCACAACTCTTAACTTGTGGTTCATAGTTCAGTGCGGCTCGTACGTGTGAAAATATTTCCTCCTGTAAAGTATAGTGGGTGTGGCTTATGTCCAGGTGCGCTCTATATTCAGGAAAACAAGGTAAACGTGTCCAGTTTGTTTACTGGTGGACTCTCCGTTGCGGCAGGACTTGTACGACTACGGTCGAGGGATCCCCAACGAGCTGGCGATCACGTTGGAGCGCTGCGTGGGCCTCAGCACGCGCTGGCCCGGGCTCTTCCCCGACGCCTACCTGACGTACAGGCTCTACGACCTCCCGCCCCACGTCTCCCAGACGGCCCAGTGCGGCGCCGACCCCGTGTTCGACGACACCGCCGCCTACCCGCTGGCGGTGACGGCGGACGTGCTGCGCTACCTGAGGTACGACGGAGGTGGCGGTGGAGGGGGCGTGGCCAAACTCGGGCGACAAACGGAACTGGTTTCTCGCCCTCAGATCCAGCAGCTTGTGGGTGTACGTGTTCGATGACAGCGAGGAGCAAACCCCGCCTCCTTACCTGGCCAAGACCCCCATCCCGCTGAGCGCCCTGGCGACAGGCCGGGAGGTCAAAGGTCAGGGCGGGGGAGCTCCTCCCTCTGTTTCATGTCAGAGCTGAAACTATGGCATCAAACCACCCGCCCATCTCCGCCCCCCCCCCCCCCACAGGTGACTACGTGCTCCGGGACGCCGCGGGGGGGCGCCCCGGGGTGTGGTCAGGGTCCTGATCAGGTGGAAGTACCCCTTCCAGCCCTCCGCGGACGCGCTCTTAGGGAGGGAAGACGGAGCGATGCCCGGCCACGAGAGGGAGGAGCGGAGGAGGGACCAGCCGGTCGCCAAGCCCAGAGTCAAGGTGACCGACCGCCAAAGAGACGTCCGCGGGAAAAGACGCTTGTTTGCCAAAGGACCTCGGAGCAACGCTGCCTTGGGTGTTTTTGTTCTTTGTCCAGCCTCCACCGGTCAAGCAGAAGAGCCTCCAGAGCATCCGGCCGGAGAAGAGGCTGGCTCCGCCCTCTCGCCCCACAGCAAGGAGGTAAGCTCCAGCTGCGAGTCAGGGGGAATACCTCCGGGGGGGGGGCAGAGTAGTAACACGGGGCTGTCGCGTTTGTCGAAGGTCCACGGGAGAGGCTCCGTCCCGGCGTCCGCCTACCAGCGCTGCGGCGGCGTCCAGGGGCGGCCCCGTGAGCGAGGTGAGCTCACAGCAGGAGCAGCTCCCTCAGGCCCGTTTGGAGGCCCGCCTCAACAGGCTCATCTCTCCTTTCCTTTTTCTCAGCATCTCGCTTCCGTGGATCGGGTGTCCGAGGGCGAAGAGGGGGGGGGCGAGGAGAGGAGCGAGAGCGGTAACTATTCACACACTCACTCGGCTGTGAACACCGGGGCCTGTCCTCAGCGCTGGTGTGTGTTGTGAGCCGTAAGAAACGTCGTTTTTGAATGCGGCTGTTATGGTTGTTTTTAATTCGCCCGCCGGTGAAGCAGACAGCGACGCTCCAGAGACTTCAGACTCCAGCGACATCGTCATCCCACCCCAACAAATAAGACAGGTTCCATCCATTTGAATATTTATAGCATGTTTATAGTTGAATGACCTTCACCCTGATCTTTATGGATCAAACAGTAATCATGTTTATTCTTCTTCAGAGGCTCATTGGATCAAAGGTTACTCATCAAGTGGACGCTGTTGCTGTGTTTCAGGGGGACAAGCTCAGAGTCGAGATCCTGTCCCTGACGTTCGAGCCGTCCTCGCGCGTGGCCCTGGACAAGTCGGTGCAGCGGGTCTACGTGGAATACCGACTCCTGGGCGTCCCCGCGGAGACGACCGAGACGCCCGTGTCCCTGCGCAAGCCCAGGAAAGGGGAGGAGATCCACTACAACTTCACGCGCGGTGAGAGCGGAGAGGGTTAGCGGGCGCTTACGCCCCAGCCCCCCCCACACACACACACACCCTGAGTCCTTTTGCTGTGTCTCCCAGTGATTTACGTGGACGGCTCTCAGTCCGCTCCGCTCAGGCGATACCTGTACACCATGCTGGAGGGCAGCGACCCCAACCAGGGCAGGTATGACCGGAGACACGCCTTAGAGCCCGCGCACGCGTGTGTGTGTGTGTGTGTGTGCCTGGGGGTCATGCCTGTGTGTTGTGCGCCCCGAGGTTGAAGTTCACCGTGGTCAGCGAACCCATGGACGAGGACGACGAGTGCGTTGACGTCGGACACGCGTTCCTGGACCTAAAAGATCTGCTCCTCACCGGAAACGACGTCATAGAGCAGCAGATCGACAGTAGGTGCACACCAGACCTGGAAATAAACGCAGACTTGAGTCAATCGATCTGCAGAATCCGGTCGACGCTCATTCACGTTGATCAGCTCCGATGTGTGAAGCGGGGTGTCATTAGGGGGGAGACGGGAGGGTGTTGACGCGAGGACGTTGTGTTGCAGTCGTGAGTCTGGACGAAGACAAGGAGGTGATCGGAAACCTGAAGGTCTCTCTGGAAGCTGCTGAAGCTCTCACTGGGATTTACCAGGAGTTCCATCAAGGGGGCGATGGCCAGGAGGATGAAGACGAGAGTGAAGAGGAGGAGGAGGAGGAGGAACTGAAGAGGAAAGAAGTGATGCAGCTGATCGATTATGATGATGACAGCGACCTCTAGCGAGAGACAGTTGTATAGAAAACTGTGTTTTTCGTCCCTATTTATGTGTAAGGCAGTCAATAAAAACGCTTTGAACGCAGCTCCTTGTCGTGTATGGTTCTCGGAGCTCACATTAATGGGTGAGACGTCACCCTTTGGCCCATTGGGAACGGGCGCCCGTCTCCCAGTCACCGACTGGGGCGTGACGTCACTGGAGCCGAAAGTTGCTCTTCAATAATGTGTTTGTCGACTCTCCGCCGCTTTTCGCCACTTCGACGTCTTCACCGACAAGTGCATTCTGGCCTCGTTCAGGCGAATAAATAAATCGACGCGAAATTAATTAAACACAATTTGAGCCGAATGTGTCGAGCGGAACCCCCCCCCCTCCCCCGTCATCTCGCGAGATTTGAAAAATAACTAAATAAAATTCAAACGTGCGTTAATTATCGGGCAGAAAAGAGCACAATTCTGCG
The DNA here is from genome assembly GCA_911728415.1 of Lagocephalus sceleratus. NCBI lineage: Eukaryota > Metazoa > Chordata > Actinopteri > Tetraodontiformes > Tetraodontidae > Lagocephalus > Lagocephalus sceleratus. The sequence continues at coordinate 4,820,131 of CAJVRN010000234.1, forward strand.
GTTTTAGGGTTTTAGCTGCACCCCGCGGAGGACATTCCCTGCACGTTTAAGTGCTTGAATCAAACATTAGCAGGAGCTTGTCGCAGCATCGCAGTTTTCCTTTAAAATGGTGAGTTTGTTCTTAATTATAATTACAATTATAATTGAAGGAGGCCTTTGTCATCAGGACTGACATCAACTCATGTTTGCTGCAGGTTCGACCTCTCCCTTTTGCCATTGCGTGCTTTTAATGTTGTTTTTTTTTTTGTTTTTGTTAAAACTTGCGTTAATAGCAGGATGTAAAGAGGCATGTGAGTCACCAGCACGCATGCCAGTTGCTCCACAACAAGTTCGTGGTGGTACTGGGAGACTCCAGTAAGTGATGACCCATCAGCACTGGCTATTACATAACACCCCCCGCACCAGAGCATGAAATAACTCAATAAAGTTTATTTTCTTTAAACTTTTTTAACTCGCAGTGGTTTGTGCTGCTGTTTTTTCTTAACCACGTGTCCCTCAGTTCAGAGATCCGTGTACAAGGACATCGTCCTACTGCTGCAGAAGGACAAATATCTCGCTGCAAAACAGCTCAAGACCAAAGTGGGTGCACGTTTGGGTCGACGGTCTTCGGTGGGTTCTGGTCCAGTCCTTCACGCCTCGTCTCCCCCGCCAGGGCGAGCTGAGCTTCGAGCTGGACACCCTCATCGAAGGAGGCTGCCTGGCGGGGATGCACAACGGGACGGAGTACCGGGAGGTTCGGCAGTTCCGCTCCAGCCACCACCTGGTGCGCTTCTACTTCGTGACGCGGATCTACTCCGCCTACATGCAGAGCGTCCTGGACGACTTCCGCCTCGGGATGAAGCCCGACGTCCTCGTCGTCAACAGCTGCGTTTGGGACATCTCACGGTCAGCCAACCAGGCTCGCGTCCGCCGTTCGAAGGGAAATCTCGCGTCTCCTCGCTGCTCGGGATGAAATTGAGAGTCTCGAGGTTGAGGGAGAATTCCATTTTCCCGCTGTTCTACTTTAAGAGGTTTTAATTTCTTGGGAAACGTGAAGTAAAAGGCAGCGTGGTTTAAATTCCCGTTAACACGTCGGTGTTTGGTGTTCACCAGCCTCTTTTTCTTCTGCTCCACCAGCCTCTCCTCTCCTATCCTACCTGTTCTCCCCTCTACCTGTTCTACCCTCTACCTGTTCTCCCCTCTACCTGTTCTACCCTCTACCTGTTCTATCCTCTACCTGTTCTCCCCTCTACCTGTTCTATCCTCTACCTGTTCTATCCTCTACCTGTTCTATCCTCTACCTGTTCTACCCTCTACCTGTTCTATCCTCTACCTGTTCTATCCTCTACCTGTTCTACCCTCTACCTGTTCTACCCTCTACCTGTTCTACCCTCTACCTGTTCTACCCTCTACCTGTTCTCCCCTCTACCTGTTCTCCCCTCTACCTGTTCTCCCCTCTACCTGTTCTATCCTCTACCTGTTCTATCCTCTACCTGTTCTATCCTCTACCTGTTCTACCCTCTACCTGTTCTATCCTCTACCTGTTCTATCCTCTACCTGTTCTACCCTCTACCTGTCCTACCCTCTACCTGTTCTACCCTCTACCTGTTCTACCCTCTACCTGTCCTACCCTCTACCTGTTCTACCCTCTACCTGTCCTACCCTCTACCTGTTCTACCCTCTACCTGTTCTACCCTCTACCTGTTCTACCCTCTACCTGTTCTACCCTCTACCTGTTCTATCCTCTACCTGTTCTACCCTCTACCTGTTCTACCCTCTACCTGTTCTACCCTCTACCTGTTCTACGCTCTACCTGTTCTATCCTCTACCTGTTCTATCCTCTACCTGTTCTATCCTCTACCTGTTCTACCCTCTACCTGTTCTATCCTCTACCTGTTCTACCCTCTACCTGTTCTACCCTCCACCTGTTCTACCCTCAACCTGTTCTATCCTCTCCTCCTCTCTCTCTACCCATCTGTCCATCATCAGGAGGGTCCCCCTACATGAGCCTGGTCCTGCTCAAGGTTTCTTCCTGTTAAAGGGGAGTTTTTCCTTGCCACTGTTGCTTGTCTGGGGTTAGGTCCTGGGATCCTGGAAAGGCCTTGAAACTATTGTTGATTGTAACAGACGCTGTATAAATCCTGTCTCTTCCCGGCCGCAGGTACAGCTGCCGTTGGATTTACGACTACAGGGACAACCTGCACAGGTTCTTCAGTGAGCTCAGAGAGATCCTGCCCGAGGAGACGCTGGTGATGTGGAACCTCACCATGCCCTTGGGAGAGAGGATTAAAGGTGGATTCCTGGTGCCGGAGGTGCGAGGCCACCAACGCTGCGCTGCGCGAGCGAGCGTGTGTGCGTGTCCTTTCAACCCCCTCGGTTGGTCTCTCCTCTCTTCCTCAGATCGAGCACAAGGCTCCTCTGCTGCGCCACGACGTGATCGAAGCCAACTTCTACAGCGGCACTCTGGCCGACGCCTACGACATGGACGTGCTGGACCTGCACTACCACTTCCGCTTCTCCCTGCAGCACCGCACCAGCGACGGCGTCCACTGGAACGCGCTCGCTCACCGGTGGATAACCAGCCTGCTGCTGCAGCACGTCGCGCAGGCCTGGGGCGTCAGCCTGCCCCTGCCCCCCACCGGCGTGCCCGGGGAGGAAAACATGCTGCCGGGTAAACGCTCGCTCGCGTAGCGTCTTGAGAATAATGACGTTTGATTGAATTGATGCGGATGAAGAACTTGATGAAGAAAGTAATCGACTGAAAAAGGGTAAAACCCCTCAAATCATCAATCCGGAGTAAGAGGGGGTGAGGACGGCTTCATGTAGGCGGACCCTTGCTCAGGTAGTTGTAGTTGTATGGGAGGAGCTACCCAGTGGGGGGGGCGGGGTCATTCAAACCAACTGTTACATCACAGTAGGGTGGAAGTGGAACATGAACCAGGTTCAGACACATGAACAGACAGCAATTTCCTGAACATAGATGGCCTTGCCCACAAATGGCCTTTGCCCCACCCACAAATGGTCTTTGCCCCACCTGTATCCTTTCTCAGGTAGCTGTGGTTGTATGGGAGGAGCTACCCAGTGGGGGGGCGGGGTCATTCAAACCAACTGTTACATCACAGTAGGGTGGAAGTCCAAAACGAACCGTTTTGAGACACATTTACAGACTAGAACAGTTTACTGAGCATTGAATTAGTGGTAGAAACTGATATTTAAAAGGCTGAGGAGGCACTCTGGGTACACAAGTATATGGACTAAAGACCTGAAAAGGGGAGGTTTCCATCATCAGTCCCCTTTAAATAGTTATTTTGTCTAAAAACATGAAAAGTCCTCACGTTAACGCTGGCGTGCTTCCGTCCCCAGATAATCGTCCGTATGAAGGGAGTCACAAGACGCAGACGAGGCAGAACCACCACCATCAGAAGAGAACCGCGCCTCAGCCGTCGTTCAACTGGCAGCACAGCGGCGGTGAGTTCGTCGGTTCTGAGCAGACAGTCTTTGTCTTTTTTTTTTTTTTAGTTTGCTCAAACTGTCCTGTAGATTTTGGCAACTGGCCCCCGTACCGCTTTGAGCCCTACGCGGAGCACCAGCAGCACCAGCGCCACTCGTACGTGCTGAGGCACCGCCACATCAGCCCCCACTACACCCCCTACGCCCCCTACACCCCCCACACACACCGGCAGCACCACCGCCACGGACACCACTGAAACAGCACGGTTTTAGTGTATATATATATATATAAAAAAAGGTTGCATTTTATTCCTTCTTTTATACGCACTACATCATGCAACCTCAGTGTGACGTTTTAATGTTTTTGTTTGCAGTGTACTTTTCTAATCCTTATTGTTAAATACGTTTTCTATTAAAATTGTGTTGACTTGAACAGTGGGCTCATCTTTATCTAAAACCACATCTGATCATAGTTTAGTTGATTTGCTCACAGGCTTTTATAGCAGTGGTCCCCAACCCCTGGGGCGCGGAACGGTACTGGTTCGTGGATCGATCAGTATCGGTACGCAAAGAAATTATTTATTTCCGTTATATTTATTATCTGAGTCCGAACAGTCTTTTATTTTGAAAAATGACCGGATTCTCTCCATTACATCTCGGTCACTTGAGCGCCAAAAGCATCAAAATGAGTAAAAAACAGATGTAGAACGTTTCTTTTTGAAGGGGAAAAGGCCCATTTTGGTTTAGATTTGACATATAAACAATCTGTGCACCCCCGGTCCACGATGATAAAGGTTGGGGACCACTGTCGTATCGTGTATCTGCAAAGAGGCAGTTTTGGAATCCTTTAATATGTTTGTGTATATGAAGTATCGATGGGAAAGAAAATCGTTGTCATGCTTTGAAGAGAAACTTGCTTTAATCAGTTGTCTACAAATAGAAAAGATACAAAGAGAAGAACCGTAAAATGTGTTGCTCCCGCAAGATTGAAACTGTTTTAACGATGACAAAGTGACTTCATGACTTCCTGTTTGCTAAAGACTTAAAACATCGACGCGTGGTTTCGTAGTGCTCAAGCGTTAAATACGAGCGGCTGGAGGAGGGGGGGCGCTCCCGTTGCGCTGCGGCGGCCTCAGGCGATGAGCAGGCGGTGCACCCGCTGCAGCTGCTGCTGGGACAGCACCAGGCGGTGTACCCGCTCCTGGCCGGGGGGGCAGGGCACGGCCACGCGGCCCACAAACCTGGTCCCGCCCTGCTTCTCCTCCTTGGCCTGGAACGGAACGGAAAGCCCCCGAGGTCACGCCCCTTTTTTTGTTTCTTTTTTCAAACTCGGGATGAGAAGAAAACGGGGGTCTTACCTTGACGAAGGAGGAGACGGGGAATGTCGCGAAGTCCGAGGAGGCTTTCGCTCCGGGCCGATGCGCCACCACGTGCTCGGCGACCTCGCCCTGAGGAACGAGAAGTGAGCGAACGCGGCGTTCCGGGCCGGACGCAAGTCCAAAGGCGTTACCTTGAGCTTGTCCAGAGCGTCGCTGAGGTTCTGGAGGCGGGCCGTCTGCTCCAGCAGCTGCGTGCTGGCACTAACTGGAGGGGGGGGGGCAAAACAACGGGTTTTAGGAAACACCAGGAGGGCGGGGACATCCGGGGGGGTCGTCGACGCGCACCTGCCGTCTTCCCAGTCACGTCCACGACTTTAACGTCAGCGCTCAGCTTGAGCAGGGTGGCCAGGAGCTGGTCGGTCCTGCGGTAGATCCCAGTGTTGAGCCCAGCCGACGCCGCGGGGGGGCCGTCCCCGGGCACCTGGGGCAGCTTTGCGGGACGGAGCGGAGGCAGGGAGGCCAGCTGGGCTCTCATCTTCTCCGCCTGGAAGTCAGGAGGGGGGCGGGGTCAGGTGTGGGTGGGGCGGGGTGGGGTCAGGTGGGCGGGGCCACGTGGGGGGGCGACGCCTACCTTGAGCCGGTTGTTCTCGTTCTTCAGGTGCTTGATGCCCAGCCTCTGAGCCTCCACCTGCTGCCTGAGCAGAGGGGAGTCCACCACCTGCAGCGATCCTACCAGGGACGGGGGAAGATCTGTAAGGAGGCGGGTCGGTTGGTGGGCGGCTTCCTTCTGCTACAACGTTAACCCCCCCCCACACACACACACACACTCACCTCCTGCAGATCCCTGGACGACGGACGCGATCCCAGAGGCGGGCACGCCCCGTGACACCAGGCCCTCGATGGTCATCTTGGACTGGTTGTTGATGCGCTGCTTCAGCTCCGCCTTCTCCGCCTCCAGCTGGTCGATGTCGGCCTGCAGCGCGTCCATGGTCTCCTCGAACTCCCTGAGGGCGAGAGGAGCCGGGTGAGCTCGGGCGGAGGGGGAGGGGGAGGGGGGCGGGGCTTCCGCGCTGAGATGGGCCCGCCCTCACTTCTCTTTCTTCTTCAGCAGGGACAGGTTCTCGTCCAGCTTGGTCTGGATCTTCTCCACCCGCTCGTCGGCGTCCCGGGTGGACGTGTCCAGCTTCTTCTCCAGCAGACTCAGGCGGACGCTGGCCTCGCTCAGCTCCTCCCCCTGCGAGGGACAGCCGCGTTTAAAGAACGCCAGCCCCTCCCCCCCACCCCCCCTCTTCCCCCGAGGTGGCATCACCTTGATCTTGAGCGACTTCTTCAGCTCCTTGATGACCGTCTCCCTGTCCTCCAGCTTCACCCCCAGACCTTCGGCGTCGGTCATCTCCGCCCTGACTGTGGACGCTCTCGTCTCCACTGGAAGACTCTGCGAACGCGGCGGCGGGCAGGCGGTCAGACACGCTGGTGACCCGGTGCCTTTGAAGAACGCTCACCTTGGCCTGAGGCCTCTCGGCGTCGTACTCCCCCTCCTGCATGGCGGTGGCCGTCTTGTTCATGGTGGAGATGATGGACCCGCACGACTGGCGCAGAGAGTCGGGACCGCTTTGCCCGAGGGCGCCGTACACCTGGGACAACGACGCGTCAGCGGTGGTGGGAGGGGGGGAGGGGACACAGGAAGCTCCGCCTACCTGCTCCACGGCCTTGCAGGCGACGTCTTCCAGCTTGAGCGCGTTGAGGCCCTCCTGCTCCGCCAGGGGCGCGATCATCTGGGCCCCGGCCGCCGCCACCTCCTGCAGCACGGCCACCACGCGGGTCAGCTGGCGCCGGCACTCGGTCAGCGTCTCGGACACCTTTCACACCGGACGCAGGCTCGGTCAATGAGAGAAGAAAAAAAAAAAGCCAACGCCCAAGCGGGATTTTTGGGTCCTTTTCTACCTGCGGGCCGAATCTGAGAGCGGCGGGGACCCCGACGACGTCCGTCCCGGGCATCCGGCGGCGGATCTTCTTGCAGAACTGCCTGATGTCGGAGCAGGACGTGTCCAGGTCCTTCAGGAGGACGGCCAGGCCCGACGTCTCCTGACCGGCGGCCAGGAACGCCCGCAGACGCGCCACTTCAACCGCCATGCAGTCCAGGGCGCTTTGGGAGAACTGGCCGCCAGGGGGCGACATTCGGACGTTAGCGTTCGGTAACGTTGCGCGTCGCCGTCTCCGGCGGACGTCGGCCGAGGTACCTTGATGTGGTCGGCCAGCTGGACCGTGCAGTCTTCGGCGTGCTCGGCCAGGTGGACGCTGTAGAGTTGCTGAAGCGACAAACCAGAGGCGCGTTAAAGGCTGCAGCGGCCGGGGTCCCGTGAGCTCCGGACGCCGGGCGGTCCTACCTGGTAATACTTGATGGCTTTGGTTAGAGGCTCCACCTGCACCGTCTCGTCCAGCTGGTCTTTATGCAGCAGGTCGATGAAGTAATCCAGAGAGCGCTCGTGGAAGCTCATCTCAGAGTAGAGCGTGCCCATGCGCTTAAAGACGTCCACCCCGCAGGTGTTCAGAGCCCTGCGAGGAGGACGGAGGCCCGGTTGGGTTCCTCGCTCTGGGAGGTCTCCCCGGTGTCGACGGGGAGGGACTTACTGTTCGTATTTGTGCAGGGTGGCCTGCAGCAGGTTGAGGGAGTACACCAGCCCCGAGGCGAAGCTGCGCTGTTCTCCCGGAGGTCCCCGGAGCCCCTTCATCTGGGCCAAGGCCCCGTTCAGGTCGAACTTCTCCTGAGCTTGTTTACTGATCAGCTCCGCCTAATCAGGTACAGACACACACCTTTTAAAGAGCTCTCGGCAGAGGCGGGACCTTGAAACACGCGATCCCACACCTTGCAGATGAGCCGGGGGATGAGCAGGAGCACCAGGATGCAGTCGTGATCCCCGCCGTGACGCAGGAAGGAGTCCGGCATGAAGGAGGTGAGCAGCGACACCTGCTTGTTCAGCTGAGCCACCTCCATCTTCCTCAGCTCCATCTCGATGGCCTGCGCACACACACACACACACACACACACACACACAGAGACACACACACGGCTGTCACATCGTTCCCAAAGCAAGCCCCGCCCCCCCAGGGTCTCTTACCTTGGCGTAAGCTTTGGTCTCCGCAAACTTGATCTTGAAGTCGAAGAGCTCGGCGGGCGGCTGCTGCACCTGCTCGGCGCTGGCGCTCTGCTGGCTCACCAGGTCCTTGTTGGCCTCCTGGACACACACACACACACACACACGGCCGTGAGCCCACGCCGCGCTCCCTCCGCCCTTCCGGCGCGCCCCCAGGCCCCGCCCACCTGCAGCCTGGTGGTGAGGTCTCGGTACTTGCTGATGGTCTGCTGGTAGTCGGCCACCGTCTCCTGCGCGGCGTCCACCCGCTTGTCGGCCTCCCTGACCTTGGCCACGCTCAGGTCCAGCTGCTCCCTCAGCTCCATCTCCGTCTCGCGGGCGTTCTCCTGGAGCTCGTCGTTCATCTCGTTGATGGCCTCCTGCGGAGGACTTGTTCAGAACCCGGGAGCGAGCCAAGGGGCGCAGACGGAGACGTGCTGACCAGGTCGCTGACGGTCTCCCTCAGCTCTCTGACTTTCTCCTCCAGGTCCAGGTTTCTCTCCGTCAGGGTCTCCACCATCTCCTCTGATCCCAGAGCGGCGTCCACCTGTTCACGCAACGTTTCTTCAGCCCACCCCGAAGCTCAACGGGCCCCGCCTCCCCTCCCCTGAAGCCCTCACCTGCTCCTTCAGCTCGTCGATGGTGGCCTCCGCCTGCTTCACCTCCTCCTGCAGCTTTTCCTTCTGGCTCCTGAAGGTCTCCAGCTCCGTGTTCTTCTTCTCCATCTGCTTCTGCAGCTTCGTGTGCTCCTGCTTCTCCGACGACGACAGGTCACGCATGCTGAGGAGATCAAACAGAAATCGTGGTTTTTCCTTTCTCCCTTGTTCAGAAGAAGGACGTTTCTATTCCGGGGCGTGACTGACCGAACCAGCGCTTCCTTCAGCCTGCTGTTCTGCTCCTCCAGCTGTTTGACGTGGTAACTCGAGGCAGCTCCATCCGAACCTGCGCCCAAGCAACAGGGTGATGTTCAACAGCAGAACACACACACCCCTGAAGGACGTGGATGGAGGCCCGCATCTGAAGCGGACCTTTCTCCGAGATCTCGTGTCTGAGGATTTCCAGGTCCATGGAGAGCTCGTCCACCTTCTCTTTCAGCGAGTCCACTTCCACCTGCAGCGACTCCGCCCGCTCCTCCGCCATCTCTTTGTCCAGCGTGGCCATCTCTATCGCGTCCGCCGTGTCGGACATCTCCTCCGTGTAGCGGTCTTTGGCCTCCTGCGCCTCGCGGGCTTCCTGAGGTCGGACAAACACCGAGAGGGCGGGGCTGTAAATCACTCCCACAGCCATCCTACCTCCGCACTCCCTCAGGGGCCTCGTTTTCTTTACTTTCTTGGCCTCTTTGAGCTGCTTCTGAAGCTCCGCCTGCTGCTCCTGCATCTTGTTCTTCCACTCCTGGAGCTGCTCCAGCTGGATCTTGTACTTCTCCAGCTCCTTCAGCTTGGCCTTGTCCTCGTTCCGCTTCATCTTCAGCGTCTCCAGCTTCTCCTCCAGGTCCTTCACCTGAGCCCTCAGGGATTCTTCCTCCTGTTCAGGCCCGACGGAGGCGAGAAGAACGCTTTAGCCAGATCTCATTTATGGATCTTCTTTATGATGCGACTCAAGAAACAAAAGAAAAGATGAAGCGCCACCATTTAAAATTCTTAAAAACTCATGCAACCTCTCATTTGACCATTTTAGAGAATAGAGAGGGGTATAGGAACGTCGTTAACCGTCTCCCGACAAATGCAACGTGTCGTTACGGCCCCATTTTGTGAAAGCAAGCAAAATGAGCCAAGTCACCAGCATGCTTTTAGACAACTACCTGTTTGGAAATGGCAGGCTCCACCTGGATGAACAGCAACAACACAAATGAGACGGGTGACACGAGAGGTGACACCATGCAAACCAAAGATGAAACATCAAAACGAGCGCCGTCTCATATTTTTACTGAACCTTTCATTCAAGGTGCCGTATTTTCCAGACTATAGGGCGCACTAAAAATCCTTAAATTTAGTCAAAAATCGACTGCGCGCCTAATAATCCAGTTGGGTTTATGTATGGATTCATTCTGGTTGCACTTCATGACGTCAAACCAATTTTAAAATCTTTCAAAATACTTTAATACGACTTTATTAAACTATGAATAAATCAAGTGCACCTCTTATAGGAGCATTGCGGTAGTCAGTGCGGGTGTGTATATAGACCCCAAAATAAAGTGAGCTTATGGTCTGGAGAAGACGGTGATTCTAATCATCAGTGTCCCACCTTGCTCGGGGTAGCCGGGACCGGGGCGGCCGCCGGTGCGGGTGTGCCGACGGGCTGGGGCACCACCGGCGCCGCCAGAGCACTCTGGGTGGGGGGCGCGGGGGCTTCGCTGACATCTCCGGTCAGGGCCGAGGGGAGGCTCTCGCGGGACGCCTGAGCGGACGCAGAGGGAGGGAACAGATACAGAAGCATGAGCGGCGGTTCTCCAGTAACCACCAATAAGACCAAACCCCCCCCACACCGAGGAACCCAGGAAAGTAAAGAGCATGCTGCGCTTCTTGAGGGGACACAGAGTTTCTGTGAGGGGGGGGCTCGTGACGTCTGAAAATCCTCCCAGAACCGAATGGGAGACCCGCAGCAGAGCACCAAAGGGCCCCAGTGAGCAGCTCTCAGTGGGGGAGAGACCAGAAGCACCGCTCCCCTCCGGACGGGCGACCCCGACGCGACCGCGGCCGTACCGTGAGGCTCCTGCGCCTAGAGGGACGCGCCAACAGGGAGGGGAGGGAGGTGGCGGGCATCAGGCGACCTGGCGTGCTCCACTGCCACGGCGCAACCATAGAGAGCACGTCAGAGCACAGAGAGTTCAGACCGGGAAAACGCGCGGGAGGACATCATCAACCGGGGCCCTTTATGCTCATACCATTAGAAGTTTCAGCAAAAAATACAGTTTTGATAGAAAATGAAAAAGAAAAACACAAGTAACTGGTATTTGATACTGGTAGTATAACTGGTGTGAATGTGTGTATATATATGTATCTATATATATATCTATATATTATGTATATATATATCTACATAAATATACACACATAGATATCTATACATAGAGATATAGATATAGGTATCTCTATATATCTAGGTATATAGATTTCTATAGATATATAGATTTCTATAAAGTATAAATAAATAAATATAAGTGGAAACGTGTATGTAAAGATTCAGCTGCGCTGCTTCAATGTTGATAGAAATCGTACGTTGCCTCGATCCTCCTGTTCTACTCTCACCCAGAAATGCGTCATGGTTTCACATGCTTAACGCTGCGCCCTTCGTTTTACTTGCCTAACACTAAAATAGCAACAACATTTCAGAGTTGAACTATTTGAAAGAGCCGTGTGCCGACGGCCTCCCCTCTTTCTGCCGTAGGCGAGCTCACCTTGATAGAGCGGCGGCTAGAAGGCTGGAGAGTAGGAGGTGAGATGGACACACACACACACACACACACACACACGGATAGCCACACAGAGACACATCAAACAGTGAAGCGAGATAAGAGGTTAGCGGCACACTGGGAACATTGTTAAGTCATTTTTCACTGATTATTGCTTTTGCCGACCGCATGCAGGCGTTTCAAAACTGTTATTGAAGTCATGCACGAGTTCAGAGGCAACAGCACTGCCACGATGAGCGAAAGAAAACCGTGAGTCGTGATGTCGAGCTCTAAATGTGCACACTGGAGACCTTAACCACAAGGAGAAAAAAACCCAAAAATGTAGATATGGAGGAAGCAACATTTAGTACGAACACAAAAGAGCAGAAAACCAAGAGTCCACCGACAGAGAGAAATAATCAATGTTATCTTTCGTGCAAAAGTCAACGCTGAAGCTGTTGGATCAGGTAATGTGAGTCGAAAGCAACCAAGGCAAAAAAACAAACCAACAAAAACATTGATAAAAGTTCAGGGTTTCTACCTTTTTAACATTTGTAGGTGTCTGAAACAAACAAAGCACGTGAGAATAACACATTTTTTTTCTTAATGAATGTAAATGTTACCCTTAATAAAACATTTTATTTAGGCCAACGTTGATGTTTACCTGCTTGACTGTTTTTGGAGTCTCGGGGATCTCTGTGTTAGAAAAGAAAGAAGATAATCAGAGCTTTTGAGTCGGACAAACACACATTTAGATGGAAGCACACACAGCGCTCAGGACACACTCACCTTTTTGTTTGAGGATCTTTGCCAGGCCCGACTCCGGTATGTCAGGCGAGGTCGTGCCGGAGCTGTCGTCCACCACCTGAAGCTGTGTCAGAGAAGCGGCGGAGTGAGTTGGGGGCCGTTGGGGAGCAGGCGCGTTGACCTTCGCTCACTAACCTGCGACTGCCTGACAAAAATGCCGCGGTTCTCCTCGCAGGTGAAGTAGCGCTTCCCCTGCACGGTGCCGTCGTTCTTGCCTTTGGCCTCGTTCAGGATGACCCCCACCCATTTCCCGGTTGCGAAGAGGGTGGCGCCGATGTAGGCGACGGTTCCCCGCTGGCCTTTCCCTATGACCTCCACCATAGAGCCAATCTGGACGTGGAAAAGGGGTGAGTCACGACACAGTGGTTTTCATGCTCACACTTTTATTTTGTAGGAGACATACTTTTGGAGCTTTTCCACTCTCCACCGTTCCGGAGCTGCTCATCTTGCTGATCAGTGGGCTGGTCAGCTGGAGGAGTTGGGAAAAGATGTGAGGGAACATGACAAGGACATTCAATAATGACATTTTTTGTATGTATCTTTCCCTAACTTGAATGGTAACACCAACATCACAGGTTCTTCTAAAAATGTTGAATTACACATTTGGAAAGGGACTTTTCAAGCATCTTTTAAAACTCTGTTTGTCTTCCTAAGTTGCAGAGTTGGGGGTTGATTTACAGATACGGAACATATTAATGCTTTGCCAGTGTTAACGTCAGATTCTTTGTCGATAGAAGAGCAAAGACAACGGTTGGTTTAAAACATTGGACACACGGGGTTCACAAGAATAAGTCAGAAAAAGATCATATTTAAAAGCAAGAGTTAATAAATTTAGGAACCAAAAAAACATTTCAATGACAGATTCTTCTGAACACAAATAGACCAGACACACTCATGCAGCAGTCATATGTCCTGAGCTACAATAGACGTCCTGATAAACAAGCCCTAACCCTAATCTGCTCACACAAAGATTCTCATTCAATATCAACTAGGGCTGCGGTAAAGCCTCGTCCTTTTATGGAGCTGCGAGGACACGTGAAGTCATGCTGTCTCATCACTTAGCACCACAGGGCTGGAGACAAGATACAAGCCAGGATTTGGGTCTTTTCAGGTAGGAAGAAAAGATGTTTTCAGGCTTATGGAGAATAAACAAATGTCAACTGAAACAAACTGGGGCTGTAAAGCCTTTAGCTGCCTCCAACATCTTAAATCATTGGACTTTGTACCTCAAACTATTGTTATTTTTCTTGTAGCTTTTCCGATGAGGACGCAATAAGGAGCAACCAGACTCCTACATCGGCTGTGTGGTAAGTGTGTGCCACTAACCATTCAAGGACTTTGTGTAGGTTTGTCGTTCTAGCCAAAACTAACAACATTATACTGAAAGGTCGCCCAAAAGCGGAGTAACTTACCCGGGGGGTGTAAGAATGTCGCCTGCCCAAAGCCATGATGGCAAGCAAATAGAATCAAAGTAAAGGAAGAAAGGTGCTCAAGTGTTCCTCCACCGTCACATTCCTGTGACTGAGACGGGCTCCTGGCTGAGGGAGGGTGTGAGGGGCCCCACGTCACCGATGACTAACGGAGGGGGGGACTGTTGTCCTGACTACTGATGTTACTACTGTTGTCCTCAGGACTGATGTTACTACTGATGTCCTCAGGACTGTTGTCCTCAGGACTGATGTCCTTACTCCTGATGTCCTCAGGACTGTTGTCCTCAGGACTGATGTCCTTACTCCTGATGTCCTCAGGACTGTTGTCCTGACTAGTTTTGTCCTCAGGACTGATGTCACTACTGATGTCCTCGGGACTCATGTCCTCAGACATGATTTCACCCCAAATGTCTTACTTATTGTAAACCGTGGTCTGATCCATGCACGACTTTCTGATCTATACAGGACTTTCTGATCTATACATTACAGGTGGATCGTTTGTCAGATGGGTTCAGGAGGATGTTTTTAATCCTCTTTTCATCACTAACACTGACACGATTGTTAAAGAAGGTCTGGAGGATTAGACAACGAGCATTTCAGAGCTTTTAGGTCTTGAAACGATGGTACTTGACAAAAGTAAAGGGGTAATGTGTTGACTTTTGTGTTTGACACCTAAAATAAGTGTAGATGTTGGTGAACCGATTAGCAGCATTAGCTCTGGAGCGGCCAATAAAACACTTGAAATCGGCTTAACAGGCGAGACAGAGGAAAAGAGTGATGTTATTGAAGGACCCGCAGGCTGCCAGCCGTCTTACCTGTCATAAACAGAGAATCTGGTCCCGTGTCGGTCTGTTATAATCGTGTTTTCATCAAAAATGTGTCACTTTTGTTGTTGTTTTCGCTATCCGCCCAGTCTGGGGAACCGGCCGGCGCTTCCGGCTTATGACAGCTCACTTCCGGTTGTCCGATGGTGCGGGAAAAGCGCGCGCGCCGCGGGGCAGCGCCCCCTGGCGGCCCGGAGCAGGGGCGGAAAAACGCTCCAGAAAGGCTCTTAAAAGTCCCTTTTTTAATGGAATCACGTGTCCTCTGCGGGTTGACAAGTTGGTTTTATACTCTCCACCTTTGTTGTGGAAGAAGTCGGTGTTTTAAGGCCGCTTTGAATGAGCGTTATTACGTGCATATTAAACCCTGTTTCTGCACGTCTGCCCCCCCCGGCCGTGCACCGCCCCCCCCCCTGGATGCATATGGACGTGTGGTTACGCGGAGCCCCCCCGGCAGCGGACCAATCAGGTGTCGGAGGAGAGGCCGAGGCTGGACCGCGCAGCCTCCCCCCGGGGGGGGGCGAGCTCCGGCCGCAGCT
>CAJVRN010000234.1:4840000-5005000 GCA_911728415.1 Lagocephalus sceleratus
CGGTAGATTAACTCTTCTAAACCAACGCAGAGTGAATCAGCATATCTCTGTGTCCCTGTAGAGCGTCCACTGGACAATCATCATTTGTTTGTGTGTGTTGTGTGTGCGTGTGTGTGTGTGTGTGTGCGCCAGTGATAACTCCAACAAAGCAATGGAGGCAATTTTGAATCCGAACCCCGATGACACAGGCTGCTTTGGGTACCTGCTGTAGATTAGATCACCCCGCCCTCTGCTGCACACTCATCATTTAAATATAGACGTTAACGCTTTTTTTCTTTTTTTATCACGGCTTGTTTTCAAACCGAACCGCCTCCATTAATGGAAGAAAACTCTCTTTTCCCTCGTCATTAGTGGTGTTGGTATCGGTAGTAGCCCCCCCGGCATTATCATGCTTTTAATCTCATTTTATCGTCTAGTTTTAATTAAAATCACATCGATATTTATAGAAGCAGCATTGCCGCCCTTCTACCTCCATATGTGCCTCTTAATTAGGTCAAACTTATGGATTCATACCAAAGTCATAAACTTACCTGCAGCCATTTCTTTTTTTTCCTAAAATAGTTGACCCAGTTTTCCCTGCTTGGAGTTCTTGCTTTTGTTCGATGTGAGGGTGTGATTAAGGGAGGGGTTGATGACAAACGGGGTTTCAGAGCGCCTGCTGCTTGTTGTTGCTTAAGGGGCAGAGGCGGGTCACCCGGTTAAACCGTGACACCTCGCCCACGCCTGCGCCCTAATCAGATTAAGGATGGCGCTCGAGTCCCCGCCGAACCGAGACCGCGTCAGAACGCAGTCCAATCGACCTCCTTCTCCTTTCTTGTGTCGAGGCCGGACAAGAGGATGACCCTCCCGTCGCGCTTCCAGAAGGAGGTGCACGCTCACCTGTCCAGAAACTCCCAATCCCCCAGTCGTAAGTACGCTTGATGCTTTTATTTTGAAGGGCTGTATGAATTAAGGCTCCTCCTTTGAAAAGCACATTTTAAAAAGGCTGCTGAACACCACACTGGTATATATTCCATAATATTCCACAGTAAACGTCATTAGCTCGCTCTCCTTGTACTCTTTTGCTGTTGTTGTTGTTTTTTTTTTCCTCCTATGAGCAAAGTGGCCTGTAAGGCCCGAAAGGAATGCTCGGAATGTAATAAACTGCACGGCTTCGGGAAACACGTGTTTTCAGCTGCGGGGAGAAGAGACTGTTAAATGCGGCGCTCCCTGGCCCAAAGCAGAACACACCGAAGTCTCATCCTTAGTTCAGGTTTTTATTACAAAGAGGGGAAAAAAAACTGAAAAGGAAAAGCAGTCGTCTCTCTTCTCCGCTCCCCCCAGCTCTCTCGAACCTGAACGAGGGCCACGGCGGGGATAAAGGAAGGCCCTACAACCGGCAGCAGGTCCAGGGTCGCATCCGAGAGATCCTGGGAAAGTACAGCAACGGCTTCTGGGTGTCCAAGCTGCCTCAGATTTACCGAGAACTCTACAAGCAGGATTTACCCACGGAAGCCGTCAAAGACCTGGAGACCTGGACCCACATATGCATTGTAGGTACTTCTGTTACCACGGTGACTTGGGTCATATGTGCTGGAATTCACCCCCCCCGTCCCCGATTCTGTTGTTCCAGGTCGAGAAAACCTGCAACAGTAACCCATCAGAGCTGCTGCTGTACCCCGCCAAGGAGCCCAGCGCCCCCTTGTCCCCCGCCTCCCCCCCGGCCGCGACCTCGCCGTCGCAGGGCGCGGCGGACAAGCCCTCGCCCCCGCCGGCCCGGCAGAAGCCCCCGGGAGCGCAGCCGCCCCGCTCCGGCTCCCGCTCCCCGCAGTCGCCGCCGCCTTCGTCCTCCTCCTCGCCCAGCCCCCCTTCCTCCCCCAGCGCCCTCCCCCCCGACCTGAAGCTCAAGCTGGAGGAGCTGCTGGAGAAGTACTCCAACGGGCTGTGGGCCCACGCGCTGCCCAAGCTCTTCCAGGACACCTACAAAGTCAGTGCGTCGCCCTTCTCTCGTCCGTAGCTTCCGTAGAAACCTTCACGTCTTCTTCTCTGTCCCCAAGACCAAACTGCCCAAGCACGTGTTGGAGAACCTCCACCTCCTCGACGACTTCTGCACCGTCGACTACCCGATGCCCGACAACCCCAAGAGGGCCATCTTGTACCGGAGGAGCAGCAGCAGCAGCAGCGCCGGGGGAGGAGGGGGAGGAGGGGGAGGAGAAGACGAGAACTGCAACAGGAGGAACTCCTCGCTCAGCGAGGAGGAGCTGAGGGTGCGCCAGGAGCTGGGGAGGAGGCTCAGCAACCACGCCGTGCCCGCCCTGCAGCTCCCCAAAGAGGAGTACCCCTCCGTGCTGGTGGTGGAGGCCACCAACACCAACGCGGTCGTGCTGAGGTAGCGCGGGAAAAGATTAACCGACCGGCCAACGCAGCCCATGAATCCTCCCCCCTCCCTCCCCCCGCAGGTACATCGGCGAGGGATACTCCCAGGCCCAGGAGTCCATGGAGGACGAAATGAGGGAGTTTTACGGCTCGGGCCAGGGCAGCCCCCCTCTGTCGTCCCCGTCCTCGGGGCAACTCGTCGCAGTGAGGGCCGAGGAAGAGGAGGAGATCCTGAGGGCGCAGGTGTGCGAAGTCATGGACGATAAAGTCAAGGTGAGGGGATAATCCATGGCACCATGTCAGCGTCTGCAGACACATTTATTCTGTATTTTTATGAGCCTTTCTGGTAGAAATACAGTTGGACCTCTACTAAAGAAAATAAAAGGTTCCGGAAGTCGTTTCGTAACCTGAAAATTACGTAAGTAGAGACGCGGGGTCCATAGCGAATAAAAGTTAAACGAAGACGACGCTGGGATACGCACACCTGTACATATTGACGTCCCTCCTAGCCAATGGGATGACAGGACGTTGCTAGGCGACAGCCAATGGCAGAGCAGCTCCAAACACGTTTACGTTCGCTAAACTCCACGAGCCGCGAGCAGCAGCGGTAGCGTATTTTTACCTTTCGTATCCTGAAATTTCTTTCGTAACAACAGGAAATATTTCCCCGTTGAGACGTGTCGTAACCTGAACATTCCGCATGTAGAGACGTTCGTTAGTAGAGGTCCCACTGTATTGTGATTTAGAGGAAAGCGAATGAGACTTATAGGATTGGGATGGAGGAAGGCTTTTCTGAGCGCCGCTCGTTCCCGCAGGTGCATTACGTGGATCACGGCTTCTCCGAGGTCATCGGCAAAACCAAAGTGTTTGAGCTGCACGAGAAGTTCTTCCAGCTGCCTTTCCAAGCGTCCAAGTGCAAGCTGGCAGGTGACGACAGGACGGCGACACAGCCTCTCACGCCTCCGACCCGCCCGCCCGCTTCTCCCGGCTTCAGGCTCTCGCGTTTGCGCCTCCAGGCTTGGAGCCGTTCTGCCAGGAGCCCGAGGTGCTGAAGAGGTTCGAAGGGATCGCTAGCGGGAGGATCCTGCTGGCCGAAATCCTGCAGCGAGGGCAGATCCCGCTGGTGGTGCTCTACGACACGTCGCAGGACGACGACCTCAACATCAACGCCGCCTGCATGAAAACCCTGCAGGACAAGACCCTGTCCAGCCCGCTACAGGTAACGAAGCAGCGCTATGTGTGTGTGTGTAGGTGCATGTGCGTGTGTGCGTTGAACATCAGCGGCTCTCCTCAGGTGAACAGCGCCTACATGAACGTGACCATCAGCAGCGTGTGCTCGGACGGAACCGTCTACTGCCAGCTGCCCTCCCGAGGCCTCGCCAAGCTGAACGAGATCCTGGAGAAGATTGAGACGTACTTCCACTCACAGGTTCATCATTTTATGCTTCCAAACCGGAAAAAAGACCGATCACTGGACTTCAACGGGGAGCGTTTTGATTTTTTTTTAGTTCTTTGCGTCTTTGCGGGAAGGTGATTTCTAACGTTCGCTCAGGTACACTTTGTCTCCATGGGGTGGACAGATTGAGATTAACTTGATAATCTGGAGCTAACATGTTGCCAAGCAACTTAATCTGTTAGCCGCGCAGTTGCGCTCTTCCGAGGCGCGCTCCCAACGCGCTCTAAAGCTCGTGGGCGGAGCTCAGGCGCAGTACATCGTAGGTCATGTAAACACGGTGTGGACACGAGAACACACAAACAATGGAGGAACTTGTGTTAATTCTTATAAAACAGATTTAGTAGCGTTGATACCATAGAGTAACAGGTCTGTGTGGTCCTGAAAGAAAGGTGGAATGTAGATGTGACTTGGGGATGGAAAATCTTTACCAAGTCCACAAGGTTAAATGTAAACAGTTTAATCTCTACTTTAACACGTGGAGTGTAGGATGTGTAAGTGAGTGTTTATATGCTACGTGTGTTTATATGTGAATGTTTATATGCCCCCAAAACATATTGAATCCATTCCTGATCAGACTTAAGAGTAAAAGGATGTCTGATTAATGCATGTGACTTTAAAGATCCACATTTATTTCAAAATATAGAACACTGAATTTGCATTAATCTCAATAGTTGAGGACGTATATCAGTTTCTGTTTGACGCTGGTTTAATATGAGCTGTTTTGCTTCCAGGATCTTTTATTTTGAAAAGACCTTTTGTGCCGTGTGTGTGTGTGACCGACAGGTGACTTCAGAGTTCCTGGTATCCACGCCGTTCTGCGGGAAAGGATGTCTGGCCCGCTACAAAGGCAAATGGTCCCGCGTGGAGGTGAGAGGAGATCTCGCTGTCTTTGTCCCTCCGCTCCGTCTCAACGGACTCGCTGTCTCCAGATCACCAACCTTCACGGCAGCAGAGTGTTGGACATCCTGTTCATCGACGTGGGCGTGCAGGCGTCCGTGGAGGTGTTTGAGCTGCGGGAGATCCCCTCGCCCTTCCTCCGCGAACTCATGGCCATCCCGCCGCAGGTGGTTGTCTCTCTTTGCGAGCGTAGCGGCGGCGGCGGGGGGTGACCCCGGACTGACCCCGCCTTTATCATGCCCCCAGGCCGTCAAGTGCTGCCTGGCGGACCTCGCCGTCAGCGTCGGGTCCTGGACCCCCGAGGCCGTCCAGTGGCTCCGGGATAAAGTGCTCAACACCACGGACTGCAGCATGAAGGTGAGCGTCCCGTTCAGCCTTCACAACGTAGCCCCGCCCCCCGGCACCGACCATCTCCCCTTTCCAGGTGGCCAAAGTGGACGACGCCAGGCGCTGCGTGTCTGTCCACCTCTTCACCGACAAGAACTTCCACGACACGAGCCGCAGCCTCAACCACCAGATGGCCCAGTCCAACCTCCTGAAGCAGCAGCCCGACGTCTTCCTGACCAGCCACAGGTCCCTGTCGCCGCCGAGGCTCCGCCTCCTCCGACGGGAAGAAAACCGACGCTCCCCTAACAAACGTCGCCTGTGTCGCTCTGCAGCCCCGCTAAGATCTCCACGGCCCCGTTCTCCTCCAAGACCTTCAGCTCCACCAACTCTACCAACGGGAGCCCGGCGTCCTCTTCCTCCTCCTCCTCCTCCTCTTCCTCTTCTTCCTCCTCTTTGGCCCCGGCGAAGCCGACTCTCAGGAGGGCGCTGTCGGGGCCCAGAGATGCCGGCGGGGGCAACCGGACCAGCAGCACCAGCAGCAGCCCGTCGGAGTCGCCGTCGTCCCCGACTTCCTCTCCGCACCTGCCCCCGTTACTGGAGCTCCCAGCAGCAGGTTACGGATGCAGCGCCCCGGCGAGCGCCGCCTCTCGCTTGACCGTCGGCGTTCACCCCTCTCTCTCTCTCTCCTCTCTCTCTCTCTCTCTCTCTCTCTCCTCTCAGGTAACAACATGGACGTGTACATATCGGTGGCGTGCCACCCGGGACACTTTGTGCTGCAGCCCTGGAGGGACATGTACAAGCTGGTGGTGCTGATGGGAGAGATGATTCTGTACTACAACAAAACGGAGGAGAAGCCGCTGAACATCGAGAAGAACCAGATATACGCCGCCAAAGTGGAAAACAAGTGGGTGGAGCGGCGTCGTGCGGAGATACCGTATTTTCCCGACTATAGAGCGCACGTCAATATAAGCCACACCCACTACATGTTCAAGGAAAAAATTCCATTAGTAAGCCGCAAATGTCCGCGTTATAACTTGAGGGACAGTGAACCCTCGCTATAACGCGGTTCACTTTTCGCTGCTTCGCGGATTTTTTTTACAGGTCATTGTGTTCTGAATCCAGATTGGCGAACCGCAGGGGAAAAGGCAGCTGGAGTCGCACCCAAAGGGCGGAGGTAGAAGTTTGAACTTTGAAAGTGTTTAAATAAGAGAGAACTGTGAGAAAATGTTAAAGCCTGTGAGAAAAACTGTGATGTTAGGGGTTTTACGACCTTAAAACACGAAAATAATTGTAAAAAATAAAGCCGTTTACTTTGCGTATTTCGTCTATTGCGGATGATTTCCCGAACGTAACCCCCGCGATAAACGAGGGTTCACTGTACTTGCATATTAAGATTTTATTTGCTAGAGCGCCCCCTATAGTCCGGAAAAATCCATAGATCGTGTACAGTGTACCCTCATTTATCGCGGGGGTTACGTTCCGGAAATACCTCGCGATAGACGAAATCCGCGAAGTAAATTATTTTACATGTTTTAAAACCCCTAACCTCACATTTTTATACACCTTTCTCACAGTTAAACACTCTCAAAGTTCAAACTTCTTCCTCCTCCTTTTTGGTGCGACCCCAGGTGCCTTTTCTCCTGCGGTTCATCAATCTGGACTCAGAGCACAACGCACTGTAAAAAACAAATCCTCGAAGCCGCGAAAAGTGAACCGCGTGATAGCGAGGGTTCACTGTATCAGTCGCGGGGATCAAAGCGTGACTCACAGCCTATACGGGCTTTGATTCTTCCTCGCTGTCCCAGCTGGCACCGCGTGTTGGTGAAGGGAGTCCTGAACAACGGGCTGGTGTCGGTGTACGAGCTGGACTACGGCAAACACGAGCTGGTGAGCTGCACCCAGTTCAGACCCCTGATCAAGGAGTTCAGGCAGCTGCCCTTCCAGGCCGTCACCGCACAGCTGGCAGGTAAGACCGCCCCCCCCCCGATCCCAACGGGCCCCGTGGGTTCCCCTCAACGCCCTGACCCCGCCTCTGCCCGCAGGGCTGAAGCCGAGGCAGTGGTCGGAGGAGGCGTCCATCGTTTTCAGGAACCACGTGGAGAAGAAGCCCCTGGTGGCCCAGCTGGAGGCCGTGGCGGAGGCCGCCCAGCCCTGGGACCGGAAGCTGACCGTCTTCCTGGTGGACACCTCGCAGGAAGAGAAGGACATCTGGGTGCACGACATCATGGCCGAGTTCGCAGACGAGCTGACCAACGAGCTGTAGGCGAGGCGGGCGGGGGGGGGGGAACGGAGACGCCGTTAAAATAAAAACCGCGGACGGACGGGCGGAGGGGGGAGACGGGAGAGGTGTCCGGGAGGGAGGGAGGAGTGGTTTGTCAGTGAGGCTGGAGGTGTTCAAGAAGCTTGCTTGTGTTTTGAGCTGCACACAACGCGACGTGATCGGTGGCGGCGGCGGGGGTGGGCGGGGGGCGGGTGCAGCGTGACCATTGGCCAGTGATGTAAATACTTTTCACATAAAGTAACATCGTACTAGTCATACAGCTTGAAAAAAACCAGTAAAAGTATGCATTCCCAGCACACCCAGTAGTAGCCCATGAACCTCAGACGTGTGAGTATCAAACGATCAAATCGTCGCGTTTACAAAAGATGCTTTTTTTTTTTAATTTAATTTTTTTTTTGGGTGGCATCTCTAATTGTAGTTTTGTTTACGGAGCAAAAGCTCCTAAAATGAAGAGGTGATGTTCAGTTGAAGAAGACGGCGGGATATACGTGCGAAGCAACATCGCGACAGAAGCGGAGGGTGTCGTCGACGTAAGTCGGAACAGTTCGGATTTTAATGGGATTTCTCGGGCGGGGTTCGGCGACGCGGCCGACGGGAGGGAAAGTCTGGGAACGAGATAACTGTGAATTTAAGCGGTGGGGGGGGGGGCAGGGGGCTCGGGAGGCCTGCGGGAGGCGGGGCACGTCCCGACCCGGGCTCAGATGGGCGGCGTGTCGCGGATCTTTCTTTGCACACGCCAGATCTGGAATCACGACTACGTGCACGCGTAGCGTCGGCCTCTTCGGAACTTTGATGAGGCTCGATGGGTTTGTGCTCCCTCGTGTGTCGGCCTGTTGTGAGGTTCTTTTTAATGACACGTGGCTCGTGACATATCTAAACTGTGGGTTTGGATGCATACTTGCTTCTCCAGTTAAGACGCTCTAGCTGAAAGAAACCTAACTTCTTAGCTGAATTTAATTTATATTTAACTTATATTTTGTGGGTGACACTACCGGTTTGTTTGACAAAGACCTAGAGGGGAATCAAAGATTTTTTTTTTTTGTTTGTTTTTCTTTTTTTTTTTGGAATAAAGTCTGTGAAAGGTTTAAATGTGCCGCTTTGATTCTTGCGTCGAGTCGCGTTTAAGCAGGGAGAGAAAAGTCTGGTCGCTTTAAATTCTTTATTAAAGTAGGAAACATCTTATTTACAGGTAACATCCGTGTATAAAAACCCTTTAAACTACAAAAAGAAGCGTGTTCGTAGCCTCCAGACTCCTGTAAACCACTACTCGCACAATAATTGCATTCTGAGGCACGTGATGTTTTCCAGGTCTATCTACATTACTGATGTAACAACGTTACGGGTAATTCGATTCAGCGGCGTTCCGTCAACTGCCAGATATTTGGAACGAGGGTCGCAGGGCTCTGGGATCTGTTCCAGTGCTCACCGCGGGGATGAAGCTTAGGCGTCTGGTCGTTTCAGCGTTCAGCGAATGGAGAGCATCATCACGAACTCTGGAGAGACAAAAGAACAATACAGAGTACGGCTACCGGTCCATAATAGACGGCGCTTTCGCTTAAATACCGACGCACTGCAGAATCCCTTCGCTGACTGTGACGTTAATTACGTTAATAAAGCTTTGTCTCGGCAAGTTCAACGTTTTCCGACCCACGATCGCCGACTGGCGGCCCGCGGGCCAAATCCGGCCCGCCCGACGACCCAATCCGGCCGCGACCGGATTCCCAAATTGTGAGGATCAAAGAGGAATTATCACGCGGTCCGCACGATCAAAGCAACTGAAAACAGCAACAACTGAGACTCTTTACTAGCAGTAGTCCACCATTTATGACTCTGTGTTATTAGTTCATTAGTAGAGAATGGAACACCTGTTCTCACCTTCAAAGTCAATGGTTCCATCCGCGTTGATGTCGAGCTCCTTTAAGATCTCCTCCAGCTCCCCTTTCTTCAGCTTCTCCCCCAGCAGGCTCTTCACCGCCTCCTTCATCTCGTCCTCGTTGATCTTGCCGTCGCCGTCGAGGTCAAACTTTTAGGAAAGGAAGAAGAAGAGAGGGAGTCGTTAAACCCGTCGACGTTAAAGCCGGGCGGAGCCCCGTCCCCCCGCGACGGACCGACCTGCACAAAGGCGGACTCGAGCTCTTTCAGCCCCAGCATGTGAGCCGTCTCTCCCAGCATCCTGGGTCCCATCAGCTCCACAAAGTCCTCAAAGTCCATCAGGCCGCCCACTGGAAGACAGGGGGGGACGTTAGAGGTGGGGCCGGGGAAGGGGGACGGCCTCCAACCCGAGGAAGAGGCTCACTTCTCATCTTGATCTGCTGCACGATCTCCAGCAGCTCCATCTCCGTCGGCATGTAGCCCATGGTCCTCATGCACTCGGCCACGTCTTTGTAGTTCAGGTACCCGTCCTGGTCGTAGTCGAACTCCTTGAAGGCCTCTTGCAGCTCTGGAAGAAGGAAGCAGAAGCGAGGAGGTCGTGAGTTTAAAACCAACAAAGTCCAGACTGAAGACGCATAATTCTAGTAAAACCGTAAAGGTCCGAGTACACCACCTGAGGGGACGCCGAGGACATTGACGTTACTTTATTGTTGTGTATTTCTAGTTAAGTGTAGGTGATGTTTCACTGGATCAAATTACTTCTGGCAGCCCCCCCTCCATCTTATTTACCATTGACGTACTTTTTTAATGTAATCAGATTACACGCGATAACAATAGTCAGATCAGCGACACTTACCGTCCAGCTCAGCCTGAGCCAATTCCCTCTCCTGCAGGACAGAGAAGAGACAATTAAACGTTTGGGGGCTGTTTTTCTGTTTGTTTGTTTTTTAACCCCCCAGAAGTTAAAAAAAAGAAGCTATTTGAACTCGCACCAGCGAGGCCGGAATACACAGCTCAACAACACAAGGCGAACAGGTCGGGCGCGGTCGGTTAACGAACTGCGACAGTAATCTGGAGCTAAGACGACAGATCGGGGCGGCTTAGCCAGGACGCTCGTTGTTGCTGAAGGAAGGACTCCCTCGTGTCTTTGTGATCTTTTAACGCCTGACTTTTAGCACTGCTTCTTCTGATCATAATAATAAGAACAACCACACGGGGAGGGGGCGGGCCTGGCACATCGAGGGGGGGGTCAGGTCCTTACTGCTCCAAACACGCTGTCCAGCACCGAGGTGTAGACTTTGGTCATGCTGTCCTTGTTTTTCTTGGACTTCTTGGCCGATTTCTTGGGCGTGTCGGAGACGGAGCCGGACGGAGAGTCCTTTGGGGGGGGGCCGTCCTTGCTGGGAAAAGGAGAACCAAATGAAGGCACCGTGGGGGGGGGTCGACGCGAGGAGCCAGGGCGGGAAACCGAACCCACCTGGTCGTGGAGCCCGCAGAACTGGTGGACGCCGTCCTGTCCGGTGTCTTGGACATGCTGGGATGGACGTCTCGAGTTCAACACCAACCTGACGGAGGACAGAAGAGGACCTGTGGACACTGACCCTCAGGTGGACTCAACAGCTTCTTTGCCAGCTTTGTTCCTCCTAAAGGTCCGAGTGGCCCTTCCGCCGGTGCTCTCTGGGGGGAGACTGGTGCCGTCCAGGCTCCTCTCCTGAACCCAACAGAGGCTTAACGGGCTCAACGTGCGGCGGCGATTAGACGGCAGGTCAAAGGTCGAGGGCGTGACGTAGGCGACCTGCACCGGGTCACATCTCGTTTGCGTGTTTGGCTCCGGTTGGGGTTCCGCGATTACCGTCCAGAGCAGCTCCGACGGGTTTTGATCGGGGGAAGTTTGGACGGAGAGACTCTAGAGGTCAGACTGAGGTCAACCCCCCGGAGGGTCGAGCCTGGGACGAAGGGAAGTCCTCGTGTCCGGGAACCACGTGGACCAGGAGCCAGCTGGAGGTGAGCTGGAGGCCAAGGCAGGACCGGGGCAGGAAACAAACCCCCCCCCCCCACCTTGTCCACACCTCACAGGAAGGAAAGGACGGCTGACGTCACACCAGATGTGGATCGGTCGGGCGGAAGAAAGAGAAAAGCTGCTTGGAGGTTCCACGATCGTCCCAACAGCCACCGGCGCTCGTGAGACGGTTTAATATCAAAAGACAAGACAAAGACAAAAAAGCTCATTTAAAACAACAAAGTACTCGAGCAATAAAAGTGAGAATCCAGGCGGTTTATTAGGAACCATTTCATTAATACAATAAATAATAAATAAATAATAATAATAAAACAATACAGATGTCATACAAATAACACCCCAAAAGCTGCAGGATGGGAAAAGGCTTCTTCTGAACCGTGTCCTGAAACAGGTCAGAGGTGACGCCCACGACCGACTGGCCCCGACGGGGCCTGCTGTCCTGTTCTGACACAATAAAGGCTCTTCAAACCGCTGTCAGAGGTTTGATTTGTGTTCGTACCATCTCAGTCGATTGGATTCTTCATTTTCATGGTTTCTGTGAAGAAAGAGGCGCGGCCTCCTCCCTTCGGTGATTGCGGCCACCTGTCCTCACCTGCTGACGTCATCCAGGTTCACACCTGCGAGCGATGTCCCCCAATGACGACGGCTTAGGTTTTAAAAAGGCCAGGTCAGAAGGAGAACGCCCTCGTTGGGTCAAGGTGCGGACCGAGCGGCGGTGAGCCTCGGCTTCTTCAACGAAGGAGCCTTTCTGTTGTTGCACGCTTGGGGTCACACTTGTGTGTTTAACTGTATTTCACTGTGTGTTTGTAGCGAGTTAAACGCCACACCAAAGGTCCCTTTATATTTCACTTTAAGGCGCCGTTACCTGGTGGGGGTGGTCGGCCTCCACCCAGCAGGTGAGTTTGGTGGAGGGATAAAAGAAAAGGATGGAATATTTCAAAGATCAGTGTTTATGCAATTGGTGCCATTTTCACACTAGTAAATAATTGTGTAAATAAAATGGTCGAACACGAACGGGTAAACGTCCCGAGGCCCGAGACCTTTTTCTATCGATGCTCAGTTGATCAGCTCATTCATACAGGTAAAAGTATCTAACTGAAATGATACCATTTTGATATTTTAAACGTTAATCCTAACTATTAACCCACCCCTCGGTGTGGTTTGTCTACCGCTAGATGCCGCAAAGGTTCCGTCGGGCAGCAAGAGCGCCGTGAACAGGTGGTTCTGAGTTTCGTGTTTATTTCGTTCTTGACTCTGTTCGACTTTACGTCATTCCTCCCGTCCGCTCGGATAAAAACCCCCGTTCACCGCGGGGGATGTACGCGCCTCCTCCGCAGGCAAACGCATCGTAATTGAACAGATGTTGTGGGCAGATGTTGTTAATGGCGTTTGAAATCACAGAACAGTCGATTTAGTGGCTCATTTGTTCACGTGATTGATTTGGGACAGGTGAGAACCGGAAGTACCTGCACCGGAAGGCATCACGGGTAATCCGAACTCGAACCCTCCTTTAATTGAGCGATGTTTGATATTAATGATGAAGTTGGTGTTTAATTGCTCTTTTATCTTCTGATTGAAGGGGACCAACAGCCGTGGTTTGTCCCCAACACCGTCAGCGACGTTCACATCCAGGCCGGTGACACGCGGGCCCCCGGGGCGGAGGGATCATACTTACCTGGCAGGGGGGACACCGTGATCAGGTAGGCGGTTCCCCCAGAGCGAGGCCGGGCCATTGCACAAACAGGCCCGGCTGACCTTTGCGAATTCCTCACATGGAGGAATCTCGACTGCATAATTTGTGGTAGGGGGTCTAGCGTCCGCGCTGGCCCCGACATATGTGTGAAAGGAAGAGGGGCGGAGGGATACGGGGGCGGGGGTGGTGCGGCCCGGGGAACGCGACCGGGTGTAGCGCCAGGGGTGACCGCTGGGGGGCGACAGTGAGACCCGGTGGGTCAGAAGAATTGAACCAAGCTGGAGTTTAAAATCATTTTAAAATAACTACATAAAGGCAATGTCTTTGTTAAATTCCACAAAGGTTTGTTTTTTAAATGCCACCATTATGGTGTCTTTTAAAATGCTATCGTGAAGGTTTCTTTTTAAAAAGCACCATCGAGGCTGATGTTTTTATGACACTATAGAGGCTGATGTTTGTACAAGAACGCCACAAAGGTTGATAAAACACCATAAAGCTTTGTCTTTGAAAGGCCACTATCGAGGCCGATTTAAGAACAACACCTAAAGGTTGATGTTTTCAGAGTAAACCCTCGCGGCCCTCTGACTCGACCCGTTCGGAAGTGTTTTTCCAGCTCCCTCAGTCGCGCCGTCGGCCCAGTCCGCCCGTTCTCCTGGAACATTCTTGCATAATCTTTCCTTTTCCGAGCCCCAGAACGGACCCGGACTCCATCCTGTATATTGTTGCCTACATACGAGGCGGGCCGGTTCAGAACTTTATTTAAGGAAGTGGGTCTGTTTAGCCTCCGGAGCAGGAAGCTGCGTTCATCGATTATTCCAGGACGACTTCTCTAACATCAGAGCTTCACTGGCGTCAACACCTTTATTATAAAACATAAACACGGTACCCGTCTCACACCCACACCTTCCCCTTCCCCGCAGGCCCGTCCTCGGCCCCCCCGCCGCCGCCGCAGCAGCCGGTGGCGAGGCCGCGGTGGCGGCGGGCGGGCAGGTTCTTGTAGACGGCGCGGCTGTAGGGGATGAAGCACAGGCCCAGCTGGAGGTGGCGCGCCAGGCGGCAGTAGGCGGCGAGCGCCAGCACCAGCAGGGGGGTCACCAGCAGGAAGCCCACCACCAGCAGCGCCACGCAGCCCCCGTCGTTGAGCAGCTCCGAGCAGTACGCCGTCGTCCCCTGAGGTCTCACCTGGGGGGGGGGCAGGGTGAGTCAAATCAATCTTTATTTATATATTTTACAATCAACAATAGTTTCAAGGCCTTTCCAGGATCCCAGGACCTAACCCCAGATAAGCAACAGTGGCAAGGAAAAACTCCCCTTTAACAGGAAGAAACCTTGAGCAGGACCAGGCTCATGTAGGGGGACCCTCCTGATGATGGACAGATGGGTAGAGAGAGAGGAGGAGGCGAGGGAGGACAGGTAGAGGATAGAACAGGTAGAGGATAGAACAGGTAGAGGATAGAACAGGTAGAGGATAGAACAGGTAGAGGATAGAACAGGTAGAGGGTAGAGCAGGTAGAGGGTAGAACAGGTAGAGGATAGAACAGGTAGAGGGTAGAACAGGTAGAGGGTAGAACAGGTAGAGGGTAGAACAGGTAGAGGGTAGAACAGGTAGAGGGTAGAACAGGTAGAGGGTAGAACAGGTAGAGGGTAGAACAGGTGGAGGGTAGAACAGGTGGAGGATAGAACAGGTGGAGGGTAGAACAGGTAGAGGGTAGAACAGGTGGAGGGTAGAACAGGTAGGGGTAGAACAGGTGGAGGGTAGACAGGTGGAGGTGAACAGGTGGAGGGTAGAACAGGTGGAGGATAGAACAGGTGGAGGATAGAACAGGTGGAGGATAGAACAGGTGGAGGGTAGAACAGGTAGAGGGTAGAACAGGTGGAGGATAGAACAGGTGGAGGATAGAACAGGTGGAGGATAGAACAGGTGGAGGATAGAACAGGTGGAGGATAGAACAGGTGGAGGATAGAACAGGTGGAGGATAGAACAGGTGGAGGATAGAACAGGTGGAGGATAGAACAGGTGGAGGGTAGAACAGGTGGAGGGTAGAACAGGTGGAGGGTAGAACAGGTGGAGGATAGAACAGGTGGAGGGTAGAACAGGTGGAGGATAGAACAGGTAGAGGGTAGAACAGGTAGAGGGTAGAACAGGTGGAGGATAGAACAGGTGGAGGATAGAACAGGTGGAGGGTAGAACAGGTGGAGGATAGAACAGGTAGAGGATAGAACAGGTGGAGGGTAGAACAGGTGGAGGGGAGAAGAAACCAAACCCTGACCAGTGTGGTGACGGAGGCCTGTCAGGTGATCATGTTTCTGGACCCTCGGCCTATAGCAGCATAACTAGTATCTTAACTAGTGATGAGACGACCCCCCAAGTATGACCATTAGTCTGTGATGGTAACTAAACTAGGTTAGTCACAATAAGCTTGAGAGGGTTTTAAGTCTGGTCTTAAGAGTACAGATGGAGTCAGGGTGAGGTCGGCCTGAACCCTTGAAACTGGTTTGATCCAAGTTAAAGGGAACATGTATTTCAATGTGGGGGGGTCAGCAACCAGAGCTCACTGTTGCATCTACTGGGTGGGGGGGTGAGACACCACTGATGTTGGAACAAGTGAATGGGGGGGCGATGGTGGGGCCCTCTCCTGGACTCTGAGGAGGTGAAAGTGTGTGTGTGTGGGGGGCAGGCCAGCAGGGCCGTGTGGCTCTCCTCACCCCTGGAGGGGGGAGACCACGAGGGAGGGGGGAGACCACGAGGGGGGCGGGATTAGAGCTGTCAGGATTAGTGGTTTCAGCTGAATGTGTTTTTTTTGCCAAAAAGGTGGAAAATCGAATCCAGACAGAGTTGAAACGACAGGGTGAGGTATTTAAGGGGGGGGTCTGTTGGGGGGGGGGGGTCTGTTAGGGAGGGGTGGTCTGTTGGGGGGGGGGTTGGGGGACTCACAGAAGTATGCCAAGGTTTGTTTTGACTTGGTGGGGCTCTGACCTGAAGGTGGAGCGGAGGTTGAACATAAATATTAAACTAAAACTCTCTCCTCACCCCTTCACCCCTTCACCCCCTTCACCCCCCCCAGGTCTGGTTAATCCCACTCTAAGCCGCTGTCACATGAGGTCTGACTGGGGGGGTCGTTGGGAGTGAGAGGCGGTCGACAGAACTACCGCCAGCGTGCATCAAGAATCTCTGACCCATGAGGAGCAGCGGGGGGGGGGGGTCAGGGTGGGTGACCCCCCTCCACCCTGAACCCCCAACCCCCTCCACCCTCCTGAGATCTAAATTTTTGTGTTGGTTTCTTGCAGAATCTCCTCACATTTGAGCCCCCCCCAGCACCCCCCCTTACCGTAGAGTGGCAGAGGAAGCCGAACGTCACCATGACGACGGCGGGCGTCAGGATGGAGCCGAACACGAGCGCGGCCAGGCAGGCGTTGACGGCGGCGATGAGCAGGTTCTGGGCCGTCACCAGCACCGAGCAGGCCCAGCAGTCCAGAGAGCCCCGCAGCTCCAGGGGGCCCCCCCCGGCCTCGGCCGCCGAGTAGGGGGGGGGCACCACCACGCGGGGGGGCGACGGCAGCGTCTCGCCGTGATGGAGGTGGTGGTGGTGGGGGGGCAGCTCCTCAGACAGGTCCAAGGCCTGGTGGTGCGCTCCCTTCTCAAGGGTGGAGGTCATGCTGGTGGTGAGCTGTTGGGGGGGGCGCAGAGGGGGGAGATGGGTCGGGGGGGGTGGGGAGGTCAGGAAGGGGGTGGGGTTACGTGGGTGAGGTAGACATGGCGGTCCCACAGGACTCAACAGTCGAGATAAAGGTCTTTGAGGCCTCGGTGGTCTGAGGTCAGTTTGGGGGTGTGTGTTGTGTGTGTGTGTTTGTGTGTGTGTGTTTGTGTGTGTGTGTGTCTGCAGGATTTCCTCCCTGCTGACGGTCCAGGATACGCCGATGGCAGTCGCACATCTGCAGCTCTGCTCCACACACACGTGCATCCACACACTCCTGACGTTTCCTTCCACCAGACGGGTGTTCAGATGACGTCGTTATGCTCAGAGTAGACCCCCCCAACCCCCCCGTCAGCATCAGTTAAACTCTGGGTTCAACTCGCTGGTCTGAACAGAACTTCAGCTGAGAGGTGGGGGTGGGAACGCCGTTCACGAGGCTGACGTCATGAGTGTGTGTGGGGGTGTGTGTTCTTTGTTTCAGAGGCTGATGCTGTTCACACGGATTCATGAAGACACATCGGATCTGAAGTTTGTGTGGTGTGTGTGTGTGTGTGTGTGTGTGTGTCTGTGTGTGTGTGTCTGTGTGTGTGTGTCTGTGTGTCTGTGTGTGTGTGTCTGTGTGTGTGTGTGTGTGTGTGTGTGTGTCTTCAGATGTTTCTCTCATGTTTCTGATCTTGTCTCACTCTGGTCAAAGGTCGTCACCCACACCCGCCCCACCCTTGTTGGCCCCCCATTCGCTTGTTCCAGACGGTGACGTCCAGAGGTGACTCACCTGCTGGGGGGGCCCCCGCTGAGCCTCTGGCTGCTGGGCGTCCAGTTTGTCCTCCTCCGTCCCTGTTCCCGGCGCTCTTGGGGGGGGGGGCGGTCCTGCAGCTCTCTCGTCCTGCAGCGTCCCTGCTCTGACCTGGACTCTGAACAGTCCGACCCTTTTGTCTTAAGTATGTCAGCACAGGCTCCGCCCCCCTGCCCCCCCAACTTTACCCCCCAAATGTGAGTCGGCGCTGTCTCTCGCGTCCTCCTCCTCCCTACATTCATCTCGCTTCACCCTCCCACCAGGCTTATCTGCCCCCCCCCCCGCCTTTCTCCAACATCTCTCAGCACATTCCACCTCCCTGTATCCAGGACATGTTCCACCCCCCTTTAACCCCGTCCGTCCTGGGGGGGGGGTGTCGGGACAGAGCCAGGCAGCTCGTCTGATAAGTTTGAGGTTCAGGACAAAGTGGGGGGAGGGGACGAGGGTGGGGGGTTAAACGCCCCGTTTGAACACATTCAACAGCAACAGATCTGAACTTTGTTGGGGGGGGGGGGCACAGCTGATCTGGTTAGAGGCTGGAACGAGTTCAGTCCAACACAACTGACTGTTTCTTTGTTCTTTCTTTGTTCTCTCTTTGATCTCCAGCAGAAAAGCAAGTGAGGAGCTGAAGTCAAAGGACGGTGCCCCCCCCAGCCAGAGGTGGGTGGAGGCTTCTGAAGTTGTGACTGTTGGATGTGGGGGGGGGTGGTTCAGGGGGTTTGGGGGTTCTGTTGATGAACGCAAGCACGTTCAAGGTGGACGTTGTAAATATAGTGAGTTATCAGGCTGGTCATCAAAGTCCATCTTCAAGATGGGTCCTGATTGGTTGTTTAGTTTCCTGTAAACTCCGTTTGACTAAAAGCGCACGTGTTGATTGGTCTGTTAGAAGTGCGTCATCGGAGGCCTCCTGAAGGTACCTGCGGAGGAAACGAGGCCTCGTAGCTGCGCCTGCACCAAGGGGGTGGGGGGGGGGGGGGTTTGTTGTTGTTCAGAGGGCTGAAACGCCCTCTGGTTTATTCATCTGGGGGGGCAGAAGGGCCACCGGGTCCCCGCGGGGCCTTTGTGTCGCGTGACGCAGCGGGCGCTCCGTCGATACCGGAAGCCAATCAGAGAGAGCGGATCAGAGACGGGGCCTCGCTAATTAGACGCGCGATCCCCACGGAGGCTTTTCCTCCCGGCCCCGTCCGGTCGTCACGGTTCACGGAGGGAACGCGGGCTTTGATCCGGGGGGGGGTTTCTGAGTTCTCACAAGCATCCCTCTGCTGCAGATTCCCATCTCTCTTCCCGGGGCGTTTATCGGGACATCACCTGACGGCGGAAGGACGAACTTCCCGAGGCAGGATTTCCTCCACGGAAGCCGGCCCCAGCGTGACCCCCGGCGTGACCTCGGGACACCCCCGACCCCCACCGGCGCCGAGCAGCTCCGACATCAGAGGTTTGATCCGCTACGTTTTAAATCGCACCAAAGCAAACGTAGATTCACTGACGGAGATAAATCTGAACCCTTTAAATGTAATTTAACATTGAAACATGAGGTTCTGAGTCCATCTGCTGTGAGCCAGTTGATACCAATGAAGAGTTTAAACAGGTGCGCAACGACTATAATCCCAGATTAATGTTTTTTAAATGAAATGACACGAATAAATGACGTTTTAGATGCACATTGGCTTATTTCTGCTCTTTGAATGACGTGAAACCCTGTGGTTACGGGTGTGCTGCCCCCTGGTGGACGACAGCCGTCACTGCTGATGGTGCCTTCAGGGTCCGTCGTGAATCCGAGCGATTCAGTGTTGTCAGGGTCGTAATCAATGACCGTATGTCGTAAGCAGCTACTTTGAGTGAGTAGGTTTAAAGGTGTTTGGTTGACGCCGTTTGGCGCTTGTGCGGCGGTGGAGGCAGAGAGTGGGCGGGGCTTATCAAAAGGCATTTATTAATCATCATAGCAATGTCACACAGTTTCACAAGTGTTTTAAGACATGTCTGGCTCAGTTTGGTGTGTGTGTCTGTGAATTCCCTAAACAGTGCAGTTATAAATAAATGACCACAAAGAGAAGGAAAAGGGGTCGATATTGCAACAGGAAAAATAGAAATCTTATTTTAAGAAGACAAACGGAACGTTTGTTCCAAAAGAACGTTTAGCACCATCTGCCCCGTCATCGCGTGGAACAGATCGTATAAAATCAGTAATCCCGTCTAAAAGCCCCCTATTTTAAAAAAACATTTTGCTTTAACGAGCATAGAAACACAGCAATCGGTTAGTCGTCTACGAGAAAGGTGACGTTACAGTCGAGATTTCTATATTCCAGGAGGGACCTCAGGTTAGCGCGGCGAAACAGAAGCCGGGGGGGGGGGGCGGTCGATGCCCAATAAATAGAACATTTTAAATTAAATGTACAGCGAGGGAGGAGTCCGCCAGGAAAGAGGTACAACACAAACACCGGCCGACGGGAGCCGAGCCAAACCCCCCCCCAGAACGTACAAACCAGATTTACACCAGAGGACGGGACACGAAAAGCCCCCCCGTAGAACCAAAGTCGATAAACCCGTATGTCTCGAAGCATCTTCAACATTTGTACCTTTTTTAAATTCTTAATGCTTTAGAAAAAAGTTCATATCTCTCTTAGTATTTGAATCTGCTGTCCTAAATACAAGGCCGGTGCGGTGTGATGCGGGCTGAGCCGGAGGAGCACCCACGACGGCGCCTTCGGGTCACCTTCGGGTCACCAGAGTTCAGGAGGAACGCCCGTCATCGTCCGCCTCCCGCAGCTTGTTCGACGCGGCCCGGCGTCGACAGCACCATCTGAGGAAACGGGCGGCTCGGTGGGCGTGTAAACAGGAACCGCGAGTAAACGATGTCGGCCCAGCAACGATGTGGGGGGGGGGGTCACGGCCCCCGTCTGGCAGGAGTTTTGGTTACGGCTGAGGAGGGGCGGGGCAGGGGGCGGGGCTCCGTCACCGGGAGGAGGGGGTCTGCGGGAGGAGAGAGGTTAGGATGCGGCGGTGGTGGGGGGGGGGGGTCGAGGAGGGAGGGGGGCTCACCAGGACGAAGGAGTCGTAGATGTTCATGAGCTCCTCCATGCGGTACTGCTCCAGCACCACCACGTTGGCCAGGCCGGGGCTGCGGCGCCGCGCGCAGTCCTCGCAGTGGACCACGTACAGCTTCCTGCTGTTGTTCTCGCTGGTCACCAGCAGCAGGTCGAAGACCTCCACCTGCACAGAGGACGGGTGAGGGGGGGCGGGGGAGGACGGCCTCAGCGGGGGAGGGGGGCGGTACTCACGTCACACTCGTTGCAGTAGTAGGCGGGCTCGTCCTTGACCCGGCTCTGGTAGCAGATCTTCCTGCCCTCGGCCACCAGCTGGTCCCGCAGGATCTGGATGTGCTTGATGGACTGCAGCAGGCAGTGTCTGTGGGGGGGGCAGGGTCAGCCGAGGGAGCGCTTTACGTCAGACAGAGAGGGGGGCTCACTTTAGCATCCTGTAGGTGTCGGGGTCGGCGATCTTGACGGTGCGGGCCACGTTCCAGGACACGTGGATCATGGGGACGATGGACTTGACCTTCTTGACTTCGTTCCACTCGTACCTCTCCAGGGCCAGCTGGTACTGGTAACCTGGGGGGGGGCAGGCTTGTTTAAGCGGCTCAGTCCAGACCGATTAATGTTTCCAGCTCAAGCGCGTTAACGCGCCGAACACGTGTAGAGAGTAAGCGTTTCATGTGTCCACAGGCGGAGGCCTCACCGTGGAGAGGACCCACGTTCCAGGCGATGTTGTTGCACCAGCCCACGGCCTGGACCCAGTGCACGGTGCCCGCGTTGATCCACACCAGGTCTCCGGGCCGCTGGATGAAGCGGTAGACGGGGATGTTGCTCTTGTAGAGGTCGTCCAGCACCGGCCACCAGGAGCCCGTCAGGTAGTCCACGCCGTGCCTGGACACACGTCGACGTTAAGGCGGGGACGCGCGCGCTAACCTCCCGCCGCCGCGGTCTGCTCACTTTTCACAGAAGTCGCTGACGGCCTGCCAGTAGTTCTCGTGGACGCAGAACCACTCGCAGTCTCCGGGACCGATGTTGATGTTGACGGAGCAGAAGTTGTTGTTCTCCTGGTGACCTGAGGGTGAGGCGCGAAGCGTTTACGAGGCTCCTCGGGAGCACGCGTCAATGTAACGCAGCCGCGCTGTAACCGAGGGACGACATTAAAGAGTTTTTGGGAAAGACTTTATCGGTCACTGAAGACATGGCGTGTACCTGGGGTGCGACTGCCCGGGACCTTCATGTAGAGCTGGACCGTGTTCATGCCCAGGATGGTATGGCCGACGTGGCTGAGCATGTTGGCGCCGGACGCAACGCGCATGAAGGCTGGAAGCTTCTGGAGCTCCTGCAGCTGAGACTTCCACCTGGACACGAGGAGGACGAGAAGGTGCGTCGAGACCAGCGAAGTCCACAAAAGGGCTTTGTTCCGACCTCCACCCGGTCGGGACAAAGCCCCGAGCCGGTCCGGACCCTCGAAAGACAAGACAAGACAAGACAAGACAAGACAAGACAAGACAAGACAAGACAAGACAAGACAAGACAAGACAAGACAAGACAAGACAAGACAAGACAAGACAAGACAAGACAAGACAAGACAAGACAAGACAAGACAAGACAAGACAAGACAAGACAAGACAAGACAAGACAAGACAAGACAAGACAAGACAAGACAAGACAAGACAAGACAAGACAAGACAAGACAAGACAAGACAAGACAAGACAAGACAAGACAAGACAAGACAAGACAAGACAAGACAAGACAAGACAAGACAAGACAAGACAAGACAAGACAAGACAAGACAAGACAAGACAAGACAAGACAAGACAAGACAAGACAAGACAAGACAAGACAAGACAAGACAAGACAAGACAAGACAAGACAAGACAAGACAAGACAAGACAAGACAAGACAAGACAAGACAAGACAAGACAAGACAAGACAAGACAAGACAAGACAAGACAAGACAAGACAAGACAAGACAAGACAAGACAAGACAAGACAAGACAAGACAAGACAAGACAAGACAAGACAAGACAAGACAAGACAAGACAAGACAAGACAAGACAAGACAAGACAAGACAAGACAAGACAAGACAAGACAAGACAAGACAAGACAAGACAAGACAAGACAAGACAAGACAAGACAAGACAAGACAAGACAAGACAAGACAAGACAAGACAAGACAAGACAAGACAAGACAAGACAAGACAAGACAAGACAAGACAAGACAAGACAAGACAAGACAAGACAAGACAAGACAAGACAAGACAAGACAAGACAAGACAAGACAAGACAAGACAAGACAAGACAAGACAAGACAAGACAAGACAAGACAAGACAAGACAAGACAAGACAAGACAAGACAAGACAAGACAAGACAAGACAAGACAAGACAAGACAAGACAAGACAAGACAAGACAAGACAAGACAAGACAAGACAAGACAAGACAAGACAAGACAAGACAAGACAAGACAAGACAAGACAAGACAAGACAAGACAAGACAAGACAAGACAAGACAAGACAAGACAAGACAAGACAAGACAAGACAAGACAAGACAAGACAAGACAAGACAAGACAAGACAAGACAAGACAAGACAAGACAAGACAAGACAAGACAAGACAAGACAAGACAAGACAAGACACCCAGTGGGGGCTGTGCCCTGTCCCGCTCACCTCTTGGGGTCCGACAGGTCGATGTTGGTCCCGAACTTGATGATCTTTCCTGCTGCTTTCTGCTCAGAGCTGCTGGACAACGGTGGACTGTTACTGATGGCTGTGTCTCTTGTGTGTGAATGTCCAACGATCAAATAAAGACGCTTGTGATCGACTCTGGTGCTTCACCTGATGCCTTCTTTACTCGCGTCCTTGCCGGGACTCTCGGTGCTGACGGACGGCTTCTTGTCGTCGTCGTCCTCGTCGCTGTCCTTCTCCTCCTGAGGTCAATGTCACACTTGGTGTGTTACACCCTGAGCTGGAGCTCCCTCACGCACTTAGTACATCTTTGATGTGTTACACTTATTGAACTCTGTCCCTCAACGCAGCTGTTCGCTCAACAGTGCTGACAGCTCCTCCCCCTGTGTCACGTGACTCGTTAGTGGTGCAGCCTCAGGTGTGCTCGGTTGGGTGTCGTCACTCTCAGGTGGGACGTGGAAGAGGACTTGTCCTACGCGGGTACGCTCTACGTCAGAGATCTCCCGCCGCTCCGCAAAGAGCCGCGTGGCTGCAGGTCAGTGTCCCTCCGGACTCGCTTGATGGAGTCTTCGCACGCCTGCGGCCACACGGCTGCCTGGGAGAGGCTGAGGTCCCTGGGCCGGCTTCTACAACACACTGGTCTGACTGGTCCGCGCTGCTCTTTACAAAACACTCGGACCAGGAGGTCCCGCCGGGACGCCTCTTGTGAACAAGACCGTGCTCCTACTGCGGCTGTGGCCAGATGACCCCCGCATGAACCTGTGATGGGGGGGCTCAAATGGGAAGTAGGGGATTCCAGGGTTTGGGAAGTGTTGGACAATCTGGAGGCTCCGGAGTGACGACCCCAGGCTGAGCACACCTTCTGCTGGTACCGCCCTCCGGTCACCTGACACCACAGGTGTGGATGTTTTAAGGGGGGGGTCTCTGTTGCCGTGGAGCCCTCACCTGGAGGCTCTCCTGGAAGCTGGAGGCCTGGTACTGGGCGTACTTGGCGATGGTGGTGTGGGAGCGGCTGCTCTCGCAGGGCCACGTCTGGCCCGTCCCGCTGGGGTCCCAGTTCTCGTCGGCCGGCTGCTGCACCTGCGTGCGCACCTCCACCGCCTGCTCCGCGTTGGCCTCCACCAGAGACTTGGTGGAGAACAGCCCCAGGTCTGCGGGGGGAGAGAGGTGGGGGTTACCGGGGGGGGGGGGCGGCGGTATGGGGAGCGAGCTGGACGGGGACTCACTGAGGCGGAGGGATCCGGCCAGGCCCCTGATGACCGTCACGGGGTTCTTGGAGTCGGTGCAGAACTGCAGCAGCACCGGGGACAGGGCGTCCCTCTTGCTCTCCAGCTGCACGCACACACACACACACACACACACACACACACACACACACCTGTTACTCTC
Source organism: Lagocephalus sceleratus (assembly GCA_911728415.1). NCBI lineage: Eukaryota > Metazoa > Chordata > Actinopteri > Tetraodontiformes > Tetraodontidae > Lagocephalus > Lagocephalus sceleratus. The sequence continues at coordinate 4,864,501 of CAJVRN010000234.1, forward strand.
CGTCTGGGGGGAGGAGCTCCCGGGGGGGGGGGGCTCCCACTCACGTAGATGCTGGGCGTGGGCGGGTACAGCTTCTCCCGGGGAATCGCCTCCTCCGACGGCGTCGGGGGCTTCACGGAAAACGAGGGCAGCAGGTACGACTCCTTGAACTTCCCTTTGATCCTGGCGCCCCTGGAACGCACAGCAAAGGGGGGTCAGAGGCGTCCTTCGCAAACCCGTCGGAACGCCGAGGTCGGTCGGTCCGGCGCTCACTTGCACGAGCGGATGATCTCGCTCGCCGTGTTCTCGATGCCTATCTCCTCCAGCGGGATCCTCTTCTCCTCCACCTCCGAGGCGATAAACGTCTCCCGGTCTCCGCTCTCCACCTTGATCAGCCGGATCTTCAGCTCCTTCGGGGGCCCGTCCGTCAGCGCCTTCAGCTTCAGGAAGTCCGCCGGTCCCGCCGGAGCGCCCGATTCCGACTTGCCTTCGCCGGAGGACGCCGAGGCCGCCGCCGCCGCCGCCGCGGCCGCGCCGCCGCCGCCCTGCGCCTCTTCTTCTCGGAGCTGTGGCGGCTCCGGTTCTTGTCGCTGCGGTCTTTGCTCTGCAGGTTCAGGTCTCCCAGGATCCTCCGGTCCTTCTCCTTGTGGCTCTTCCCTTCCCGGTGCCTCTTGTGCTCCGAGCCCGTCCGGCCCGGAGACGACGGCCGGGCCGCCTCCCGCTTCTCCTTGCGCTTCTTCTCCTTCCTCTCCTCGTGCTTCCCTCCGCCGCCGTGCTTCTTCTTCTCCTTGCTGCGCTCCTTCGCCTCGCGCCCGTCGTCGGGGCGCTCCCGCCGGACGCCGGCGTTCAATCCGGGGAGCGGCCGGCTCCGGCTCGGCTCCGCCGGGCGAGATTCCGAGATGGTCGTCGGCAGCCGCTCCTCCTTCGTCGCCTTGGCGCGGGTCTCCTCCCTCTCCTCCTCCTTCCCGTCCTCCTCCTCCTCCTCCTCCTCCTCTTCCTCCTCCGGCCCGCCGCGCCGACGCGGGAACGCCGGGGCGGTCCGGTCCGAGGCGGGCGACCCGCCCCGCTGCTGGCGGCAGATGTCGGGCCCCAGCGACAGCGACGACGAGTACTTGACCCCCACCAGCGCCGACGGCGGCGGCCTCCCGAAGGGCCCGCCGCGGTAGGCGTACTTCTGGCTGTCCGCGGGCGCCGCCAGGGACTTGAAGGCGCCGTTGACCCCCGTCTGGTGGAGGTGGGGCCTCTGCGGCGGCGGCGAGCACGACGGCGTCTCCGAGTCCTCGTCCTCGTACTCCTCGTCCGCCTCGCTCCTGACGGGCTCCGGCAGCCCGTACAGCTTGGCCAGGTCGCTGTGCCGGTAGTCCGTCGCCCGCTTGCGGTCGAAGGCGGCGGGGGGCGGGCCCCCGGCGTCCTCGTCCTCGTCGAGCGACGACGTGCGGCTGCAGGGCGACGACGTGCGGCTGCAGGGCGACGCCAGCGAGCCCTGGCGGCTCAGCACGGGCGGGCTGGCGTGGCGCCCCGGCTCCTCCGGGCCCGGCTGGTGCTTCGCGGCCGGGATGAGGTCCGGAGCCGAGAGGTACCTCGGGGGAAAGTCGGCGCCGCCCCCGCCGCCGTGGCGCCGGTGCAGGAGCTCCTCCTCCTTCTGGATGGACTCGTCCAGCATGGCCATGATGTTGGCCAGCCCGTCGGGCAGCAGCGCCGACAGCTCCGGGGGCTCCTCCTCGAACTGGGCGCCTTCGGACCCCGGGGGGGGGGCGGCGCCGACGGGAGGGGGAGGGGCTTCTCTGGGGAAGGCCTGATACAGCCTGGGGGGCTCCCTGAGCGCCGCGCGGCCGCCGTCTCGCTCCCTCGCCGGCTCTTTGGGTTGGGGGTACGGCGGCCGGGGGGGGTCCCTGAGGTGCCGCGGAGGGGGGGCCGAGGCGCCGTTGCTCGACATCTCCCTCTGCCGCTGCTTCTCCCGGGCGTGCTCCGTCTGGGGCGTGAGCGGCGGCGGGCGCAGCCGCTCCGCCGGGCGGGGGGGGGCCGCGCCGCCGCGGCTCAGCCAGGGGTAGGGGGGCGAGGCCCGGCAGTTGAGGGGGGGCGGCGGCCCGGCCGGCGGCCTCTCCGGGTTGTCCGTCGGCCCCCGGGCCTTCCCGCTGCATAGTTCCTTCTGCTTCTGTCGCTCCGTCCTCTTCCTCTCCTCCTCCTCCTCCTCCTCCTCGCGCCTCCTCTTCAGCTCTCTCTGTTTCCGCTTCTCCTCCGTCTTCTTCTCCTGTTCTCGCCGCTCCGCCTCTTTTTTCCTCCTCTCCTCTTCTTGGCGCTCCCGCTCTTTCCTCTTCCTTTCCCGTTCCTGCGCTTCCCATTCCCTCCTTTTCTTCTCCAGCCTCTCCGCCTCCCTCCTCTTCTCCTCTTCCTCCTGCCTCCGTTTGCGCTCCTGCTCCTGACGCTCCCTTTCCTTCCGCCTCCTCTCCTTCTCCTGCCTCTCCGCTTCCCTCCTTTTCCTCTCCTCCTCCGCCTTCTCCAGCTCCTTCCTCCTCTCCTCCTCCTCCTCCCTCCTCTGCCTCTCCTCTTCCCTCCTCCTTCGTTCCTTCTCCTCTCTCTCCCTCCTCTTCCTCTCTTCCGCCCTCACGTGACCCTCCAGCTCTGCGTCCAGCTTGTCCAGAGCTTCTTTCATCGACCGGGGGTCCGCGATCGGGTGAAGGGGGGCCTGTGGGTGAGGGGGGGCTTGCTGGTGAGGGGGCCCTGTGGGTGAGGAGGGGCTTGCAGGTGGGGGGCCTTTGGGTGAGGAGGGATCTGCAGGTGAGGAGGGATCTGTGGGTGTGGGGGGCCTGTGGGGGGGGGGGGGCTTGCAGGTGGGGGGCCATGTGAGGAGGGATCTGTGGGGGAGGGGGCCTGCGGTGGGGGGGTGAGGAGGGATCTGTGGGTGGGGGGGGGCCTGTGGGTGAGGGGGGGCCTGTGGGGGAGGGGGGGCTTGTAGGTGGGGGGCTTGCAGGTGGGGGGCCATTGGGTGAGGAGGGGCCTGCGGGTGAGGAGGGATCTGCGGGTGAGAGGCCGCTGGAAGGTGAGGGTGGGCCTGCCGACCGCTGTGCTGGGGGGGGGCCGAGGCGTGGGGAGGGTGCGAGATTCTTCCCGCGACGGCGCCGTCCGCCCCCCGCTGGGGTCCCGAAGAGAACAGAGGTGAGGAGAAGTCAGAGTAGCGCGGCGGCGCCCCGTGGGGGGGGTCGTGGAGCGCCCGCGGGGGCCCCTGCTGCTGGTATCCGCGGATGGAGGCTTGGGGCGGCGCGGCGTGGAGCTGAGAGGCCGGCTGAGGGGGGGGCCGGACCGCCGCCTCTTTTCCTTTCTGCCAGACGGGAACGACGGGGGCGGACCGCGAGGGCTCCGACGCCGCCGCTCCCTTGGGCGCGTACGCCAGGGGGCAGAAGGCCGGGGGCGTGGCGAGAGCGGGAAGGTTGGGAATGTTGGGAGTGATGACCGAGGTCGGGGTGCCGCCGGGGCGGTGTTGGGGGGGGCGGTCGGGACCGCGGCTCTGCTGGTGCTGCGGGAGAGGGGGCGGCCCCGGGGCCCCGTGGAAGGCCGCGCCGACCCCCGGGTGGGCGGGGGCCCGGCCCTGGTATTTGCGGGCGTCGTGGGCCCCCGCCTGCTGCTGCTGAGGTGCGGGAGCGGCGCCGGCCGGAGGGGGCGGGGCGTGGGGGTGAGGCTGCGAGTGGCTGTAAGGCACGCTGCTGCGGTTGCTGCTGGTGGCGAGGGGACTTGCTGGTGACGTTTGGGCGTGCGGGGGCCGGCGTCCCTCCCCCCTCGCCGCGCCGCACGCGCTAGAGGGGGGGGGCCGCGTTTTGAGGCCGGGGTAGGAGTGAGGCGTCGGCTGGATCGCCGAAAGAGATTGAAACGCGTCTTTGTGCGGCGGCGGCGGCGGCGGGTGGGGGGGGCATCCCTGCTTGAAGCTTCCTGGAGACGAGGTCGGAGCCGGAGAGAGGTTCGACGCGGAGGACGAGGGGGGAGCAGGTGGCGGTGGGCGGGGACTTCTGGGGGTAGCTGCCCGTTCCGTGCCTGTTGCTCTCCTGCGACAAGGATCGGAAAACCGTCAGAACGCTACGTAGCCGCGGGGCCGAAGGCGGCTCGCGCGAGCTCCGCCCGACCTGGAAGTCCTGGAGCGCCTTGCGGTCGGAGGCCTGCCAGGGGGCGCCCTCGCTCTTGTGAATCGGATTCCAGAAGGCCGGCTTCGGAGGCGCCGGGTGCCCCGAAGGGTGGTGCTGAGGCAGAGACTGGCCGGGGAAGTGCTGGAGTCCGCGATGTGATACCTGGGGGGGGGAAAGGGGGGGGGTCGGTATTCAGGTCTGAGCGACTCGCTCCTGTGGGAAGCAGAGGTATGGTCGGGCGGTACCTGATCGGAGCTCTTCTTCCTCTTGCTGGGGCTGGGAGTGTCCTCGGCGGCCGGGTGGGGGGCCGGCGTGTGCTGGATGACAGAGTGCTCCCCCAGCGGGGGGCCCGGCCTCTTCAGGTGCCCCCCCATCTTCCCCGGGTAGCCCCTCTGCAACGTCAACGACACTTCAGTCAGCTCGCCGTCCGCCGCCGCAGAAACCCGCCGTTGTTCTGCGAGCGGCAGAAATGGGGGGCGCCCCCCCCCCCCCGTCTGGTGAGACCCGATCGGCCAATTATGGAGCTCCTACCTGGTGCACCTGAGCCCAGCTGTCATCTCCAGGCAGTGGAAGGCCGCGGGGAATATGTGGCTCCTGAGGGCCCCCGAACTAACACACACAAGGAACGCCGTCTTTACTCGCTCTCTCTCGCCCCCCCCCCCAAGGAAACGTCTGTGTGAGCCTGGCTTACCTTCAGGGCGTGGTTTGGTCTGTTGGCGGGGTGGTGGGGGTTGGGGAGGGGCCCGCCGCCGCCGTAGTGGAAGCGGAGCGCGTGGTCTCCGGCCAGCGGCGCCAGAGGGTGTCCTTGAGGTGGAGGGTGGGGCTCGTAGGTGGGGCCCTGCTGCTCCCACGCCCTGTGGGGGGGCGGCAGGGGGAGGTGGTGCGGGGGCAGGGGGGGTCTCTGCTGCTCCCTTTGCAGCCCTGGTATCGTCTGCGGGAGGTCGAGCTTGTCGCTCCCTCCTCGCGTCGGCCTGCGCGTGCAAAAAAAACCAAAAAAAAACTCCCGTTACGATCCCAGACCGGCGTTCCCTTGGAATGTTTCTCGTCGGAACTGGGATGGTTTACCACGTACCCGTTGGGGAAAAACTTATTGGGGTGGTTGGGCCCGCCGACGGGACCGGGAGGTAGATGGGAGAGGAGTTGGTGTTGGCTCGTTCCGGGCAGGCACCTGACGGGGAAACGGGAGCGTGAGACGTCGAGCTCTGCTCGGAAAACCCCGGGGGGGGGCGCCCTCCCGTCGTCGTGGTTACGCACCTGGCGGGAGGTTGCCAGGCGCGGGCACCCACGGGAGCCCACGGTCCCCGGTTGAGTCCGTCCAGAGGGAAGGAATCCCGTGTGCCACGCCCGCCAAACTGCTCTACTGCGTGATGCATCCGGCCTGCGGGCGTCAGGGGCGATCGGTAAACGTGTCGGCGCCGCCGCGCCGCGCGTCCTCCCGCTCGGCCGAACTAGCCGCGTCCGTGAAGCCCTCCACTGCAGCGGAGGGGGGGCCTCGGTCCGACGGCGAGAAGATCCGGACCTGCGTCGCTCTGCTCTCGGCGCCCAGAACCCCAAAGCCTAGTGGCTGCAGACACACACGGGGGGGAGACGCGCACCGTCAAAACACGCTTCTCGCCGCCGGAGAAAAGCGGCGAGCGCGCTGCAGCCGGGACGGCGTCCTCGGCGCCTCGCCGAGAGCCCGTCTGTCTGCAGGGGGAGGCAGAGAGCCGGAGGATTATGGGCCGGGCCCAGATGGCTCGGCGGGGAGCTCACCTACGAGGACAGACCTGGGGACGCGGTAATCCTGAGCAGGGGCGCCGAGGGAGGGACAAAGTGAGAGGGCTTGGCCACGCGCCAGCTCTGTGTGTGTGTGTGTGTGTGTGTTGTGTGTGGGTGGGTGTGTTTGAAGCTATGCCAAGTGTGCAAGCTGCACCATCGAGTCAGGTTTGTGTTGATTTAATGCATGTGAGACAAAATAGTGTGCTCTCCTAAGTGGATGATATTGTGTGTGTGTGTGTGTGCGCGCCCAGTGGACACACTAAGGTTTAATCTCATTACGGCAGGCGTGATGGGGGCGGCTGCGGCGACAGACGGTCTGAACGGGACGGAGAGATAGATTAAGAAGAAAAGATGGCGACGGAGAAGAGGGAAGGGCGGGAGGCGGAGGAGCGGTGAAGACACCCACACGCCTTTGAAGAAAACATTCAGATCACGAGCCCCCCCACACACACACACACACGCACGCACGCACGCACACACACACGCACGCACGCACGTTTGACGAGCGGTTGATTTCAGGAAGAACAACGCGTCACAAACTTCACATCAGTGTCACAACTTCAGTTTGTCAGTGAACTGCAGTTCAGAATGTTCAAAGCACAAAATGATAACAGCCTGAAATGTGTGACAGATTATGCATAATACATGAGAGCAGCCGCGCACAACACACACACACACACACACACACACACACACACACACACACACACACACACTCAGTGATTCACTGCTCTTGCTCAGCAGCAGGGCTCTTTTCCAAGAGTTTTCCAAAATTAGCTCTGGCATTACAGCGTCCCTCCTCCTACCAGCTCCTCCTCTCCTCCGTGTGTCCTCAGACCAACTCTGGATGTTTCTCTCACATCGAGAGCTCGGCGGTGGATCTTTCCTTCGCTCCCTCTTCCTTCTGCCGCGCCTCGACGTTGTTGGGGAGCGGGTCGTCCCTCGCCCTTCAATCTAGCGCCGACTTACCGATTCACAGTTGTGGCAACGCTCGGCTTCAGCTGCCACTCATCGCTCTGGGGTCTCCTCGACCCTGACACACACACGCGCACGTACGCACGCACGCGCACAGGCACACGCACACACCTACGTGCATCGGTGTCAGGCATCGTCAAACTCAACAGTTCCCCAACTTATGAGCCAAACTGTCAGCAACTTCAACCATCTCATGTAATGTCATGCAAAACTGTGTGTGTGTGTGTGCGTGAGAGAGTATGTGTGTGTGTGTGTTGAGAGAGTATGTGTGTGTGTGTGCGTGAGAGAGTATGTGTGTGTGTGTGCGTGAGAGAGTATGTGTGTGTGTGTGTTGAGAGAGTATGTGTGTGTGTGTGTTGAGAGAGTATGTGTGTGTGTTGAGTATGTGTGTGTGTGTGCGTGTGTTGAGAGAGTATGTGTGTGTGAGTGTGTGTGTGTTGAGAGAGTATGTGTGTGTGAGTGTGTGTGTGCATGAGAGAGTATGTGTGTGTGTGTGCGTGAGAGAGTATGTGTGTGAGTGTGTGTTGAGAGGCGGGGGGTCTCCTCTTTTTAATATTGATTGGCACATTCTTTTGTCCCTCATTTGACTTTTGAGGCGGTTCTAAAATCAACGGGGGGATTTGCCACGAGGGGAAAAACCACCGTGGGGGGAGGATGAAGGGGGGTTGTCGGGCTGGGGGGGGTTGTCGGGCTGGGGGGGGCAGACAGACTGACGCTGGGCTCCTGGCACAGGCGTGATTGCAGGAGGCCCCTGTCTCTCCTCACATCAACAGCTGGGGCGGTGCCCCCGGCCAGAGGTGGCCCTCGCCCCTCTTCTGGGGGGGGGGGGGTCCTCGCCGTGACTGTCTGTCATCTCCTCCGGCTACTCGCCCGACGATCGCGTTGCAAACCGACAGTTTAACCATACCCGCCGCTGAAAACCGATAGCCTGCGCTGACGCCAGGCTGCTCGTGTCAGACGGGACAATAGAGGGCGCAGCTGTCAGACGGGGGGGGGTCCCTCGCGTAAGGCCCAGTCACCTGACTGGAAACGCGCGTGTGCGCGGCGTCGCAGATGTGACGACGAGAGTTTCTCGGACCCGGTGACGTCGCGTCTCGCATGACGGAGGGAGGGAGCCTCGGCGGGGGCGGGGGTTTTCGGGCTGTCGTCTGTTCGGCGTAAAAACACTCCTCCCATCACTTCTCACTCCTTTCACTCACCCTTTTTCACGCTCGGCCGCGCAAAGCGAAAGCCTTCAAACGGCTGTACCGGGAAAGTGGAGGTGATGTTTACGCGGCCGTGTCGATCAGTCATCGCCACACGCTCATTACAGTAATGTCACGTCATCGGCGCTCTGGAGCTTCAGCAGAAGTGGAGCTGGAAAACCTTCGAACCTGACCCCCCCATACCCACACCTGACCCCCCCATACCCACACCTGTCCCCCCCATACACCTGACCCCCCATACCCACACCTGACCCCCCCATACCCACACCTGACCCCCTCATACCCACACCTGTCCCCCTCATACCCACACCTGTCCCCCCCATACACCTGACCCCCCATACCCACACCTGACCCCCTCATACCCACACCTGTCCCCCCATACCCACACCTGACCCCCCATACCCACACCTGACCCCCCATACCCACACCTGACCCCCCCCATACCCACACCTGACCCCCTCATACCCACACCTGTCCCCCTCATACCCACACCTGTCCCCCCATACACCTGACCCCCCCATACCCACACCTGTCCCCCCCATACACCTGACCCCCCCCATACCCACACCTGACCTGACCCCCCATACCAGCACCTGACCTGACCCCCCATACCCACACCTGACCTGACCCCCCATCCCCACCACCTGACCCCCCCATACCCACACCTGACCTGACCCCCCCATACCCACACCTGACCCCCCCATCCCCCACCTGACCCCCCATACCCACACCTGACCTGACCCCCCATACCCACACCTGACCCCCCATCCCCACACCTGACCCCCCCATCCCCACACCGGACCTGACCCTCTGGGTGTCCAAAGGCGGGGGTGTGTGTGTGGAGGCGCGAGCCCTTTAATAATGATTTCATAATTGCCCCCCCCACGCCTCCGTGTCTGCTCTGCTCTTACGTAATGGAGCCAGATAGAGATCGTGTTCTGGAGGAAATGCTGCACATTTCTGCCTCATGCGCTCTCCCACGGAGCGCCAGTCAGATCGGATCCTGCATCCGCCCCCCCCCCCCCGCCGGACGGCCTCGCCGCTCCTTTTGGCCCGCGTGCGGACGTCAGCAGAGGCCGTTCCAAGATGCTGACGCAGGCCGACTTCGCTCGCGCCCCCAGAAAGCCCAAAAAAAAAAAAGAAACGCGGGCTGTTTGGGACTGTGTGTGCTGAAGGTCGCGCGCTAAAAGAAGAAAAGTGTTCGCGTCATCCCGGGGAAACGATGAAAGATAACCCCGTTTCAGCTTCCTGTACCTGGGCGCCTCCACGCGCTCTGGGGGGGGGTTAGTGCGGTGGGGTGTGTGTGGGTGTGAGTGTGTGACGTGAAGCACAGAGGGAACACAGACCACGGGGGCAGAGGAAACTGTCGTCACAGCTAGCGGAAGTTGGCCTCCCAACGGGGTGTGTGTGTGTGTGTGTGTGTGTGGGCGTCACACAGGACAAAGGGGTGGGGCTCCGAGCTTCCTGTCAGAGAGCAACGAGCCGTGGGTTTCGGCCGTCCTCTGGCGGCGTGTGAACCCGTGACCTGCGCGTGAGCGCGGATGTGAGAGCAGACGAGAGAGAAAGCCGGGCTCTTCCGGGCGCGGCTCCTGAAATCACGCGTGGCGAGCTCTCGTGTTGAGCAAGCACGAGAGGGGCCCGTGACTCACGCCATCAGAAGCGAGGCGCTCAAATGACTCGACGGCCGCTCGCTCCAGGAAAAGCGGCCCGCCGTCTCGGGCCCCGATGAGTCGGCGCCCGGGCGGGGGACGAGACGGATGAGCGGACCCGGACGCGTGGGAAGGCGGGGGCTGCGGACGACGGCGCTCGCAGGCTCGACCTCGGCGCTCGGGCTCCCTCAAAAGCCCCGACGCTTTCGGGATCCTGAAAACAGAAAGCTGAAGCGGGGGGGGACAAAACGCCGCGAATGGGAACGATGCCGAGATCCGAAAATCCCCCTCCCTCGCGCTTCCCGTCTCATCAGCTGCTCCTTTTCCGCATCCAGGACGCGCGCGCGGGGGCGTGCGTGCCCAGAGATGCCGTTACTAAGCGCTTCCTTGGCAACGGCCGCGTCCCCGGTTATTAAACTACAGCGGGGAGACGCAGATGGAGGGAAACAGGCGCTCTGATCAACATGTTTACTGAGACACCGGACGGGCTGACCTCGCACGCCAACCCTTCCTCTTCCTCTCTGGACGGGAATATTATGTCTGATCAACTCAGCGGCCTCTGTGTGTGTGTGTGTGTGTGTGTGTGCGCGTGAGAGTGTGTGTGAGTGTCCTGAACGCACCCCCGGTGTGTTTGTTGTTACAGCGGGCGTCATTACGTGCTGCTACGTCTGAACAAATGTGACGGGGGACGGCCTCCGCTGTTGTGATGCCGCCATTTGTTCCTTTGCTCCAAAGATTCCACACGCACACACACGCGCGCGCACACACTCCCTCCTTCGTGGATTCCTCAAATACCGACGTTGTCGATATTTTGAGCGTTTCTATAAACAACGCCGGCCGGGCGGAGGAGTGCTGGTGCAGGATGTGAGGGGAGGTGGACGTGTTTTCTTTTTTCCAAGGTTTCCAAAAGTGCGCGCGGCGATGAGTCAGGCGTTGGGCCGTCGGGGGGGGGGGGGGCGACGTTCCCTTCCCTCTGGGCTGACTGAGCGGGACGGACGGGCGCGACCGCTCCGACGGCGTTCCGAGCGGTGTGAGAAACAAAACAACGATCCTCCCCAACCCCACTGCTGCGGTCTGTGGGCCGGTCTGCTACTACGGGAGGGGGGCTGGATCCGGTTTCACACAGCGTGGTGGAATTCCGCGCTGGTCAGCTGAACCCGGCTGACCCCGACCCCGACCCCCCCCCTCCTGCTCTGCTGACGGCCCGGCTGCTCGGCGCTCGCACAAAGCTCTGTTGGCGTTGCGACACAACCCTGGCGAGGGTTACGTTATTTCACAGAAATAGGGCGTTAAGACTTCTTCACCGGAAGCGCACACAGCCACACACACACCCTCACACACACACACACACACCCTCACACACACCCTCACACACACACACACACACCCTCCAGAGACGCGTCCCTCTGCTTCAACCAACGAGTGAGCGCCTTAAGCTCACCTACTGACCCATTTCTCAGGACAGCGGCGCAAACCGAATCAAGGAAGAATCTTAATTAGATCAGACGAATCTGAGAACACACACACACACACACACACACACACACACACACACACACACACACCTGGGGGCGGTGTGGGGAAACACCGCAGAGTGTGTGTCAGCCTCTAACTTTCCCCTGGTGGTGCACATCTCAGCATTCCTGCGCTCTCGTCATCGCTCCTCGCAAAGCGCGCGCCCGCGGCTCAGCCACGCGGGAGCGCGCCCGCGGACATCAAACGCGCGGCCGCCCCGATCAAACTGACCGGAAGCGCACCTTCAAAGGCGACCCCCCCCCCACTCCCCCCTTTATGGTGGGCAATAAGCAGCCAAACACAACGACCCCCACCCGGGATGACATCTTTTCAAGTCCGAGAGCTTCACACATGGAAACGACCACTACGCTGGCCACGCCCCCTGACGACGGCGCTCCGGAGGGGGGAGGGGTGTGTGTGTGCGTGCGTGTGTGTCTGGGGGGGGGGGGCAGGGATGGCCGCAACTTAGCGCGGCTGACCTGAGCTGCAGCCTGGAGGGAGATAAGCGCATCAGGAATGTGCAGGAGTCAGAACCCCGATCCACACACACACACACACACACACACACACACACTGGTGCACCCCTGTTCCACAAAAACACACACCACCCCTCCCCCGAAAAAACACACCCAGAGGTAATGCAAATCACTTCCTTTCAGTCCGGCTGGGGGGTGGGCGACTATCCATTCACTTCACCCGGCCGCCGACCTCGGTGATCCTGCCCACCCCCACTCTCTCACACACACACACACACACACACACACACACACACACACACACTCACACAATGGCCCCGGTCTCCTCACCCCCCCTCGTCCTCCAGGAGCTTCCTGATCGCTCCGGTGTCCCAAACCAAACCACGGACGCGTCACAACACGTGGAGAATAAAACACACCGCTGCGTCCGACAGCGGTAATAAAACACACACTACCCCCTCACCCCCCCGTGCCCCCCCCCGGATTAGATCAGACTGGGATTACTCCAACCGCGATATTCAGCACGACCAAAACAACCGAGTTGAGGCGACTCACCGAGGATCCGAGTGACTTCAGGGTGAACCCACTCCGCCCCCCGCTCCTCTACACCGTCCCTCCGCTCCTCCGAGCCCGACTTCGGGGCTGTTTCTCCGGCCAGACTACCTCCGGAGCCTCGGTCCTCCCCGGTGCTCCCTCCTCCTCACGCCCGACCGACGCTCGCTCTTCCGGGCTGAATATCCGCGTCAGCGCGCCTCTGGTCCTCCACGACCGAGTCTTTACTCCCCGGGACCGTCCCTCCGTCCCTCCGTCCCTCTGTCCCTCTGTCCTTCTGTCCCTCTGTCTCCGTCTGTCTGTCTGTCTGGTCCGCCTCGCGCGAACTCAGGCAGGGCTCGTGCTGCGCGAGGCTCCGCTTTAAAGGGACCCGGCCACGCACGAGACAGAGGCGCACACACGCTGGCTGACGTCAGCGCTCGGCCCCGGAATTCCCTGACAGAGTGTGTGAGAGTGTGTGTAGGTGTGTGTATGTGGGGGGGCTGTGTGTGTCAGTTTGTGTGAGTGTGTGTGTAGGTGTGTGAGTGTGTGTATGTGGGGGGGCTGTGTGTGTCAGTTTGTGTGAGTGTGTGTATGTGGGGGGGCTGTGTGTGTCAGTTTGTGTGAGTGTGTGTGTAGGTGTGTGAGTGTGTGTATGTGGGGGGGGCTGTGTGTGTGAGTTTGTGTGAGTGTGTGTATGTGGGGGGGGCTGTGTGTGTCAGTTTGTGTGAGTGTGTGTGTAGGTGTGTGAGTGTGTGTATGTGGGGGGGCTGTGTGTGTGAGTTTATGTGAGTGTGTGTGTGTGGGGGGGGCTGTGTGTGTCAGTTTGTGTGAGTGTGTGTGTAGGTGTGTGAGTGTGTGTATGTGGGGGGGGCTGTGTGTGTGAGTTTATGTGAGTGTGGGTGTGTAGGTGTGTGAGTGTGTGTATGTGGGGGGGGCTGTGTGTGTCAGTTTGTGTGAGTGTGTGTGTAGGTGTGTGAGTGTGTGTATGTGGGGGGCTGTGTGTGTGAGTTTGTGTGAGTGTGTGTGTAGGTGTGTGAGTGTGTGTATGTGGGGGGCTGTGTGTGTGAGTTTATGTGAGTGTGTGTGTAGGTGTGTGAGTGTGTGTATGTGGGGGGGGTTGTGTGTGTGAGTTTATGTGAGTGTGTGTGTAGGTGTGTGAGGGTGTGTATGTGGGGGGGCTGTGTGTGTGAGTTTATGTGAGTGTGTGTGTGTGTGTGAGAGAGTGTGGAGGTGTGTGATTGTGTGAGGGGGATGGGTGTGTGTAGTGTGTGTGGGGGGCTTGTGTGTGTGTGAGAGAGTGTGTAGGTGTGTGAGTGTGTGTATGGGGTTGGTGTGTGTGTGTGGGGAGGTGTGTGCTGTGATGTGTGTGGTTGTGTGAGAGAGTGTGTGGAGGTGTGTGAGTGTGTGGGGAGGGGTGAGTTTGTGAGTTTATGTTTGTGTGTGTGTGTGGAGGTGTGTGAGTGTGTGTATGTGGGGGGCTGTGTGCGTGAGTTTATGTGTGTGTGGAAGTGTATGAGTGTGTGTGTGTATGTGTATGTATGTGTATGTATTTGTGTGTGTGTGTGTATGTATTTGTGTGTGTGTGTGTGTGTGTGTGTGTGTACTGTCACTCTCAGTGTCCTCTCTCCCCTCAGGTCTCTTCATCTCTAATCTGAACCCTTAAACCACATTAAAGCTCTTCCTCGTGTGCACACACAAACCTGCCTGTCCTGATACGACAACCCTCATCCTGGACCTCTACAACACCAACATATGTGACCCGCCCACACACACACACTCCCCCCCCCACACACACACACACACACACAGTATATTTAGAAAGCGCCGACTCAGCAACAGGAGGTGAAATTAGTGACGCCAGCGGCGGCCAGGCGGTTGCGTAAGAGCACGCTCAGTTTACCAAAACAGCACGAACGCAGCTACAACGAGGAAGTGTGTGACGGCTCCGGTCCCGAGCGCCCGCATGTTCGCCGTGTGTGTGATGAAGTAACCGTAGCGTGCGCCCCCCCTGGTACCGCCGGCGTGGATGCGCGCCATTGTGGAGCCGGCGATCAATACGGGCTTGTGTTGGGGGAGAAACGCCCACACAGAGGGGCCCTGAGTGGCACGGACGCCGCGCTGCTATACGCCCGAGAGCACGGAGGACACGTGGGACAGGACAGACCGCCCCTGGGGGGGGGGGGACTTCCTGATGCGTGTTGGACCAACAAAGTGGGGAAAAACACGCACAGGTGCGTTTTAAAGGGCTCGACCGCGTGTTTTAACCTGCGTCTGTGTGTGTCGTCTGGAGGCTCTTTTAACGTCATCTGGGGGCCGCGACACCCCGGGACGGCGCTCCACGGGGCCCCCGCCCTCGCCGTGTACGGCGGTCCGTACGGAACGTCGCCCGCTCCGGCGCCGTCCTTCCCGTGGACGCTCCAGCGCAGACACGCGCTGGATCTGTCCTCGAGTCCCTCCTCTCCCTCCTGGAGAGTGAGGCTTGAGCTGTGTCACACTCAGGCGTGTGTGTGTGTGTCTGTATATGTGAGTATGTGTGTGAGTATGTGTGTGTGAGTATGTGTGTGAGTATGTGTGTGTGTATGTGTGTGTCTGTATATGTGAGTATGTGTGTGTGTATGTGTGTGTGTGAGTATGCGTGAGTATGTGTGTGTGTGAGTATGTGTGTGTGTGAGTATGCGTGAGTGTGTGTGTGTGTGAGTATGTGTGTGTGTGAGTATGCATGAGTATATGTGTGTGTGGAGGGGGGCCCTTCAAAGCCAACAGGAAAAGGGCTGCTGACTAATGTGGTGAGTGTGTCCCACACACACGGCCCCACACGTGGACGCCCCCCCAGCCCTCCGCTCATTAACCACCCTGGCGGCGGCGGCGGCGTCGTGCGTGTGGCGTCGTGAGATCGTGGGAGACCGGCGTCCCCGCTGCCTCTGCTACGTGGGACTGCGCGCATGTGTGTGTGTGTGTGGGACCGGCGTAACGTGCGTTAGGGCTCTCGGGTACGGCGAGAGGCCGACAGACGCGGCGGCCGTCGCCTACGGAGTCACGCGGCGGAGCAGACGGGCCGGCGTAGCGCGCCCACGCGCAGCCGGCCGAACCCGGCGCCGCCGCCTGGGTAATTAGGGCCCCGGCTGGAGCAGGGCTTTCCCTCGGGTTAGGACCGGTTCAGCCGCCGTCGCTGTCACGCGCGTCGAGAACAAAACAAACAGGTGATGAATAAACACGCCCCCCCCAACCCCCCGGTGAAAGAACGTCTCTTTGGACGGAAAAGATCAAAGAAGCTGGGGCGACAACGTGAAGTGGGCTCGCTTAAGTACCTTTGAGGGAAAAACACCACCGCCGCTTTAATGTGACTTTGAAGAGCGGTGCAGTGAGATAAAGCATCCAGAGGCCTTGAGGTTCACAACCCCCCCCCCCCCCCAAACACGCTCTTAAAGGAGCAGCTCAGAGCTCACACCCGTGATTTCACAACCTGCTCTTTGACTAATGATGGGTGTGCGACGGCGTCCTCCCACGCCGTCTTACTCCTTCTTTTGACACACATCTGTGACTCGCCCGGTCCGACCCCCCCCCAGTCTGACCCCCCAGGTGTTAAATATGAGGATCAAAAGCTTGGTTTACCTCCTGGCCATAGGCAGCGTTGTCCGTCTCTCTCAGTGCGCCACCATGACACGTCCCGCCTCCTGAAACCACAACAGGACACAAAAGGTCAGTCCGGAGGTCAAATAGTCCCTCCGTGGCGGAAGCGTCGCACAGGGGCTCAGGGTGTGAGCCGTCTGTTCATCAGCCGAGGGCTCAAAACAAACAACACCAGCCCGAGCTTCGGCTTGTCCCGTCGCCATGTTGGCGTCACGGCGTGTCGCCGGGGCGACGGGAGCGCGGCGGGATCTGGATGGGCGGCGTGGCCATCTGCGCGCGCGGCGGCGGCGGCGTGAGCGAGAGCAGGTGGCGCTCTGGCGTGCACGGTTAGAGAGGAAACCGCACCAACGGCAAGAGCGCAGCGCTGCACCACCTTTGCCTTTTCCTCCTGCACTCTACCGCCCTGAACAAACCCCACAGAGGTCACGTACGGGCACACACACACCCTCAGGCTGTGTGTGTGTGGGGTGTGTGTGTGGGTGATACACAGCTGGCTCAGCCTCCACTGATCTAGCAGCCTGGTGTTTAAGGTCCTAACCTCCTAAACTCAAGGTTAAAGGTCACACCTCCTAAAGGGCTGCAGCTGGCCTGACTGGAAAGGTGGAATGACTGTGTGTGTGTGTGTGTGTGTGTGCTTGTGTGTGTGTGTGCGAGAGGGAACAATGTCAAACAGGCACAAGTACCATAAAGAAGGCCCGCTGGCCCTCGTTAGGCCTGAGTTACTCTGAGCACCAACGGAGGGAGACGCGTCCTCACATTGTTTCTCTGATGGGACGAGGAGGGAGCCAGAGGAGAGACTCTGAGGAAGTGGGAACAATCCTGAGAGGAAAACCCGGAGAAGGTGTGTGTGTGTGTGTGTGGGGGGGGGTGCGGCTGCGGCTGAAGACGCCGTGCCCGGGCACAAAGAGCAGAGGAGAGAGAGGCGGGGGGAGGTGAGTGGGGGGGGGATAAGACCTTGAGCTAGACAAAAGATAAGAGAACATTTGAGCTGTGTCAGGAAAGATAAGGACAGAGAGAACCCAGAGCCTGATGAGGGGAGAGAGGCCGGCTGCTCTTTATATCCACACACCAGGCTCCGCCCCCCCAACCCACGTGACCCACAGCCGGCCCGACCCTCGGCGAGGCCCGCCAGGCTGGGTGCACCGCTGAGTCTGTCGGCCGGGTCCAGGCGCGCGGCTTATCGGCGGGGCGCAGGAGAAACCCTGGACCGATGGGCCGGCCAGGGCGGCTTCATAAATCGACGCATCCCCGCATTCGTTCAAACCGGGAGACGGGCGAGTGCGTTCGCCCAGCCGGGCCTGGCAGAGCGCCGCTCGGCGAGGAGGAGTCGGACGTGGTCGGTGACTCGCTGAACCCCGTCCGCGAGGTTTCGGTAAAAGGTCGCGGTTGAAAACGACGCCCTCGCGTCACGCCCACGGACGGGGGGATGGATGAGGTGACAGACGAGGCAAATGTCACCTCTGACGGGGAGGGGGGGCGGGGCACAGGCTTGGGGGAGGGAGGGGGGGCATCTGAACACCCGGCGGTAAACAAACAGGACGGCGGCGAGACGCGTCTAGACGTCTTCGCCGGCAGTTTGGAGAGCGGCGGGTGTTCAGGCGTCCTCCGCTCCACCACCTCTTGTTCAAGTCGGGTCCGCCTGACTTTAAACGGGCGCGCGTGCGACTTTCCCGGGCGCCAAAGACGCCGTGCGCCACCGGCGAGGATGAAAGTGGGGGAGTCGGCGTGCCTGAGCTCGTGCGCACACGCTCAGATGTAATCTGAGAACGGCGCCACGAGGCTTCCGCTCGGGGAGAGAACGAAACGACGACAAAGAAACACGCTCGGGGTGAAGGTGACGGGAGGCGAGGCCTCCCCCCGACTTCCCCGCGCACCTCTGGTTCGTGAAACTGGGCGTTTGGGCGGCGCCTATGAGGTGTGTGTGTGTGTGTGTGTGTGTGTGTCGAGGTGCGCTCCGACTGTCTGAGCGGCCCGACAAGTCCTGCCAGGCCCGCATACCAGCGCAGAGGCGCTAAACGGCACCGCCCCCTTGTGCGATCCCGTTTGAGCGCCAGACACCCAAACGACTGACTCGGACCTCTGTGGTGGCCTTGATCTTCAAAGACCGACCCGGTCCTGAACACACGCTTCCTCTGGCCGCCGTCGGAGTTCGTTCGCTGTTGACACGTTAGACGCCAGCAAATACTAAATTATGCCAAAGTTAAATAACCAAAGACGCCGACGGCGGCTGTAAACACGGGTGTGGACGTGTGTGTGTGTGTGTGTGTTTGCACAGACACACACGCCAGCGAGTGGGAGGGCCTTAATGCTGCGGCTGCATTTCCATCATTTGCAAATCTGTCAGTGTTACCATGGAAATCATCTGCCACGTGTAATCACGGCCGTAATCCTTCTCCAAAGGACGAGTGCGCGTCTCTGCGCTCGCTCGGGGGGTTCATGCGAACGTAGCGCCTCGTCTGGGTGCAATATGTGGGGGAACATGTATGTGGAGTGTGTGTGTGTGTGTGTGTGTGTGTGTGTGTGTAATCATGTATCAAAGATGTGTCGTGTGTTTAAACCTGCGTCCTTGACCAGCTGCACAGGGCAGAGGAAATGAGGCGGAACCCAATCTGGTCCACACCTGTTTGTCCCTCTCTTGGGGGAGGAGCCTGGGGCCTCTCACACACACACACACACACACACACACACACACACACACACACGCATGTAGACATGCACACGCGCACACACACATAGCTTATGCATGCAGAAGCAGCTAAGAAGCTTGGACCCATTAATGCGTGCAGAGCCGCTGCTCCGTGTGAGCAGGTATGAAACCGGGGGGGTGTGTGTGTGTGCGTGTGCGTTTGAAACGATCGCGCAAGTGTGTGTGAAAGATTTACACACATTAAAAACAGAGAGTGACACAGGAGAGAGCTGATAAGAGAGCAGCCAGGAGCCAGGCGTGGGGTGGAGAGAAACATATGAGGAGATGGGACATGACAACCTCACCAGCCAGACAAGGAGAGAGAGGAGGAGAGGGGGAGGGAGGGGGGAGAGAGAGACTAGTATGGGAGGGGGGGGGGGTTACGCTGGGACGCCAGAACCCAGTGACATGACACAGATGCAATGTGCTACTGTGCACAGAGCCAATGGGAGGGGAGGGAGCAGAAAGAAGAGGGGGGATGGGTGAGGAGCGCCTGATGCTGACGCTCAACTCTGCTGCCACACCACACTGCACAAATCAACAACAACAATAATAACAATAACAACAACAACAATAATAGTATTTTCATGGGTCCTCAGACCTTTCACAATAAACAGAGCTGAAATTCTTCACCTTAAAGGGCCAAGACCAGACAACAAGCAGCCTTTTTAACATCTGTGCTGATGTTTATCTGTCAGAGACGACGCAGCTCCGCAAGAATACGGCGAATTTGACAAATTAAATTCAAATCAGACGCTACGCAGGAATATAAGCCGTCTTGTCTGCTCTATAACACACACCTACACATAATCTCATTTCCAAGTCGCATATTGAGCGCCCAACAGAAAAGCAGAAAAGAAAAAAAAAAACGTGGTTTCTCCTCCTCCCACACACACACACACACAGAGTTTCACTATAGAATTCAAATATTAACATATATACATGCAGGCAGGCAGACTGTGGGTTTGCCAGCATGTAACAGCACAGCTCTCCATCCATCTCATCTGCTCCTCCGTTCACACCTGCCAGGCCTACAGCAAGGTCACACCTCAATTACCCTGCGCGCGCGCACACACACACACACACACACACACACACACACACACACACACACACAGACAAAGAGCGTGTCTGTGCTAGGGAGGGGAGATAAAAAGGGAAGGGGAGAGCAGATTTCATGGTACCCTGAGCACTGGCTAGAAGGCACTAATGTTTCTGACATTATTTATGATGTAAAATGCTCGGTATCTGCCCTCCCCCGTCTGCTGCTACCCTCTTTTTATCCCCCTTTCAGGCAACCAGAACCATCGCTTTTTGATAAACGACTGTCCCGATGATACCAACGCTAAAATATCTCGTTCTGTGCAAATGCTCTCGCTTTTCTTTTTAGTTTGGTGAAGTCCAAAGTTAAAAACGGGCATGTCCCTCTGAGGGCTACTGAGGACTAACACTCAGTCAGACGTCCCCAACACGTTGGCCCCGACCACGCCGCCGTGTTCGCCCCCCTCGGACCGGCGCAGGGTGCAGTTCCCCCTGTGGCCGCTAGGGGCAGCCAGCTGTATTTACACTGCAGGCCCAGGCAGTGCCATATGGCCCTGGAACACACACCGCACATGTGCACACAGAAATCCTGGAAACCGTAAACACGCCGCCCGCATGGCACTAGTGCACGTCCGGGCCGGATAACAGAGTCGGAGGAGCTCGCGTCGCTCTTTAGAGGAGATCAGGACCAACGGTGTTGGCGCGAGAGTTCTCAGCGTCTTGTGTCTGCGGCGCCGCCGCAGCTGTTTGATCGCGGCGTCGGCGGGACATCGGCCCGGAAACCAGAGACGGCGTTGAAAGTTTGGCCAGATGCGGAGGGAGACAGGTGGACGGGGGAGAAGGGCAGGAAGGGCGGCAGACGGAGGGGAAGGCCCGGGACGGCGAGGAGGACGGGCTGGGGCGGAGGGCTCCCAGACACCGGTGACGTACTGGGACCAGTAAAGGTCGGGACGAGGCCGCAGATGAACGCTTCAGAGACGCGGCTTCATCAAAAGGCTGCGTCTGCCTGCGAGCGCGCGGATGTAGTGGGTTGCTCAAGCGGTTACTTAACCGTTATCAGGGAGGTTACGCAAGGGGCGGGTCCAGGGTTCAGTGTGGAAGTGGGTTAAAGGGACAGGTGACGTAACCGCGCAGGAGAGAAAGGGACGGAGGAACGGGGGGGGGGCGCGGGCCTGGAGTCCTGCTCCGTGTGCGGCCCTCCAGCGGCGCCTTGGGAGCCTAATGAGGTTAATGCGCTCGTGTAAGTCAATCAGCTGACCGAGGGGTCGGCGGGGCCGGCGCATGCTTCTGTGGCCGATGTGGCGGAGCATTAGAGCGAACGCCCGCTGAAGGAAGTCCGCACCGCCAACCGCTTTTCCCAGAATGCCGCTGGGGGAAATCTGCGGCTGTTCGGCGCGCTAAATCTGCTTTGGGCGAAGAATTTGATCCACTCGCCAGCCGGCTAAACCAGTGGGACCAGTGGGACCAGTGGGACCAGTGAGACCAGTGGGACCAGTGGGACCAGTGTGATGCAACAGCGTGGTCGTGGTGGCTGGTGAGCGGCCACGTCAGAGCGAAGGCGAGTTGGTGCAGATGTTGCTGTTGACCACAGACGCGTCAGCAAACACACGCCGACAATGACAAGGACGGGAGGCCTGATTAGAGGCTGAGGACACACCAGGGAGGGGCCGCCCCCCCGTTTGCATCCTTCGCTCTTGTTTACTTGAAGACGCCCGAGCCCTGACGGAGAGGAGCCCTGTCAAGGTCCACCCCCCGCGACTGGAAACGATTACCTCAAATCACCAAGCCCCCCCCCCTTCCAGCACAAAGAACCCATGTGAGCCTTCAGCACACCACCTCAGACACTGGACCCCCCCTCAACCACTGGACCCCCCCAGACACTGCCCCCCCCCCGGGGTTATATCCGGACAGGCTCAAGTGCAGGTGTAGGCGCAGCAGCTCTGTTAATCATACACAGCTACCTCTGCCGCTTATCAGCCGCCACCTTTGACCCCGCGGGCCCGCGGTGCATTCGTGGCCTCGGCCGCAGGACGCGCCTGCGCCCCCCCCCCCCGCCACATCTGGAGCGCCTAACAACAGCCGGAACCTGCCAAACATCTGCGCGCAGCTGCTGGAGCCCAAAACCGCCGACGCAGATCCCCGCGAGCGAGCGAGCGCGACTCCTGGAAACACTTTATGGTGAACGCTTCTGGGACGGCTGCAGGCTGCAGGCGCAGCAGAGATGCAGCTGCAGGCGCAGCAGCGATGCAGCTGCAGGCGCAGCAGAGATGCAGCTGCAGGCGCAGCAGCGTCAGACCCGCCGTCTGTCCGCTTCAGGCTCTGGTGCTGGTCCGGCCTCCTCGCGGCCCGGCTCACCCCTCGCTCTCTGCAGACACGGCGCCAGCCAGCCGCCCCTCACCTCCACCCCTGAACCTCCTCTGCCTGTCTGCCCCCCCCCCCTTGTTTTTAAACAAGGCGCCCTCCCCCCTCCCTTTCTGTCTCCCTTTTGGCTTCTCCAGGCAGCACACTCAATCACCCTCCTCCTCCTCCTGTCATCTCAGCCTCCATTCCAATGAACGCACAAGCCCCTCTTTCTCTGGGGGGGCAGGCGGGGGGGGGCACCACTGGGTGAAAGTCCACAGCAGTGTCAGGACACCAAATTCAATCACAACCCCCCCCCAAAAAACCCCCCTCTTATCTATGTGTGTGTTTGTGTGATGAGGACAACACAATGGGCAGTGTGTGTGTGTGTGTGTGTGTGTGTGTGTGTGTGTGCAGGAAGTGTCTTGTTGCTACACAGACGCTCCAGAATCAACTGTCATCATGGGTCACGTCCCCGCGTCACATCTGCAGCCCACTGAAAGCCGACACCCCCCCACCGCGGCAGAGCCCGGAAAGCCGAAGCGCCTCCGCGGGCCGACCCCCCTCCTCCTGGACGCACGACGGCAATCATGAGCGGTGAGACAACCCCCCCCTCGCAAGAGCCGGGGAGTACGACACCGGAGCGTGGAAGCGCACGGAGCGGACCCCGGGCCGGTACGAGGTTCCGGATGACCCCGGCTGAACCGAGCCTGGAATGCTGCTGTTGGAGATCTGCAGCTGAGCAGGAAGTGCTGGGAGTTAAAAAAAAGAGAGTGTGTGTGTGTCTGTGTGTGTGTGTGTGTGGGGGGGGGGTAACGTCATGGAGGGGAGGATGCTCCACTTCTGCTGGTAATGAACTAATAAAAAGAGAGAAAGAAGGAAATCCCTAAGGGTGGGTGGGGTGGGAAGACACAGGAAGGGTGGGGGCGGAAAGTGGGATAGGGCTTTTTTTTTTTCCTTTTCCGCTTTTGGTCTCGTCCCGGCTCACGTGTGTGTGCAGAGCGCTGAGGGGATCAGTTTACACTCGTACATGTGAGATGGCTTTCTAGTGAGGCTTTTACTCCAGGGACGTTTGTACTGGCTCACAGGAGGGAGGAGGGACACAAGTACACACACACACACACACGTGCACGCACACGCCTGCGCGCACACACACACACACACACTTGACATCATTCTTAGCCCGGCACAAATGCAACATAAGCATTTCTTTTTTTTTCTGTCATAAGCTTGAAAGACCACACACACACGCGCACACACACACACACACACACACACACACACACGCTGTAATTACACGCTGCTACACATTTAGATCCAAATGTGGAAACGAGAAAACGTCCCAAACGGGTTCTACAACTCACGACAGCTGAGCTTCCTGTCCGTGCGTGTGTGTCCGACAGGGAGCCGGCTTTAGGGTGGACGCGCACGCGTGCACGCGGGCGTGTGCGTGTGCAGCACAGATAGGCATTCGCTGATAAATGCCGTGGCAGGAAAAAGTCACAAGACCGAATTGTGTAACGAACTGTCACTTGTTTCCTGAAGGAGAGAGAGCTGCTGTTGAAGAACACACACACACACACACACACACACACACACACACACACACACACGCACGAGGTACAGTGGACATTTGGAACATGAAAGAGTTCAAAGCAGAGTGCGGAAATGTGAGAGAGGATCGGGGGAGGAGAGAGTGGAGGAACTACTCGTGCTTTGTTTTCCAGCTGACGGCGGCGCCGGGGGGGTTTAAAGGGCTCCGCCGGGAACCGGTCCGGGACCTTCCGGACTCTCCCGCTGGATCCCCGCCGGGTTCCCAGTCCGGTGACAGCGCTTTGATCCCTTTGTTGTTTTCAAAGGCTGCTCGTCAGCCGGCGTCTCCCTTCCGCCGGTGCGCCGTCAGCCGCCCCCCCCCCAAAAAAAGGGGCTCTGCGCTCCTATTTTTTTGGGGGGGGTCCTTCACATGCAAAAGTTTGGGAAGCCCCGTGACATCAACACAAAGACGCGCACGGACGCGCACGGCCCCGGCCGGAGCGCACACAAGCTCCCTTTGTGCCGCATTCCTCTCGCCTTAGCTCCAGCCTTAGCCTAGCGCTCCATCCGCGCACGCACCGCAACTTTCCGCCGCTTTTGTCCGCAGCCTGCCCCCCCCGCCATCCCCGGGCTGGCTTACCTTCGGCTCGGCGTGTGGAGGGTGTGTGGGGGGGGGGGGACGGGTGCGGGGAGGGGGGGGGACGCGCTCGGAGAAGTAAAATCCAAAAGGCTGCCTCCTCGGAGCGTCAGCCAGCTCAGCAGATTCCTCGCTCGCCTCCTGCCCTCCCAGCTCGGTGCGCCGCGGATGGTCCCTTTAAACGGCTCGGGCCGCCTTCCCCCTCCTCCCGGAGCACACACACACGCGCCCGGGGCCGGCACGCACGACGCACGGCGCTCCTGGACGTGACGCTGTCATCCGAGCGGGCTGTCGCCTGCCCCGGTGCTCGCGGCTGGATGAGGGACCGATACGGGTGGATGAGAGAAAAGGAAGAAAAGAAAAGAGGGAGGGAGGGGGGGGGGTCCTTTGTCTCGCTCTGTGGTCTCACTAAAATAAAAAGTCACTTGGTTTGGACCTTCGCCTCTGCCTCTCCTCCTCCTCGGCCTATCTTATCTTTCTATATTCTGTCTGCTTTTCCCACTCTGTAGTCAAACAAAGAAAGGAACTGAGCGATAGCGCACACACACACACACGCGCGCACACACGCACACATTTGCTTGCAGCTTTCTCTCTCTCCTCACACACACATAGCCTCAGAGCCCAACCCCCCAGCCTGCCTCCCTCTGATTCCTTTTTTTTTTTCCACCCCCCAGCCTGCGCTGGCCTCGTTCTCATTCGTCTACCACCCCTCCCTCTCTCCTCCCCCCCCCCCCTCCCCACCTCTGTGTGTCAAACAGATGGGATTGGCGAGCAGAAGGAGCCTCTGTGTTCGCAGCACCTCCGTCTCTCCGCTCCCGGAGCGCCCGACGTGGTGACTTCCACCCTGGCGGCTCGGAGCAGGGATGCTCCGTCCGGAGCGCGGCGGGATCAATCCGGTCCGCCGCGTCCCACCGGAGCAATAAGCGGACCAACTTGCACCAGTTCACCCAGTTTGGGGCTTTGGTGCTCGTGCTCCTGTGAAATAAATCCAGCAGCGACCTGCCGCCGCCGCCGCATCATCATCATCATCGCCACGACAACAGGCGACTCCTCTTCCTCCGGCGTGCACGCGCGCTCTCCCTACAGCCCTCAGACGGAGCCAAAGCCTGGGCTTGGGTGCTCTGATGTCCTGGTACCAGCCCGGGCACCCTTAGGTGGGAGTGAGGGCGCCCCCTGACCCTCAGGCCCGTGCCCCCCCCCCTCACATACTCTACACTTGGAGTCTGCACTTGAAATGTACACCGGAATCTCACGCGTTCAACACCTGCCTGGAAATGGGGGGCGCCCTAAACCCAGTCACCCAGTCGCCCAGTTCAGCCCAGTTCAGCCCAGTTCAGCCCAGTTCAGCCCCAGTTCAGCCCAGTTCAGCCCCAGTTCAGCCCCAGTTGAACGGCGGACACGTTTGTTGTTCGGCTGCAATGACCTTTCAAACACGCCGGTGTCAGGCCAGAGCGCAGGAACGTACAGGCGCATGCCTCGTGCTTCCTTCGCTTGGAGACGCTTCCTATAGGTCACATTCAGGACACACACACACACACACACACACACACACACACACGCACACACACACACACACACACACACACACACACACACAGCTTTGAGTGCTGGCCACGTGCAGAAGGATGAAATTCCAGAGTGAAGGGAAAAAGTACAGTTGGGAAGAGGGAGAGAGAGAAAAAAGGAGAGAGGGAGAGAGAGAGAAGGAGAGTAGAGAGAGGTGGGGGGGTGACTGTATGGAAAATACAGGCGGGAGCGGCTGCACTCTCTGACCAGGGCACAGGCTGGAGAAAATATAGGTAGTGTTGGTTGCACTCAGTGACTCCTATAGACCACCCCCCGGCCCCGCCCCCCCTGCCCCCCCTCAAGGGCACCAGCAGCCGCAGCAGAAAGGTAACAAAACCAAGGTAAACACCGAAGCCTGGGCAGCTTCTGCTAAAACAACAGCAGGCTCTTCAGCTGCCTGCTCTCATGTAAATCACATAGAGTGTGTGTGTGTGTGTGTGTGTGTGTGTGTGTGTGTGTGTGTGTGTGTGTGTGTGTGTGTGTGATCGTGGCTTTTGATGCTGATTGGCCCGCGCGGTTGTAAACACACTGCGCGACTCCCAGAGACGCCGCAGAAGAAGCCCCCGACGCGAGAGCCCCTTCCCCATGCGCGGGGGGGTCCGGGGAGAACGGGGGGTTCTGAGAACCCGTCTGTCCACACCGCTGGAAACAGCGGGATCAAATTCCGACCAGACGCCGTAGCAACGCTTTAGATTAACCATCGGCTCCTGGCGGGCCCGGCGGAGCTGGCTGTGATTGGCCGCGGCGCCTGGTGGTGTTCTAGGAGGACGCCTCACGCCGGGAGACGCCGTGTTCCTGCCAGACTCAACCAAAGTCCTCCACGCCCCCCCGCCGATGTTTCCGGAACACGCCGACGCCGCTCCGCCCTACGAGAACGTGCACGGGGGGGCCTCGCCTTCGTCTGGGGGGGGGGCGGGACCCCGAGGTCCGTGACCAGATCTTGACGACTGGAGGGAAAGAGGGACAAACAAAGGGGGCGAGGGGGGGGCAGCCAGGGTGGGGCGGGAGGAGGGGGAGGCCCGTCGATACGGGGCCATGTTACATAATTTTCTTGGCCGTATTGATTTATCGCCTTGCTGATTTGGCCCCGAGCCAGCCGCATTAGCGATATTCCGGCTGGAGCCCAGACAGGGAAGAGACTCCGGGAGAGGGAAGACCGAGGCGCGCTAAAATACACCACCTCTCCGTTTGAGTTAAAAAACCCCACGAAAAGTGGCCCACAGATCGGCCGGGGGTCGCTACCTTCCGTGCCCCCCCCCCCGTGTTGTGACATCTCTCTTTCCGCGGCTTGTTTTCCGTCTCTGGACGGACTACAGACGGATGAGGGAGAGGAAGCGGAGATAAAGGCAGAAAAGCAGATTAATGGACTGAATGGAGGGCAGAGGAGGAGCGCGAGGAAGAGGAGGCAGAGCGGGAACAGACGCTTCCTTGTGCTGTGCTGAATTATTCACTTTGTTCCTTTTGCTCTCCGTTTAAAAATATATTTCGTCTGAGTTTCGAGCGTGCTGGTGGCGGTGGGGGGGGGGCTGATTAATAGCCAATTAATGTGTAATGACGTACAGCTGTGTTCAATTAACACTGGTTTAGGCCCTCTACGCCCCCCCCCACCACGGTCTCTCCATCAAGTGGCGGAGGCTCTTCCGTTGCTCCCGCTGCTCCTCGTTTCTGTCGCTTCAAGAGCCGCAAATTTACATTTGAACTTGAGGAGGTGTCGACGGAAAAGGGAACGTCCCCACGGCGACACGTTACACGGCGCGGAAAGACGTAAACATTGACTTGAGTTTTGGGTGTTAAAGGCGGAGTTCCTTATTCCAAATCAGCTCACGAGATCGGAATATAGAGGAGCGTCGCCCCCACCCCCGGAGGAGGGAACGCCAACGACCCCGCCCTCCCCTCAGGTGCCTCTAAAGCCACGCCCCCTCAGGTGATTCTCAAACTCCGCTACCTACCTTCCAGATACACTGAGGTCATCTATCGTAACCACTTAACTCACTTCGTCATGTCTCGTTCAACTAAAACCAGACGTTGTCATAGTGACTATAGCTACCTCACAGCGTCATGGCAACAGTTATCTTCACGTACGTTACGTTAAGTAGCAGCTTATTTCGGTAAAAGCGCTAAAGGTCAATCCTCCACATTTCAGTAGAGTTGATGTTCGGTGAGTTTAGAGCAGGATCAGAAGTGATTGACAGCTCCCTAGCCCCGCCCCCTGTCCCTGATTGGTTGTTGTTCAGCTGTGATGGTTTCTATCGCACCAGATTAGAGGCCTCAGACGGAGCCTCCGAGGGCCGATTTGCTCACAGATCGTTGGACTCATCAACTCCTGTCAGCTCACAGAGACAGTTTCAACAAACGTGACAAAAAGGCACTTTTAAGAAAACAAACAAGCAAATGGGACCTTGACTAGTTGAGCATTTCGGGATCGTTCCAGCACGAAGCTGCTCAAACAGCACCTCTGCGTTCCCTTTAGAAACCGGATCTCAAGTTTAGCATAATCTGTATTTATTCTGAATAAATGCTCTTTAAAACGGGTTATTTGAGGTATTATCCAAGTGTGCCGTTAACAACGTCGAGTCTCCTAAATCGAAACTAGACGAGAAGATTTCGCAGAGCTGCTTGAACTGAGATGGCTTTAAAAAAATAAAGAAATAAAAGCGAGCTAGAGTATTTACATATCAATGTCTGCAGCTTCAACCCGCATCACAACAAAACACTGGAAACAGATGTGATAATTACCGTCCCCGCTGCGCTCCCATCACTTCCGAACCGAGCCGACGCTTCTAAGCGCTCGCTGCCGCTGCAGCGAGGTGGGGAGCGAATGCCGATTGTGCGTGCGTGACAAAAGACAGATGTTGGAGTGTGTGTGTTTTTTTTCTGTTTCTGGCTGGATATTAAAATGAAGATGTTGGGGAAAGGTGGTGAAATCCTTATCCGCTCCCCTGGCTTTGAGAAGGCGCTCAGGTGAACCCGCTGACTCCAGACATCTGAATTCTCCGCCGCCCTCCTCCAGGGCGCCAACACCCGCGGGGATCTCCAGTTTGATGCCTTTTCTTTTCCTCTCTCCCTCATCCTCCCTTTCTTAGCCCGCCTTATCTCGCCCTTTCCCGCCGTACTCGGGGTTGACGGCGTGCCCGGAGCCCGGCGGTGAACCGGACCTCGAACCCGTGCGACCTCACTTCAGACGCCGCTAAAGCGCAACAGGGGAAAATGTGCATCCAGGCATGTAAAGTATTCCATCTTTTAGGAGTGAGTGCACGTGTGTGTGTGCGTGTGTGTGTGTGTTCTACGCCGGCTTTCATCACAATCTGATACCTCCACCCATCTGTTCACAAAGGAGAGGTGGGAGCGTGCACTCTTCATCTCCGCTCCTCCTCTTCCTCTTTGTCTGCTCTTTCTTTGTCCTACCCCTCTGCCCCTCTTGTCCACCAACTCCTCTTCCTCCTCTCCCTCCCGCCTGTCCGTCCTCTTCTTTCATCCTCAGATAGAGGCGGAATGAAGCCTGCCTTCATCTACAGGCTCAGCAGGTGTGTGTGTGTGCGCGCTGCACGGGTGTGTGCGTGTCTGTGTGAGCTTTAAAGTCGCCGTGTGAAAGCTTTATTTCTGTGAAGTCACACAGCGCTACTGTGTGTGTGTGTGTTGTTTCTTGTAGTCGACCAGCCCAGCGGTGCTCAGATGATCTATTAGGCTGGACGCTCCTGCTCCTCGTCCCTGCTGCTACTGAGGAGCTCGCTCTGGACGCACGCTGACCGAGGCCTGTGAACCGCCGCAACCGGAGACGCACAACACCGGCTGCGCTCAAACACACACACACAAACACCCCAGCACCTTTAAAAACACGCACATTTTATCACACATCTGAAAACGGTCGCACAATCGAGACATCCAAACACCGACCCCCGTCAACGTGTTGCCACGCACTCCGAAAATAAACATGCAAATAGAGATCAAGCGTACGCGCTTGTGGCCGAATGAAAGACGTAAACAAGGCGGCGGCGTGATG
Organism: Lagocephalus sceleratus; assembly: GCA_911728415.1. Lineage (NCBI taxonomy): Eukaryota > Metazoa > Chordata > Actinopteri > Tetraodontiformes > Tetraodontidae > Lagocephalus > Lagocephalus sceleratus. The sequence continues at coordinate 4,894,140 of CAJVRN010000234.1, forward strand.
TAAGACGCTGCAACGCCAGACCTCGCCATAATCAAGGCCAAAGCCTGTTTATGGAGCGCTTAAGTAGGACAGGAGGAGCTGAGCTTGTTTACCGTGGCGCAGATAATGCGCCGCCGCACGCCTCCCCTCGCCGCGGCTGCTTTAGCAGCGAGCTTTAACGGCTCCACAAAGTCGGGTTTTATTGATCGCGGCGGGCTTTGATGTCTGGGGGGGGGGGGCCTCCGGCAGCGGCGAGATACTGACAGAGGACGGAGCGGCTGGGTTTGAAGACAAACCAACCTGTGGAGCTGGTCGGGGGGGTTGGGGGGGGCTGAGGGACATGAGACACAAACATGCTGTAAGGCTCCCTTTGGGTCTGTGTTCTCCAAGAAACATGCGTCTTTCTTCATCTGTCTCTTGTGCGCCCCCCTCTTGTTGTACGTGGACGGCCGAGCCAGCGCGTCGCCCCCGTCGTCTCTCTGACAACAGCCCGAGGGCCCGAGCGAGGACACCGAGCACCAGTCGCCCCGGAGAGGAAGAACAAAGACCAAAGCGTGGCCCCGGGACTAGGCCTAGAGGCACGCCGCGCCGGCAGCAGCTTCCCTGGCGTAGACACGGATGAAGCCGAGCGCCTTTGTTCGACGCGCTACGCCGAAAGGCCCCCGCTCTGGAATTTACCGAGAGAGTCGCTGCTTTGAGTGGGAACAACAGCGGGATGGGGGGGGGGCAGGTTTGGGTCCTATCTTTAGACGCGTCATCGCAAACCTGCCCTGGAATGCGTTCAAGGGTCCGGGCTGTCCTCGGGAGTTCGGCGCTGTAACGCGCAAGCTGCTTAGCGACGGAGGCGACATCAAAGCAAAGTCAACAAAGAAGGCTTCAAAGCCGAGGAAGGAGGAGGATGGGAAACCATCTGTGCGGGAGGGACGACGGGGACGTGTGCTGGACACCGCCGAGCAGAGAGCCGCGGAATCTGTCGCGTCTCTACGCCCACTCGCCTCACCTTGTTTAACCCGGAGGCCGGCACAATGGGCGGCGAACAATGAAGACCGAGGCCAGGAAACGCCGTCCGCCGGCGTTTCTCGGCCGAGCAGAGTGGCCTTAAACAACAGGGATGAAAGTGAGTGGGGGCGCGGGGCGGGGAGGCAGAGGACATACGCTTCCTTCCCGTTTCCCCTGAAACTCCTGGGATCAACGACGTGGACTCGGATCCCCCCCCGAAAAACCCGTCCCCGCTTCAACATCCGATCCCGACTCACTTGTGGGAATCTTGAAGGACTACCGGAGGATGACCTCCGCTGACGTGGCGCTGCTTAACTTCTAAAAGGGACGACCCGTCAGAGTTACGGGCTTGCTCCGGGAGACACGCGCCGGGGACGAAGCGCCCGTCCGAGCCCCCGCCGTGTGCCGACTTGGCTGCGGCGGCGGTGACCTCGGACGGGCCGAAGGCACCGTGAGAGCGAGGGGCGCAGACGGGGGCCCGGAGGAATTTATGGCCGACTTAATTCGCTGTGACCTCAGACTCGCGAGCGCAGATCAAAGTTGCTATGTAGTACATGTGGTAAACCCCCCTAATAAAAAACACATACGCTGATGAATGCCACATGCTCGGAGGGGGGAAAAAAACATCTATTTTCATCTAAATATGAATGACTGGGCTTCTCAAAACTCATGAAATCAGTGAAACAACATTAAGAAGGGATCTTCTCCCCACATTTATCTGGTAAACATGTCAGTAAAACTGCCGATTAATGAGAAAATAGATGCGAGCTACTCTTAAGTGACAGTGGGATGTGTGATATGATTTATGATTGTTGGAGCAACACAGCCACGGTTCACTGGAGTTCACGACTACCGTTTTTACGACGCGTGGAGGACTTGATGAGAGCCGTGGGAGCGTCTTTGGTCGTGCCGCTGGTGTTTGGTTAGCGGAGCGACGCAGGCAGGACAAAGGAGACGCCGCCGGGTCACAAAACGACCCCGGAACTAGTCGCGGGGACAAAGGATGAAAAAGACAAACTGCAGCGGTGAAGCGGAGGAAGCGCTGGAGTAAAGGTGTCTCTTTAGGAGCGTTTCAGATAAATCTTTAATGAGCATCAGGCAGACTGAAATTACAGAGCCCAGACGACAAACTTCATCCTGTCTCTTCCATCTTAAATATGTCTGCGGGTGTGGGAGCGCAGGGTAAAGTAGAATAGTCGGTCAGAGCGTCGGAGAAAGCCAACATTATCGTCCTGTGTAAACAGAACCCTGCGGGGGGGGGGTCGTGTGCATGCCTGGTGTCGCTCTGCAGCCAACAGGCTCTGGCTGGAGAGGCGTCACGCCTTTATTTATTCATCAACCTTCTGGGAACTGGCAATGAGAGACAAGGTCAATACATTATTCTGAGCGTGGAGGCGCGCACGTGCGCGTGCATGGGGCAGAAATAAAGACCCAGAGACACAGAAAAATCCTTTCTATGATTCAAAACAAAGAGAGAAAGAAGACGCGAGCAGACACCTGTTAAAATGGTATCAAGTGACCCCCCCAAACACACACCGTCACACAGGTTATGTGTCTGAGCCCGACACACACACACATACACAAACACACACACACACACAAACCATTAAATCTGATGGATCTGCAACACACAGCCTGTTAAATGCCTCGAATTAGCTGAGTCAGGACACCAGAAACCAGAGAGGCCGGGGGGAGGGGGTGTCTACGAGGGGGGGGGCAGACAAAACGGTGACAGCGGGACACGTCGGAGTCCCTCCGCTCACCCTTCCAGACGACCCGGACGGAACACCAGCGAGGAAAAACCAGGAACACCGTGTCACGTGCCGATGTGGGGGACTCACGAGCAACTTTGCATCTGGGCCCTTTTAGACAAAGACACAAAAGGAGGAGTGTGTGTGTGCGTGTGTGTGGGTGTGTGCACGAGTGTGTGTGCGTGTCATTTGGTCGGTGCTTTGATAGCTGTTGAATGAGGAGGAGGGCTCAGCATGAGCCCAGACAGAGAGAGAGAGAGGGGAGAGAGAGAGAGAGAGAGGGAGAGGGAGGGAGGGAAGGAGAGGGAGAGAAAGAGGGAGAGAGAGAAAGAGAGAGGCCGCTGTCAGATACACAAACACAAACCACATGCAGCTGTTCAGCATCTCCCCGAGAGGCACAGCTCTCACTGGCTCCCTCACTCTCTCTCTCTCTCTCTCTCTCTCACACACCTACATACACCCCCCCCACACACACACACACAGGTACCATAGCAACTACCCCGTTATCAAGGTGGTGGAAGCCCTTCTCCCCCCGTGTTCCTCCTCCTGAACCTGCAGGCGTTGAGCGTGTCGACTGTTGTGGACTGACGCGTTCATCGTGACGACCGTCTTTTAAATTCAAGCGACTGTTACATTCTGAACTGCTTCCTTCATCAGCTTCAGACGTTTATGCACCAGTTATTCTCTTGACCCACAGACGGAGTCTTTCTACCACACAATGCTGGCAAGAAGGAACAATCATGAAAGCGGAAGACTGAAGGAGACAAGGCATCAAAGAATCAAAGACATCGATCTGTTGATGAAGCAGGAAGGTACCGCTACATCAGAACTAACTCCGTTTGCTTCCTGTGTCTACACACGGTTCTTTGTCCGTTCATCGCCAAATGTGACCCAGCTGGGCTGTCGGGACGTCCCGTCACCATCTGCAGGACCTCGGGAGGGAGAGGAAAGGATGAAGAAGCAGAAAGGAAGGGGAAGAAGTGTAAAATAACCTCTGTATGTAGGTAAAGACACACGAGGTCGAGGGTTAGGGTTCAGAGTTTGGGTCGAGGGTTAGGGTTAAGAATTAGGGTCGAGACTTAGGGTTGAGGGTTAGGGTTGAGACTTAGGGTTGAGGGTTAGGGTTCTGACTTAGGGTTGAGGGTTAGGGTTCTGACTTAGGGTTGAAGGTTAGGGTTCTGACTTAGGGTTGAGGGTTAGGGTTGAGGGTTAGGGTTCTGACTTAGGGTTGAGGGTTAGGGTTCTGACTTAGGGTTGAGGGTTAGGGTTGAGACTTAGGGTTGAGGGTTAGGGTTCTGACTTAGGGTTGAGGGTTAGGGTTCTGACTTAGGGTTGAAGGTTAGGGTTCTGACTTAGGGTTGAGGGTTAGGGTTGAGACTTAGGGTTGAGGGTTAGGGTTCTGACTTAGGGTTGAGGGTTAGGGTTGAGACTTAGGGTTGAAGGTTAGGGTTGAGGGTTAGGGTTGAAGGTTAGGGTTAGGGTTGAGACTGAGGGTTAGGGTTGAGACTTAGGGTTGAGACTGAGGGTTAGGCCTTAGAAAGTGTTCAGCTAGCCAACAGCACAAGCAGGAACATATCACTCAACAGAGAACAACTGGAAAACACACAAAGAAAACCAGATCTTCCATCTGGCCTTGAGCTTAAATGGGTCTCTATGTGGCGACATGACCGCTTTAAACAGAAAACCAACACATTCAGACCTCGACAGCTACGACACAACACTAACTAAAGTCGGAGAAATGACACCCAGATCAGCCAGCGGCCCCTCTCTACGGAGGTGCATCTTTTCGGAGGTGTGTGATGCGTCTTAGATGATGCAGTCCCTGCGTAACCCCCCCACGCAGACTAGAAAACATCAGGGGGCTTTAGAGGAAGTAGGTGTGCGTGTGTGTGTGTGTGTCGTGTTTCACATTCCGACATCGGTGATTTCGTGTTTGCTTCCGAGCACAAAGACATCAAGAACGTCACAGCGGCACCAACCGGAGGAAGAGTGAAGAGAGCCAAACAAAAGGACGCCAAACTCTCACAACGCTCTCTGCGCGGCGCTAACGTAGCAGCATGGGTGGCTCACGCGTGCCGACTCACTCGCCCACGGCGACTTACGCTCGGCGGGCTGAGGGCGGCGGCGGAGGCCAGCCCTCGATGGTTAGGAGGCTGGTTTGATGTGGAGCCCACACACGGCGACAAGAGGACAGACACGCACACCCCCGAAGGGGGGGGGGCCGGGGGGGCTGACGTGTCGAGCCGGGCTGTGTGCGTGTTTACACGGGAACTGCAGCGGTACGCCCGCGTGTGGGTTCTCGACGAGCGCTTTCTTAAATGACGCAAGAACAACAAGCAGACACGTGAGCGGAAGACGTGAGCAACAAAGACCAAAGAGGACAACGACCCCGATGATGGAGAAGAGGAGGAGAACCAGGGTCTGGCTGGCTCCCAGCTTTGTCTTTGGTCTCGAAGGAGGGGTGGTGGTGGGTGGGGGGTGAGGGGGGGAGGCAGGCTGGCTGCTCTGGCTCAGAGCCAGGCCACACACTGCGTCACGCTGCCCGGGAAAAGTCACAGTCTGAGGGCGAACCCGGCTCCCCCCTCATGGCACTTCAGCTGGGGGGGAGGAGGAGGAGGTGGGGGCAGTGTGCCTCCCCTACAACCACCGACACGTCTGAAGCCTTGTTTGGGGGGGGCTTTAGTGGTCTTACCTGAGCAGGAGCGCTCCTAAAAGCTTCATTTACACTCCCAAATGTGAGTGTGTGTGTGTGTGTGTGTATGTGTGTGTGATTGTGTGTGCATGTGTGTGTGTGGGGACTCGGGGCACCTCGAGGGCACGGGGGGGGGCGACTGAACATTTTCCAGCTGCCCGTGGAGCCAATGAGCTGCGGAGCTGGAAGGGCCTGTTTCCGGAGGATGGCAGCGGACGGTGCTCTGGGATTACATCACTGATGGGGGGGGCTTGAAAGTGTCTGTTGGATGTTTACGTTTATTATATCTGGCACAGGAAGGAGCCTGTACGTGTGTGTGTGTGTGTGTGTGTGTGTTCATATCCGGTATCAAGAAAAATGACCTCTGTGTTGAATGTACAAGCACTAAAGCTCAGGTTACAGCGAGCCTTCCTCTGTCTGGCTCCGTCTGCTGAAATATAAGGTTACTGCTGGCTCCAGACAGAGAGGCTCACGCTCCTGCAGCCCCCCCCACCTCACCTGTCTTGGGGGGGGTGGGGGCGTGTGGACCTCGACGGGCACAGATTTTGTGAGGAGTGAGCGATTGTGAGACAAGGACGGGCCGAGGGGGACGGCGGACAATAAAGCCTGAGACGGGGGCCCTGTGAAGCCCCCCCCCCCAACCCCCACCCCTCGCTGGGGTCATGTGTGCACATGCACACACAGCCCTGACCCTGCCCCCCCCCTTCCCCAAACAAGGCCCTTATTGATGGGGGTCACGGGCAGAGAGGTCAAACTGCAGCGAGGGAAGGTTGAAATAAAGCAAACACAGGTTTCAGACACGATCCTCATGGGGGGGGGGGGTTAAACACTGGGGGGGGCAGCCTTGGTGTTAAATAGTGGAGACGTTCGTCACCATGAGAGTCCGTAAAAGCCACACAGCGTCAGCCGCCGATGATTTAAGGCGACTCTTAACGATGCCTTGGTCTCCATGGTGACGGACCGGGCGTAGTCACGTGAGGGATCAGCACATCTCCATAATCGATGGTATCGAGCGGGTCAACCGGGATCAATGAGGTTTAGTAACAAACTAATAAAAAACGAGCCGGGGGGGCGCGGGAACACAGGTCACGGACATGAAGGTGAAAGGACTTGAAAAAAAACACGCCGACAGTGAATGCACCAGATCCAATAGGAAGGAACGGGAGTTTACACACACACACACACACACACACACACACACACACACACACACACACACACACACACATCTATGGAAACCTGAATGAGGCAGCACTGACGGCGTGTTCAGCCCCCTGTTTTGAAGCCGCTCCTCCAGCGGCGACGTTGATTGACAGACGAGGGCGCGTGCGTTGGGCTCTAACAGGTATTTAAATAGATCCTTCGGCGGTGGCGGATCAAACGCTCGCGTGTGACTGTGACCCACGCCGTGGTGCACATGTGTCATCTCTTTCTGTTCCTACTCCTACTCTGCTGTCTTCTTTTCCTGACTCCTGTCTGGGAACGGCGTGTGCGGCGAGGAGGACGGGGGGGGGTGAGATTTGGCAGATTAGGTTAAAAACCGAGGGAAAACTGGAAATAGACTGGGAGAGTTGTGCTCGTTCTATTCCTGAGCTCAGGGCGTGGGGCTATTTTTAAACCACTACACAGATGCTGACTGCTTTATTCTTTAATAAGTCTCACTGTCTGCACACTAGGAAACTTTGCCTGTGCCCGTGCACGTGGATGTTTTCCATTGTTCCGGGGCTGGAAACCATGTGCACGTGTGTGTTCTTGAAAGGGTACGGACCTTTAAACAAAAACATGCAGAGAGGCTCCCATTCCTGGACATTTCTCATGTTTGTTTTCCCATTTCAAGTTCAGCTTTTATGTAAATGTCAAGTTTGAACAGAGGACATGCGCACACACACACATACATGCGCGCACACACACACAAACACACGCGCACGCACACACACACCGTTATAGAGACCACAAAAAGCGTGCTGAAAGCCCCAGCTGGGGCTGATCTTATCTTTATGTTGTTATGTGAGCTCTCTCTCCCACTGTCTCTCTCTCTCTCTCTCTCTCACTCACACACGCACACACACACAAACACACATGATTAATAATGGCTGTAATTGCTTTGTTTTGCCTGAAACCAGTACGTGCTATTCTCACCCAATTCCTCACTCAGGCCTTGCCCCCCCCGAAAGTATTTGTAAGGATTATTATGAATGAATGATTGGGGGCTGTGGGATGTTCGGAGTGAGTGTGTGTGTGAGTGTGTGTGTGTGTGTGATGTCAAAGCCAGGCATGCTCTATTAGTGGAGTTTGATTCATAAGTAGGAAGTCTCACTTCAGTGATTCCCCTGGCAGCCACCACCACAATAGATCCATTACACGCACTCACACACGCTGGAAAAAAAAAAAAAGAAAAGAAAAAAGAGAGAGAGCGCTGAAGGAGGACTGAATGGTGAGAGCCGGCCGAACAAAGGGAGAATTAAAGCCAGGAAACAGGAAGTGTGGAAGGAGGAAATGAGAGGAGGAAGAGGCAGAAAACGTGGGGACAGAGCGGGCGCTTTGTTCCTGCGTCTGCCCACTGGCGGGGTGACGTACTAAATTCCTGCCTTTCCGAGGAGGAACGATGAGCTCAGCGTTTGCGTGTGTGTGTGTGTGTGAGTGAGAGTGTGTGGAGTTTGGACAAGGTTAGTCACTGGTTGCTGCGCCGCGGAGGTTTCGTTTGATCGACTGGTTCGGGGTGGAAAACCTGAAGCCCTCCCACGCGGTGGCGGCGCATCCGCGTCGTCTTTTACGCTCCCGGAGAACCAAAACACAAACTGGGACAAACGGGGGGGGGCTGGAGGACGCGTCAGCGGTTGTGATCAGAGTACAGAGAGGTGTGAACTGAATGGTGGCATTGACCCAGCAGCTGAGTGTGGGGCACTGGGGGGGTGTGTGTGTGTGTGTGTGTGTGAGGGGGGAGGGGAGGAGATCAGCGCTACGTGACGCCAGCCTCGTACACAAAGCGGCCCAGATCGGGAGCCCCCCCGACCCAAAGTGACGGAGATCGCACGCGTGGGCACGGAGCGCATTTGCGTAAGAAGCTCAGCGCCCCCCCCTCCCGCGCCCCCCCAAAAAGACGTCCGCGGGTACGGCCCGAGCCTTGTGGAGCGCTCAGCCAGTCTTTTAACATGTGCTCTTTCCCCTTTTGCACGTGTAGAAGTGCAAAAAAAAAAAAAATACGGGGGAGAGGAGGAGGGGGAGACGGAGTCAATGAGGGCAAAGGCAGAGCGAGCGGCGGGGGAGAGAGAGAGAGAGAGGGGGGAGAGGGAGAAAGAGAGAGAGAGGGAGGGAGGGAGAGCGAGGGAGTCAGGGACTGACAGAGAACCCAGCTGACTCTATTCCAAGCTACTCCCCTTAGCAACAGCTCCGGCTCCGCCGTCGTCCCATTGGCCGCCTGGCAGCGCGCATCACAATCCCATACATGCGCGTGCAGCCAATCTGGGGTGGCGTTGTAGCTCTGCATGTTGGATTTCTTTTTCACCATGGCAACATCGGAGGCGCTGGATGCGTGTACGCTCTCTCTCTCTCTCTCTCCGCTCCCGCGTGAGCGCGCCCGACCATCCACCGGGGCCGCTCGTTTGGTCTGGGCACACCGGGGGACGTTGACCGACCCCCCGTGTGAGCCAAGTCGGTCCTCCTGGGGGAGGGGGGGCGCGGATGGAGGGCTTCATCACGCCGGTGCGCCTCCATCGCGCGTGTCTTGGGGGTTTTTGAAGCGGCGCCTCTGATCTCTTTGTTTCTGTCGCTTTTGTGTCCGTCGATTAATTCTTGAAATGATTAAAGCGTTTAAATGTTCCTGGAGGAATAAGCCCTCTTTAAAGGCCCTGCCCCCCCCCGTCCTGTCCTACTTAAATATTCAATGAGCCCCACCAGCGCCGACACCCAGAGGTCGGGTGACCTGCTGAAGGTCACGCGGAGACCCTCGATCTGGAAACGTCTCAGAGCAGAACCTCCCAACTGAGAAGGACGGCGAGGGTTCAAGCACCCCCCCACAGGCCTGGGGAGGGACGGGCCCTCATCAGAACTTCTGTTCGTTTGAGTGGTCGATGAGGAGCCCGATGGATCAAGCCCAGGCCAACAGGAGCAGCAGCTCTCTCCAGAAGGTTCTTCACGCGTACGGAACACGCCCCTCCCGCCATTACCAATTCATGTCGCCTTGGAACTTTCCATAGGATAAAAAAAGCGTGGCAGTAAGACGAGCTCATTAACGCGTTCACACGCGGCCCTGCTAATCTAGCCCACGCACGCACGCTTCCCCTCGGTCCTGGAGAACATCTGATGTGGATGCTACTGGATCTCCTGTATTATTTATGGAGCTTGCTGCTTCCTGTCTGATCTATTCCCTAAAAAGCCGACGTGCTCATGGCAGACGCTTCATGAATGGGAGCGGAGGACAAACAGATTCCAGATCCCAACTTCCCACAGAGCTCCTCTAGGTGGGAGCAAAAGGAGAAACCCCGGCCCGATATCCCATAAAAGAAGATTTAGGTGCTTTATTGGTAGCGCACGTTTGAGAGCTTTGTGCTCCGCGCCTCAAACACTGGGAACGAGGTGTATGAAAATAGAGTGAAAAGAGCTGGGATGTGTTGTCACATCTGATTTGGGGCTCTATCTCCTCCTTCCAGCCTCCCTCTCCTCGCTCCCTTCGCTGGCCTCTCGCACACAAAGCCGGGGGAGGCGGGGGGGCAAGAGGGGGGAGGCAGAGGTGGAGGAGAGAGGAGGAGCAGGACGGCACAAAGGGGCTGGAAGCTGCCGGCTCGCCCTGGGGAGAGGGAGGGTGGGTGGGGGTAACAGGGGGTCAAAGGGGGGCCACGGGTGTGGAGGAGACAGGGGGGGAGAGGGGGGAGGGAGGGGGGGAGAAACCTGAGAGTCAGAAAGCCAGAACAGGAGCTGGGGCGGAAAGATGGGGGGTAATGAGGAGGAAGGGAGGGTCTGAGGGTGAGACAGCACCACAGTGCAGCGGGCTTTGTGTGTGTGTGTGTGTGTGTGTGTGTGTGGTGCGCTGGTGGTTCACTTTAGAAAATGAACAGCCACTGGCCGTGTCGGCTCAACACTGTTACACATTTCAGCGCGCTCACGGCCTCTTTCACTCCCCCGTGAGCGCGCCCAGGAATTCTAAACGGAGCGGCGTTCCGGCCTCGGCCCGAGGTCTAGAGGTCCCGTCGATGTCCGAGGACGTGCGAGTCGCTCGTGCAACCGGCTCCACCCCCTGAACGCACAAACGGACGGCGCCCGCTCCCTCTCATCACGCCTCCTCTCCTCCCCTCCAGACTCTCCATGCAGAGTCGGCGGTTTTCCGACAGCTGTTCCTGATGTATCAAAGCGGCGGCGGGGCCCCGAGGCCGCGACACGCCCTCGCGGACCTCTGCGAGGGCCGATGACGTCGGCCCCGCCTCTCCCCCCCTCGCCACCGGGCCTCGGCCTCCGCCCGGCGTTTGTTTGCGCTTCTGTGGACGCGTGTTTCTGTCCGAGGCCGGAGAGGCGGGCCGGAGCGCTGTGGCGCACATCTGTACGAACAGCCCCCCCCTCCCCGTACCTTAAAAAACACACATCTGGCCAAACCGGTTCCAGCTGCAACACATGGAAGTGTTTCCCTTTAAAAGCGCGCAACACGCAAAATTGTTGTAATGCACGCTGCGCAGCTCTGCAACGCAGCGGCGCCGTAACCGCCTGATTTACGGCGTGAACGCCGACCCAAACGGAGGGGCGCGAGGTAACCGAACGCGGAGGCCTTCGGGACGGGACCCTGCGAGGTTGCCAACAAATCTGATGCGCCGAATCGGATCATCGACACGAGAGAGCGGTCGCATTAGAGCTGCCTCCTCCAGGTATCATGGACCCAAGTCACAGCTCCAAGTGTGTCGTCAACCTCTACGGCCTGATGGAGAACCCCGGTGAGCCCCACCAGGGTGTGTGTGTGTGTGTGTGTGTGGGGGGGGGTCAAAAAGGTGTCGGGGCGTTCGAGAAAACCTGCGTGTGCAAACGAAGCAGGGCGGCTGTTCCCCACGGCCGCATGCGCGCGCCCGAGGGTGTTAACGTATGTACGGACACGCCGGGGGCTGCTTGTCGCTGGCCTTCCTCCAGACACATTTGGGCTTAACTCACAGAGAGCCTTTGTGTGTGTGTGTGTGTGTGTGTGTGTGTGTGGGGGGGGTAATATATCAAAACAAGTACTGCTCAGCCATTACAGCTCCAGAGAGGAATTCAACAATCTATGAAATATAGACTCTTCTGGGTCGACGCACAGTTAGTTTACATCTGACAGGGCGCGGTTCCAAACAGCTGTTATCAGAACTTATCGGAGCCTTCGGCCGCTCATACGCCGTTAAATCACTACGATAACGTTAAATAACTACGATATCATCTAATGAGTACCATATCACTAAATCACTATAATATCACTACGATATCATTAAACCACTACAATATCATCTAATCACGAAGATAAACCACTACAATAACGTGAAATCATTACGATATCGTCACATCACTACGATATCATCTAATCAGTACGATATCACTAAATTACTACGATATAATTAAATTACTACGGCACCATCTAATCAATACGATATCATTAAATCACTACAATATCATCAAATTACTATGATTTCACCTAATCACTATGATATCACTCCAACATCACTCCGATATCTTTAAATCACTCCAATATCTTTAAATCAGTCTGATATCTTTAAATCACTCCGATATCTTTAAATCACTCCGATATCTTGAAATCACTCCGATGTGGAGCCGTCCCAGTCAGAACTCCGACAGGCTATTCGTCCCGCTCTCATGCACATCTCACGTACGTCTGCAGGAGCACCAGTCTTACCTGAGCGGGGGGTGACCTCCAGGCGGTTCACCTGGACAATAAACGAACCATCAGCACTGCGCTTTTTTTCGCTCAAACGGAGGCCGAGGTCACGTCCTACCGTGACAGGGGGATGCCACCAGTGCATCTTAGGGCGACTTCCACGTGTCCCTTTGAGTTCCGACGAGGGCTGCGACAGCGGCGTCAGTCAGGGGGTGGCGGGTCTTCGAAGCGGGCTCGGCCGCCCCCCCTCGCCTCCATCGCGCCGTCTCTGTGAACGAGCGACAGACACATCGTCACACGTGACCGTCAACATACCAAAAGTGTGTCCCATGCGGAAGTGAGCGGCAGCCTTCCAGGGGTTTAGGAGGCCTTCAGCCCTGCAGAAGCCCCGGATCAGCTGATCAGAGCCCGCAGAAGAGCAGGGCAGCGGTGGGGGGGTGGCGCCCCCCAGCGGAGGGTCGGGGCTAGCGCAGCTCAGGCCGCACAAGGAGCGGGCGGCTTCAGATAATCCCTAAATCAGAAGAGTTCACCGTGGGCTCAGACACCGGGTGTTAGCCTCATCTAACGCGTCCACCTGGAGCATTTCAACTCACCACAAGCTTCACGGTTCACGAGGTTTGCTCACCTTCAGTGCAAGGACTCCTCAAGGCTCCAAAGTCTCAACAACTCCTTGTACTAACATGCTCTCTGCTCTGTTGTGCTTAAATATAAAAACGCAAGGTTTCTGGAAACATGTGAGCAGGAGAACTGCATTTAAACACATTTAGGGGGGGGGTGTCCCCGTTTGTTGCAGGGTTGGGACCTAAAATGTAAACACTCACTATTTGTGGCCTTAGATTGTGCAAAAACCCCTAAACGACTATTATAAAGCTTGACACACCCCGCTGTAGGTGACAAAAACGCTTAAATTGGATAAAACGTAAATAATTCGGTGCGCTGCTGGTCAGACGTCAGGACGCGTCGCATTAGTTTCATTCCTCACAGCTGTGCAGACGAGCGGCGTCCTGCGCCAAACGCGGCGGTGACGTCAGACTGAGGTCCCCCCGGCGGTGCGAGGGAACGACACGAACGAACAAACGAGGTCTCCAGGGCGCAGATGTGAGGAAAAGCGACACGGTCCGGAGGCTTTCTGAGCGAGCGTGCACGGCAGGCCGGTGTGGTGGCGCCCCCCAGCGGCCGGAGAGCCGCGGTGCACCGGGGCGGAGACCTGGGGGGGGGTTCAAGCGCTCTTCCTGGGAAGAGGCTTCCACCCGCCACGACTCCACCGCAGGTCACGAAGGACCCCCCCCCCCGGGCCCTAGTTCATCCAGCGCGGACGCGGCGGGGGCGCGTCGCGGCCGGATCACACCCTCCGGAGGGGGCGGGGGGAGATCCCGCCGCCTCCGGGGCGCGATTGCGACATCGCCAACTCCCGAGCAGGCTTCCAGTAAAGTGCGCGAGCTTCCTCAAAACATGACGTCACCCGCGTCGAGGCCCCTGCCCCCCCCCCAGTCCAACGCACCGCCGCCGGGGACCGGCTGTCAGGCGGGAGGACGCACGGACGCGCCGCAGCACGGAAACTTAAGAGGCAAAGTTGGGGCTCCGCGCACGTCGCGCACGTCACGCACGTCACGCACGTCACGCACGGCCCCGCGGCGGGCGGGGGGACGTCCCCGCAGCGGCGCGGCCGAGCGGACTTTACGCGACTTGAACTAGTCCCCCCCACACACACACCCCCGGGAGCACGTCAGGGCTCCGGGCTGCCCCCCCCCCCCCGGAGGACTTGGGACGGAACCAGCGTGTGTCGGTCCGGACCGAGCGGGGGGGGTTCGGTTCCGCTTACCTTTTGCGTGCGGTCCCAAAAACAGAGACGCGCCCCTGGAAGTGGAGACGCCGCACACCGCTCCACGGATGACGCAGCCCCCCCTCCAAAAAGAGCCCGGTCTCCGAGCCCCCCCGCGGAGAAGCAGCCGCCCCCCCCCAGTCAGGAGCAGCGCCTTCGGGCGCAGACGTCGACACGCAGGCGGAGGGGGGGGGGGGATGCGGGACGTGTGCGCCGATGGGCAAGGCATGCGGGATCAGCACCGGCCCCCGCATCTCTGCACATCTGAATCTGGGGGGGAGGAGGGGGGGGAGAAAACGGACCCTGGATCCCGAAAAGAGAGAAAAACGTCCGAATGGAAGCGGACGTGTCCACGAGGGGAGGCCGCCGCGGCGCGCGCGCTCCTTCCAGAAATTGCGCAGTTTTTATTCCATTGAATGGGAGAGTCCTCTCCCCTCCTGTCCCCGCTGGAAGGCGGCTTCCCTCCCCGCTCGCTCCCTCCCCTCCCCTGCTCTCCTCTCCCGCTTCTCCCTCCTTCCCTCTCCCCTCACGCAGGTTTATTTTCGGTGGACGACTCTCGGACACTCGCCGCCCCGCCTCCGCCGTCAGACGCGCCGGAGCAACTTGGCCGAATTCCGTTACTAAGTGATTAAATGGAGGACGGGGGCAGATATTTGGGCGTGTGTGTGTGTGTGTGTGTGTGTGTGTGTGGTGGGGGGGGGGCTTTGTGGGCCAGAGGTGGAGGAACCACTTGAGGAGTGAGGAGGCTCCTCTGGAGGTGTCCTTCCTCACAGAGGGGAAAGTAGGGCGAGTTGGGTGGTCACGTGACCACAGGCCGAGGTTCACCCTGGTGGGGGGGGGGGGGGTCAACTAGTCAACAGGTCAACTAGTCAACAGGTTAACTGGTCGTGGACCTCTCCTGGTGTCAGCTTTGAGATGAAGAGTGAACAAACATGACCCCCCCCATGGAATTCAAAGCTGACACAACCGTCCAGGCGTAGGCTGCCCCCCCCCCTCGCCCCCCTCGCCCCCCCCGTCATGGTGAGGGTTCGTTACTGAAGGAATCCCGACTGTTAAAACTTTCCGGGTGTGAAGATGACGAAGGAGAATGACACCTTATTTAATCTGAGCAAATTACGCTCGTGGGTCTAATCCGACTTCCTGGATATAATCCCTGAGGACGACGGGCGCTCTGCAGGTCATGTGGTACGCACATTTGAATTTGAATTCAGCGTGAATTCCCTCGGAACTCCCACCCAAGTGGAGACCACCAGCACACACACACACACACACACACACACATGCGCACACACACACACACACGCGCACACACACACACACTCACATACACACACTCACACACACACGCACGCACACACACACGCACACACACACACACTTCCCGCCCCATTACTGGACCATTCTTCCTCGGCGTTCCCTTTCTCCGGCCCCCCCTTTCAGGAGTGTTGGTAGGGAGGACGTTGGTCCCCCCATCGTCCGCTCACCTCCAAACATCTCGACTGTGAAGCTTCACGAGGATTCGCCCGTTTGACGAGGGTCTGGTTTCAGCAGCCGCCAGTTCATTTTAGTTGGGAACTATTGGTATCCGAGGACAACGATGGGAAAGAACCTTGAGAGGTGGGTTTTCATCAGGAGTGTGTGTGTGTGTGTGTGTGTGTGTGTGTGTGTGAGATGCCCAAACTCTCCTCCGTACAGGAGTCCTCAAAGAGGGACAAGGCCCAGCTTCACTGCAGGACCTTGAGGAGACACCTGGAATTCTGAAAAACCGCTGATGTCACCCAGGAAAACAAGAGGGGGGTTCTTCGGAATTCTCGAGGGGCGGAGCAGCGAAGTGGAGAGAAGACGGGTCCAGGTCCCTTTGAGCCCCTTTCAGAGGTAGAAAGACAGGATGGATGACCCCCCCCACACACACACACACACTGGCCTGAAGCATCAACTTCTCAGGACTTTGAGGCGTTCCCAGGAACGTCGGTGGGTCGACTGCTGCTTCACTCCTGTCCCAGACGTGTGAACCCGTCACCCACCGGGCAGCTGATTCCAGTTTTCCGTCCGTCTTCAAGAACTGATCCCAAATTTCAAATTCCGATCCCGGCTCCTCGTCCGCTTCCTTCCCGGAGTAACACCTCGGAGTAACGCGCCGTTTGGTTGACGTCTACTTCAACAACATCAGGCCCAAATCCACGAATCCTGACGACGGTTGTCTGCGAGCGAACGGGAGGGAAAAAGAGGTGAACTGCTCCAGAGAGAATGGAAAGACGGTCAGCGGGATGAGGGAGGAATTCCCCCGCTCGTCTCACTTCTGGCCGACTCCTCCGAGTTTCCACAGACGGGACCAGACGGGGCTGAGGAACCAGGAGAGGCTCCCCGGATGTCTGGGCGGAAAACCAGGGAGGTGGGAAGAGGGGGGCGGTGGGGGGAAGAGAGGGAGAGAGAACGGAGGACAAAAAAACAACAGCGGTCAGCAAGAGTCTGCTGGGGGGGCGGGGGCTGCTGGGGGCGGGGGCTGCTGGGGGCTGCTGGGGGGCTGCTGGGGGCTGCTGGGGGCGGGGGCTGCTGGGGGGGGGCTGCTGGGGGCTGCTGGGGGGCTGCTGGGGGCTGCTGGGGGGGGAAAGGTGAAATCCAGTGAGTCAGAGCTCTGGGAGCTCTGAGTTCCTGGCAAAGACTCCCAGATGACGTTGCCAAGGGAGATGGGGGTTGGGGGGGGCAAGGGGAGGGGTCGTTCCAGCTGTTGGCAGCTGCTCATAACGAGGAGCAGCGTTCCTTCGCCCTCCTCCCAGTGTCCCTTCAGACCCCCCCTCAAATCGATCCGGACCGCTCCACCATTATGGGATGTAAACCCAGCAGGAGAGCGTCTGGGAAGCGATACACGGAGGTTATCGGATCGATTATTGGGAATTACTGAGGCCAGACGGGAATGGTGTCAATCACATCAAAGCAAATATATCAAAGCATCAAAGCCGACTCATCAAAGACAGTCGGCGTCACCAACACCTTGCCCCATCACTTTCCCTGCTCCCTCCCCGGATTCGGACGTTATCGCCGCACCGAGAGGGATCGACCGCAGCGCCGCTGGAACGTCAGTCTTCCCGCTTCCCCGTCGGAACGGCCGAGAGCGGGAGGAGGCGAGAGGAACGCCGGGATCTGAGAGGCAGCGAGAGGGACAGAGAGAGCGGGTCGATCACCGCTGCTGCCACTCCCGTCGATGCTCCGCCCCCCCCGGCTCGCTCTAACGATCCGCGCTTCTGTCCCAAAACAACATCCGGATGGTGCGGGAATGCCGACGCGCTGGTGTAATACCCGGGATGTCCGCCGGGGGCGCCAGACACCGATATCCTAAAGATCCGAAGGTGAGTGGCGGCGCTCACACGCCGACATCTGAGGACGGACGCTACCTCGTCTACCAGCGGAACTGCTCCGAACTGCAGGGAATGAGGGAGCCCAGGGGGAGGGACCAGAGGTCGGGGGGGGGTCAGATCACTCAGGGAGGGGACGCCGTCCAGGCTCCTCCTCCCTGGTGCGTCACGCCGTGACTCACGCTGAGTCAGACGCTGGGGGGGGCCTGGGACGCCTCATCGAATGGAGATGGGGTGATGGTGCCTAGCACCCCTTCTACACACACACACACACACACACACACACACACACACACACACATACACACACACACACACACACACACACACTGTCTTGGACGGTGGGCGACTGCATAAAAGACCAAAATAAACGAGGGTGCTCAGGATGTCCACGACCCCCCCGCCAGGAAAACCTGGATTTGTGATACCCGCGGCTGACTGGAGCGTTTCCATAGTAACGGCGCTGGTGGTACGAGGTGTTGTGGTGACAGCAGCGCCCCACGCTGGCTCCTTCAGAGGAACGTCCAACTGGGCCAGACTGGTGGAACTGGAGGCACTGGTGTTGGACTGGGAGGCTGTGCTCCCAGTATGAGGAGGGACTGGTGGGCTCCCAGTATGAGGGGGGACTGGTGCTGTCCCAGTATGAGGGGGACTGGTGGGCTCCCAGTATGAGGGGGGACTGGTACTGTCCCAGTATGAGGGGGACTGGTGGGCTCCCAGTATGAGGGGGACTGGTGCTCTCCCAGTATGAGGGGGGACTGGTGGGCTCACAGTATGAGGGGCGACTGGTGCTTTCCCAGTATGAGGGGGACTGGTGGGCTCCCAGTATGAGGGGCGACTGGTGCTTTCCCAGTATGAGGGGGACTGGTGGGCTCCCAGTATGAGGGGCGACTGGTGCTTTCCCAGTATGAGGGAGGACTGGTAAACTCCCAGTATGAGGGGGGACTGGTGCTCTCCCAGTATGAGGGGGGACTGGTGCTCTCCCAGTATGAGGGGGGACTGGTGCTCTCCCAGTATGAGGGGCCAGTCTGTTGGACCTGGTTCTGCTCCGGAGCCACAAAGGGGCGTGGTCTCAGAGGGGGCGTGGTCAGAACCTTCAGCCCTCTGGACCATCAGCTGGAGTTCTTCTGTTCTCTGAGTAGTCGAGATCACACAATCAGCAAAAAGAAAGGGATGAATGGATGAAAGGATGGATGAATGGATGAAAGGATGGATGAATGGATGAAAGGATGGATGAATTAATGGATGGATGAATGCATCTTCCCATCATAATGGGGGGGTGATTGTTCAGTCTGGTAAAACACACTTTACAGAAATACTCGTTTACTCCAGGGATGGGTGGAGGAGAAGAGAGAGGGAGGGATGGGTGGGGGAGAAGAGAGAGGGAGGGATGGGTGGAGGAGAAGAGAGAGGGAGGGATGGGTGGAGGAGAAGAGAGAGGGAGGGATGGGTGGGGGAGAAGAGAGAGGGAGGGATGGGTGGAGGAGAAGAGAGAGGGAGGGATGGGTGGGGGAGAAGAGAGAGGGAGGGATGGGTGGAGGAGAAGAGAGAGGGAGGGATGGGTGGAGGAGAAGAGAGAGGGAGGGATGGGTGGAGGAGAAGAGAGGGATGTTGGTGAACAGAGACCTCTGGTGGCCAACAGGCGGTAGCGCAGCCTCAGAGCGGGAGGAGACGAATCCTCCATCCGTCATGTTCTCGCTCTGGTTCCTCCTCAGAGGGTGATGGGGGGACTGGAGTCTGTCCCAGCTGATACTGGGAGAAGGGTCCACCCTGGACTGGTCCAGTCAGTCACAGGGCTGACACACACACACACACACACACACACACACACACACACACACACACACACACACTCACAGACGAAGAACCAGTCACACCTACGGGTGATTCAGAGTCTCCAGTTAACCTGATCCCAGTGGTTCATGTCTTTGGACTGGGAGGAACTGGGAGCACCAGAGAACCACATGGAGACCCCAGCCTCCATCCCAACAGGGATTCAAACCAGAGACCTTCTTGCTGTTAGCTCAGGTCGTTTTTACAGGTTGGTGTTACAGCCTGACCTTGATCTGACCTTGAGCTGACCTTGACTACATTCCCAACGTTAGGAGAAGCTGCGTCAGTAAAGTTCACCATCTCTGCTCCATCGTGGCTTCAGCAGCTTTGTGGTCACCTTCATGTCCCCTGGAGACCTCCCCCAGCTCAGCTCCACTTCCACGGTCACACAGAACGCTCCGGCCCCCGTGCTTCCAGCTCACTGGGAGGCAGAAACCCCTCCGACGTTCTCCATGGAAACTGCTGACAAGCCGCTAACGCTGAAGGGCGGTGTTGATGACTGATGCTCTGCTGCAGACCCAACGTGACGCGCTCAAACACACACTCCTGTCTGTAGTTCCTCCTCCGGTCCACCTCGGGGTTCCCACGGACCCGCCTGGTGGGAACGCCTGGTGGGAATGCCTGGTGGGAACGCCTCGGCGGCGGTCGTCTGACGGTCTCTGAGCCTCCATGAATCTGCTTGAAGGCCCCACAGTAAAGACAAGGACGACAAAGTGTCCTCAGAAGTGGACACATTCATTCTGTGGGAGCTGCTGCTCTTCTCAGCCTCACACACACACACACACACACACACACACACACACACACACACACACACTCAATAAGAGGAGATTCTTTCACGTTCAGAGTCCTTGTTATGTTTTCTTTCATGTGCTGCTGTTCTGAGATCAGTCCTGAGGTTGAACAAGACCGTCCTCTGGCGCCTCCTGGTGGCCAAAGGTCCGCGGTGCAGCAGATACACACACACACACACACACAAACACACACGCAGAGATCAACATCAGACCATTAACCTGCATTTTGTCATAGAAGTGCATTAATGTTGATAGAAGTTTTTCTCTTCTATAAACTGGGCATTTGCATGTATGTTAGTTTTGACAGTCACAGCTGTATTGTTGAACATCTGGTTCTTCAAAACATGAGTGCAGGTCACACACAGTGGACCTGCTAGATCTGAGCAAATGAAACACATTTACTTCTTTGAGAGCAATTGTCCACCTGAGAACAAAACAGCTTGAATTCAGGGTGAATTCCTTCCATCTCCCACCCAACGAGAGACCACCAGTGTACACACACACGCACACACAGACACACGCACACACAGACACACGCACACACAGACACACGCACACACACGTGCACACACACACACACACGTGCACACACACACACACACACACACACACACACACACACACACACACACACACACACAGATCTGGGCCTGATAAAGAGGCCCTTAAAGCCAGAGGAAGTCTGTTTCGGGCCTTTCAGGAGAGGAAAATCCTCACGACTGAATGCAACCTTGAACCCCCCCGACCCCCCTGCCCCCCCTCATTACTGGACCACCCCCCCCACCAGCCCACTTTCTCTGGGCTCCTTTCTCTCATTTTTCCTACGCTCCTTTTCAGAAGTTTGAGCCGAGGCTTTTCCATCCGTCTTGTCGGCGGCTTCATTAGAATTCATTTGTTTGAATAGGTTCATTTCTCTCCCTAATTCCGCCCTCCTTTTCAGCTGGGGGGGGGGGCTGGGATGGGGAGGGGGGGTATTAGCATAAAGATATCGTTTGCTTCACCTTGATTGACTGCCTTGTTTTCACAGGAGTCGGTTTCCTTAAGGCTGAATTGGTCAAATCAGGAGAAATATTCATGTGGTTTTAATATTTAAAGTGGATTTTGGGTCAAACCGGGCGTTTGGGACAGGGAGGGATGGCTTTAGATCTACGGGCAGATGCAGGGGGGACCGTAAACATCTGCATTAGAGGTGTGTGAGGGTTAAGGACGTTTATGATGGGCAGTCACACACACACACACATGGGTCCGAGGGGCTGCGGGGCCAGGAGTAAAAGCCCCGACTCAGTGAACTTGGAACTAATCACGGCCCAGACGGAGGAGGGGTCGAGGAGGGAGGGATAAATAACCGGGACGAAGTTTATGAGGGGCCGCCGCTGCCTGGAACCGACGAGGCTGAGCATGGCCGCATGAAAAGACAGTAAATGAATGAGCGCGGTGAATGGAGGGAAATCCATAAAAAGACAAAAGACGGAGGAGCTGTGCAGGAGACTGAAGCTCAGCTGGAGGCAGCGGCCTTAATAGATGTCCAGAACCGTCGTACACACAGATGCACAAACAGGGCCCGGATAATAAGCTGCTGGAGCGAGAACAATGAGCTCAGGGTTCTGTGAGCCCGGCAAGCTTTGGAAGGTTCGCGCTGATTACACACCATTATCCTGCAAAAAAAAGAAAAGAAAAAAAAAGCCTGGCTGGGCTCGGCCATCGAAGGCCAAATCCGCGCTGCCGTGACGCCGCCGTGCACGTGGGTCCGCCAGCACGCGGGCGACTGGGCGCCAGGGAGAACACGAAGACGTTAGTTCGACAAACCGCACGACCCCAGAGTAGACGAAGGGCCAGAATAGAGCACGGAATCATTTCCCTTCTTCGTTCTGGGAGATGATTTTAATCAAACCTGAGTCACATCAGCTGGATCAAACAGTTAAAACAATCCTTCACATACTTTTGTGTTAATTAGACACGATTGTATGAGTCTGCTCACACTGCGTGTGTGTGTGTGTGTGTGTGTGCATCTGCAGTGAGGAATAAAGTGTGTCCACCAGGCTGCAGTACCCCGCGCGTCCGCTCGGTGGCGCCATCGCTCCACGGTGAGGGGGACAGGCCTGGAGGGAAGGCTCGTTATATACGTCCAATTATTGAGGAAACTGCGTTTAATTACGGCTCCCCCGCGCGTTGCAGCGCTTTTCTTCGCGTGCGGATCACATTTCACTCACGTGTGATCTCATGTTGTCTTGCGCCATTCGTTTGCGCCTGTTTACGGTTTCATCAAAGACATTTTTCCCGGCGCTCCGTGACATGCCCTCTATTATTGACCCCTCGGAGAAGTTATCCAGAGTGTCCCGGGGACTGTGGTTATCCACGGGCGGACTCTGCAGGCTCTCAAGCCCGAGATCTCCGGCCTAGAAAAGGCTAACAAAGTCCCAGAGTCGGCTTTATTCACATGAACTAGATTGTCATCATCCATTAGCCTAACTGGCCTCCGCAAAAAAAAATGACCTCTCCGACCGAGCAGGACTGGATTTGCGACGGTGGGGAAAAAAAAGAAAAAACCTCTTCCAGAGCGTGAATAATTCCACCGAGTCATCGTAATTCTCATCACGCACCAGTCAGCGGTTGTCACCGCTAGCATCTTGACAGCACATGATTGCCAATAACATTCCCGCAATATCACGAATCCGCGACCTCCGCGTCAGAAGTGTTAAAGCCCAGCTGTTGAAATTGCTTTCAGATAGATTCTCTTCCCACGGAAAAAAAGAGAGGAGAGGAGGAGGAGGACGGGGGGCCTTTTAGCAGAGCTCGACTCGACGGCCGCGCGGCTCGCCGCATTTGCGATGCGGAGCGGCTCGACGGCCATCAAACGAAATTAGGGGCCGGTAAAATCCGGACGGGTCCGGATTTGGGATCTCGGAAGCGGTCCGTCTGACCGCTAGTAACGGGAGCGCCGCGGTTCACATGAAATCAGACGACTGTCTCGTGCCCTTGAGCCAAGGTGTCTGGGTGATCGGTAACCACGACCGGCCCTCCTCGCCCGGCCGTCTCTCCGCGTATCCTTCAGGGGAAGCCAACCCCTCGCCCCCCCGCCAGGCTCGGAGCATCGAAGGACTGCGACAGGAAACACGGGATCAGGTGACGTTGGCGTTAATGTCCGGGGGAAGGAGTCCAGGAAGAAAGGAATCAAAGGAAAGATGATAAACATCGACTTCCCCAAACTAACAAACGACTTGATGAGCACGTTGACATTTCCCCAGTCACGGGGGGGGTGTGGTCAGGCCCCCGCCGCTGTGATGAATAACGGCGAGCGGGTCGATGTGCGGAGCGGAGGATTCGCCCAAATAAAGCGAATCAATCAAATATTCATCGGGTATTTGGCGCCGTCTGTCAAAGGCAGATGACAGCGAAGCCTCGGGGGACGCGAGCGGGAGAAAAACAGCCGGTAACCGAGCGGGGGGGCGGAGCCTCCCTACAGAGGCGCCGTCGCACCGCGTTTGACACGAGTCTCCGAAAAGTTCGAAGAGGGCAACGCTCGAATAAATACACCCGCTCGCTCCGCCTTTAAGACCTGCGGTATGTCCGACTTTCATTTCTCAAAAGTACTTTTACACAAATCGAATCTTTTACGACGGGAGGTACGAGGGCCAACCGAGGGTGACGCTGATGCAAACTGATGCAAGACGCGGCTTTATTGCGTCTCCAGGAATCGGGAACTCTCACCGCGGTAGGTGAGCGAGCGGAGAGCCGTGACTCACGGCCCCGCGTCATTAGCTCGACTACATAAGGCCACCGTATGCAGCCGGGGCGAACTCTGGCGAATCCTCCGGCGGTTGCGTCGGCGCCGAGCTCCCGTCATCAAACTTAATTCCCGCTGATGGAATAAAGCGATGGGAGTGAGTGACAGGTGACTGCAACCCACACGCTCGCTTCAGGCGCGCAGTTCATCATCGCCGAGGCGGTAAAAATACCAAACTCAAAAAAAAAAACGGGATCCCGCACGCCGGCTTCGTCGTCGCTCTAGCCTGGCCCGACCTCGCCGCAGCGAACAACGGGTAACTCTGAGGTGAAGTCGGGGGTCGACTCCCATCAGTCCCCTTCCCTCCTGATGAACGTGACCCAAAAAAGACAGTGAACTGGAACGCTTCCGTCCTCCGCCCCAGGTCGGGGAGTCCTCCTCAAACCGCCGTCTTCATTGGGGAAAAGGAAAGGCAAAGCCTTCATCTGCCACTACAGGGGTGGGCGGAGCCTCACTACGGCGGTCTACGCCTGGAGATGAACTGACCGCCTGCTCCCTAGATAGTGCACTAACGAGGGAGCAGGCTGATTTCTTGGGCTGTCCTCACGTTAAGTGAGGACCGCTGCACCCTCGACAGCAGAGCTCCCAAGAAATCAGCCGTGAGACGTTGGACGTGTGGCTAATTAAGGAAGAATTAGGTAAAGACAAGAGTACAAACAAACATCAACAAACAGACCAGTGAGCAGCGATTTAGTGAGAAGGGATCTAGTAAATAGGGATCTAGTGAGTAGGGAATAGGGGACGAACCTGAGATAATGAAGCAAAGTCAGGATCAACAGGCTGTTTCAAGGGTTCACAGGTTTGTAAGAAGAACAACAAAGACGTGAAAGAACAAGATCAAAGAGGAGGACGGGGAGATGAAGGAGGAGGAGACAAAGACAGGAGCTTCCTCGGCAGAGGAGGAGTTAAAGAAAAGTAAAGAGCTGAAACAAAGGCAGCAGCGGCTGAAGAAGTGTGTTTCTGTGTTAAATGAAGGTGAGCCAACAGTCTCTGGGAGCTCGCCCAGCTCACTTCTTCTTTTCTTTTTTTGTTGGGGCTATCTTGGGAACCGCCATCTCTCCAGAACAGCTAAGTGGCGGCGACATCGGCGCTGGCCGTGCTGCAGGTGCTGATCCGTCTGCGGCAGACTAAACAGGATCAAATGTCGGGCACCCTTCGGAAAACTCAAAGTGGAACGAATAAAAAGAGTCCAGAGTGAAACATGTAACGTGCCTTCAGTCCCGATACTGGCCGACGGAGTGCCGGCGGGTGTTTGTCGCATGACTTTACGTTCACTTCTGCAACAGCGAATGGAAACATCGGCTTTTGGACGCCGCGGCAACAAGGGACCAGATCAGAGGGGGGGTCATGGGGGAAACTGAAGCGACTCCCATTAGCGTAGCCGCAAACCCGCCGCGAACAATCAGCGGTTTCACGTCTAGGGCTGCATCCAAAGTTGGATTTTAACAAACAGGGCTGGATTTAAAGTCACGATCATTTGGAGGCTTCCTGGATATTCGATACTTTCGGACTCTCGAGCCATTAGCGTCTTTAAAAGTGTCGGAGGTGAAGCGATTTAGTTGAAGCCACAGCTGTATTGACTCAAAGTTGGCTGAGGGTTCACAACCGGAGATAAGGTGAACTCCTCATCGGCCGCACAACTATCCTTTAATCCCACGCTAAAACCCCGATGAAATGAAGTGAGTACGAGCTCGCAGTTCCACGATAAAATTCTAATTAAACTTTATTTATAAAACATCTACAACCTGAATTCTCCGTAGGTGAGGCGCTTAACAAACCCAGAGTCTGACCCCCAACAAGTGAGCCTCCCTTTAACAGGAAGAAACCTGGAGCAGGCCCATACATCATACATGCAAATAATGTTTCGTACTGAAAACAACAAGCCTTTGTGTTGTCTTTAGGGTAGAACATGCACGGCTTCTAATGACCCCAGCGAGCAGCCGTTAGATTCTCCGTGACTGCACTCCGCACCGACGGTGCCAAAACCCGTCATGTAATTTTCAAGAACAAGCTGACTTGGAACAAAGTCGGTGCCGTTTTTTAAAAAAAAAAAAAAAAAAAAAGGAAAAAAAGAAAAAAAGTTTGGTCCCGGCAGAGCTCTTTGGAGAGGTTGAGTGAGGGGAAATGAAAGCAAAAGGGGGGAGGGAGAGGTGGGGAGGCAGGGGAGAGGAACAAAGGGGAGGCAGCTAATAGTTGGGAGGATCCAGGAATAAAAAATTTATCGGGTAAAATAAGGTCCCTTTACTCCATCCGTCAGCACTGCAGCAGTGAGAATTAATCTCAGTCTGTCCTCCGCCCCCCGCAGACCCCCGACACCCCCCCACCCCTAAACAGTCCCCCTTGGCCGGGAGGACCTGAACGTCTCATTTTACACTAATGGCTCCTCGTGCTTGTTCTTTATTACACACAACAACGCACCAGCACGTTGCTGGCTCGGATGTCCAGCGGAGGAGCGTTGACTATCGATGAAACCAGGGTCACATGACCTCAGCCGCCAAACACATTTACAGTCAACTGTTGTTTTTTTTCACTTTTGGCCTATTTTGACTGATTCATCGCTGGTTTTCATCACCTGTGAGCGCCCCACATTTGTCTTCCTACATTCCTCAAGCTTCCCTGGACTTGACCTCCGACCCCCCCCTCCTAAATTTCAGGTTTCCACATGTTTCCTTAACCCCCGAGAGGCGAGGACAAAACGCAACAAGACATTTCGTCACCTCGCTTGGACACGTAACCGCCAGACCGCGCTTATCGCCGCGTTTGGGTCCGATCCGAATCGCGAAATAGTGGGAAACCCGACGGGGAAGTCTGGCGGGAGTTCTGCTGGGAGGAAGTGAAGTCTGGAAAAGAGTCAGGAGGCTTTTCTCCGCAGAACGAAAGGGATTATGGGAAAAAAACAGGGACACAAAAGTGTATTGATCACTACAAGTCAGACCACGGGACGCTTCAGTCAAAAGTCAATTGTCCCTAAATGTCACACTGTGGCTACATTGGAAGATGGCGGCCGGATGAATCGAGAGTAATAAAGCAAAGACGGACGGCGGGGAGGAAGAACGAAAGGTCATAAAGGCGAAAAAATCGGTCTGAATGGGGGAGAAAATGGCCAGAGAAAAACCGAGGAGGAGGATGGGGGGAGAGCGATGACGCCAAGACGAAGAGGAGACGCCGCGCTCTTCCACCTCCGCCGCCTCCAGCGGGACGTTTGCTCTCAAACACTTTATCGGGAAACTGTAACGCAATTACAGCGGCGCGGGGGAATAATTCAATAAAGCCATTATAACTAAACAAGATTAATATTTAAGGACAGAGTAAAACGCCGCGGATCGATTTCAGTTAAATTTACCCATAAAAAAAATAATTAAAGGCAATGTTTGCTGCCTGTAACCAGATTAGCAGGAAGACAAAGCAAATCATTTTCTATTTCTAGCGTGAACATTCCTGTGAATCAATTTCCAGAGTGGCGGCAACTTTTTTATTAGTTTTGGAGGATAAGAAATGGACCGTTCGCACGCTTATTTAGACGCGAACGCGACGTTGCGACCGCTGACAGGTGAGCAGCGAGCGATTATCGCTCCATCACGGGGCGAGTCGGGCAACTAATCAACGCGTTGTACTCAAATTTGAAGAGGTAGGAGCAGAAAACACGGGCAGGCGCGGGGCTTTGAGCCGGTTTGACAGGGGTGAAATTGTGAGGCAGATCGTCCCTACAAGTGCAGCTCTCCCCGGGGGGGGTCCTTGGCTCCATCAATCAAACGTGGGCCGAGGAGGGAGCAGAAGTGACGGGGCTGAGGCTCCCTCGGGTGGCCAAGGTGAGCCCTGGAGGTCTGAGCCCCTGGAAGAGGGACGGCAGCTCCCGCCGCGCGCTGAGGAATGTGGAGGGAGTCGACGGCGGTCCCCAAAGGTGGCGTGAAACACGGAGGCCGTAAGTGGTTACACGTGGGGCTGTGTAGCTGCGGGGGGGGGGGCCCAGGCTGACCCCTGGGTTAGGGACTCTTTGGGAATGCTAAGGAATGGTTTGAGGAGCACACAGATTCCCATTGCCCCGCCCACAGACTCCCATTACCCTGCTGGGGCGAGACGTGAGGACGGGTTCACTTTGAGGGACCCTTGCTCAGGTAGCTGTGGTTGTGTGGGAGGAGCTACCCAGTGGGGGGGCGGGGTCATTCAAACCAACTGTTACATCACAGTAGGCAGGAAAACGGACCATTTTGAGACACATTAACAGACTAGAACAGTTTACTGAACTTTGAATTAGCTGTTGAGCCTGATATTTTTGGCTGGGGAGGCACTCTGGGTACACAAGTATTTGGACTAAAGACCTGAAAAGGGGAGGGAATACTCCCCTCCGTACGAGCTGCTGCTCTCTTGGTTCCAGGTAGAACACCGTCTAAACATCGAGCCTGTTGAAAGCAGGTTTACATCGTGAACATGCAAAAGTACAACCTTCTGTTGACTCACATCAGGTGCAACACCAGCTCGCTGAATTAAAATCAGCTTCTTTCCCCCCCGCGATTCTCTCCGTTTCTTCGGTTTTATTGATTTCTCTATCGCACTTTTGTGACCTTCCTTGCTTTGCTCCCAAATTACTGCGCCAATTTTGTATTTTATGTCTCTGCGTCTGATTTATCCCGCCGGCTCCGCCGTTACGGGACCGCGATCTCCGAGATGAGAATTCCGCTCGGGGAGTCAGAGGGGAGACGTTTCACCTGCGCGTGAGCGCGCTTCATTATCTCTCGCGGCACTCGAGAAAACGATATTTTCTTCCCTTAAATCACACGTTTTCTAATCATCACCTCGTTAAAACAGAAGGGGGAGGGGGGGTGTGAACGCTGGCGTGTTTTGACATTATTTTAGATTTAAACTCAAAGTTTAAAATGTCACAGATATATTAATATTAGAAAAGTAATCATTTGTATTCCCTGGAAACAGATCCAGGAGTGTTTTAAGGATTCGGAGCCACATTAAGATCACAAAAGGTGACTCGTGAAATGTTTTATTAGCAATCAGAAGCTTTTATTATTCCTTTACTGTCTCCTAAAACCGCTTCCTTCACAAAGATAGTGAAAATAGATGCCCGGTGTGAGCGCTCACACGTGTCAGGTTTCTAGGACACTTTTTTTCCCGTGCCACTGTTCCCGTCTCTTCTCCGTCGGGGCCCGAGCGGCTCCGACTCGCCGCGTCCTGCCTTTTCCGGTTTGATTCCCGACCTCATCCCTTCATCCCCCCCGCCGCGGCTGGCCCCTGGCCTGGAACGTCAGGATGGCCTGCGTGGCCGTCCGCCGGAGAGCAGCTGCGGGAGCCGATCATGTGGGGGCGGGACTCGACCCAATGAACCGAAAACAATGAGAGAAAATAGTCTTTCCTCTTTAACAACAACAAATAAAAAAAGGGAAAATTGAGCATTTGCTCGGGACTTTGTTAGAATTTAACATGCTCTTTCTCCATCTTAAAAAATCCATTCAATTTGCGTTAAAGGATTAATTAGTTGAATTATTTACTCCCCTTGTTTACATTTTTCCGTACATTTGACTGAGCTCAGGCAAATCCTCCGTTTTAGCACTCTGCAAGTGAACACATGCGTCTGAGCTCCTCAGCCCTGTTTATATTGCCCGTAATTGTTACCCGTCAGACGTCGGTGGTATCGACCGTGTCCTGATCCTCCGGGTCAAGTGTTATACGAGTACCAAAGTAAACCCAGGCGGATGGGAATGCTCCTAACTTTGCAAACATTTGGTTGGTAGTGCATCAAAATTAGTGCATCAACTGATGCGGTGGGCTGCAAACAAAACGAGCAAGAGTGGGGAGCAAAACTATGGGGGCAAAACGTCCTCTTAACAGGAAGAACCCCTGAGCAGGGCCAGACCCACCCCCCCAGGCCTGACCCATAGAGGCAGAACCCCTCCAGACCCCTGAAGATGTGTTCTGGTCTTGAAACGTTGGCAGCAGATCCATAAAGCCCAGTAAAGGTCGTGAGGCGGGGCCTCCCCTGGAGCCTGTTTAAGGAACATCTGCGCGGATGGTCGGACCCTCCAGACCTCCGTCACCATTTCCCTTTATTTACACCCCCGATAAACCGCGTCTCCTGACGCCTTTCTATCGGGACTATTAACCTTGCTCGTGACGTGAGCTACCGCAGCTCGTCTGTGGGTTTGGAACACCTGGAGCGGCGGCGGCTCCCATCAACCACCCTGTCACTGGTCCACCAGCGGTCCTCGTTAGGGTCACTTCTGACAGACACTAGTTGGACCCTCAGGGGCGGAGACACCCTGGCCCGATCGCCCCTCCATCGCTCTTTAGCTCCTCAAACTCGCTCAAATCCTGACGCTCGCTCGTTCTGCGTCAACTTGAGGACAAACTGTTCCAGGTAAACTGTACCCAAGTGCTGCGGAAACGCGCCGTAAACCTGCTGTCGGAGTATTTACAGGACCCATGGTGTCAGATCCAGAGACAAAAGTCAGGCTAACGAATACAAATATGCTTCACTGACCTCTCATTTTCGTACAGCGCGTTCTTAAAGTCAATCAGGCAGCTACAGAAAACCCGACGTGCTGGTTCTCGTGTCGTCTTTCCACCTCCTTAAAGCTCCACAGAAGTGGTCGCCACCTCCGCCGTGTTTGATCTTGAAAAGGCCAAACGTACAGCTTGTTAAAAGCCTGTTTTGTCCCTCCTGACCTTGCGCATACGGGACCCGCGTGTGATTAGATGAGTGGCGGCGCGGCTGAATGGAGGCGGGCGTTTACCGGACTGAATAGAGTCGTTTATCCACGCGGGAAGATTAGAAGCCTGATGGGCGACGGCTGTGAAGTGACTGAAGGACGCTAACCGCTAAAGGCCAGACAGAAGAGTCTTTAAGATGAAATTCCGTCTGATTTGCTCCATTCTTCCTCCTTTAGAGGCTGACAAAAGGGTTATCCCATTATCTGCACCCACGCGGGAATTAATCTGAAAAGTTCAGTCCAGATGAGTTCTAATTCAATACCTCAGCCCCACCACGGAGCAGAAAAACGACGGCAGACGGGACGTGAAAACACCTCAGAGCTCGGAGGCCCAGCCCAAAGTCTTCAACGAAGAAGAAGAGGAGTCACCCGGACGCTGTCACGGTGAGGAATCGCTCAAAAACGACAGTATGCGGAGTTCCTCAGGGCTGAAGGTGGAGAGTCCCTCGGTAACTAACGTCTATGTAACGGGTCAGGGGGCGGCGACCTTGAACGTGTCGCTAGAAGCATCGGCAGCCTCGATTCGTCCGACCAAATCGAACGGTTAAAAAAATGCGCTTGGCTGAAACCGAAGTTTTAAAGGTTGTGCTAGCACAAACAGATGACTGAAGTTGATCGTCTGTGGGACTGGAACGGGCCCAGATGTTCCGCTCACGGCAAAAAAGACGGAAACAGAGAGGCGATCCAGCTGTCTCGGTCTCGCTTGCTTACCGCCGAGCATCGTGGTTGTCTGACTCTCTTTTTAAAGAGGGAGGGGCGTGATTTCAACAAAGTAGTTCATTAACGGGGCCAACGACAGTCCTGTACGAAATACAACGCTAACTGATCGATCGTAACAGATTAAGCGTTAAACTGTTTATATGAGGAACACTTCTCGAGACAGACCTTGTCTAAAATCCACTAAAAGGGAAAATACGTCGAAAAATGCCTCTTAAAACCTCCAATAAACCGATTGTTATTCTGTGTTCTCAGCAGAATTGTCTAATTCACCATAAACAGACTGTAATAAAGTCCTAATTTCATCATTTTGCCTATAATAGTTGAGACGTTATATTTATGATACATAAAAACGAAACGTAACTCAGCTTCTTGGCGGTAAATTAATTATAATCTAAGTCTGTGAAAGCTGAAAAGACGCTCTCTGTGAGGGTGATACAAAGCCTCCACTCTGAAGTCGGTGTTAAGACAAGTGCAATTAGCTCCACGTCATGTTTAATGGGCACAAATAATGAAAGTCTCCTGATGTGGAAAACTGGAACAAGAGCCACGTTTCTGCTCAGCCCTGTTCCACCCCCCCAACGCTTCATCCCGATTGTTTCACATTTACAAGGTGGTAAAGCCGGTACAACCAGGCGGGGGCCTTTCATCGCCCGCGGTCGCTGGTCTGGTGACGCCGCCCCCCCCTTCCCCCAACATCAAAGCTATTCCCGCCTTTTGAATAAAGCGATTAAAAAGCTGGTAAAGTGGAGCCCGCTCAAGGTGCGCGGTGTGAAGCCGGCGAGTTAGCTGGTTAATTGGTGCGACGGAGCTCGGGGAGCTCTGGAAAAGCGATACGGATCCAGCGCGCCGCCAGTGGTCGGAAGGTTACGGCGCTCGGTCACCCGGAGAATGGTGATTAGCTCTGGGTAATGGCGCCTGCCAGCCCAATTAGCGGCATTATGTGTGACCACTACCCCGCGCCACTAATTACAACCAGAGTGGGTGAGTTGGAAAAAGGAAGGCCGGTGAGAGGTGCTCGCGTGTGTGTGTGTGTGTGTGTGTGAGAGAGATGGCGTCAACCCTGTCATTTCCAATTACCGGACGCATTAGCCCTTTGCTGTAGCAACACTCGGCTAACCAGACCTCATTTGTCCGACGCCTGGCGTCCGTCAGTCATTACCGGCGCGTCTCTGCCGGACACGCGTCTCTCTCCATAGGTGGGACGCTGGGGTGTAATTAGGTTGATCTCCGGTGTGTGACTGCCCTCTTATTTTGCCACAGTTCGGACTTTTTCTCATTTATTCTGGAGCTGAAAAGCGCTTTTTTTTTTTTTCCGGCCGGCTACGAGAAGAATCAAGTTTAACTGAGCTGTAACAGACGCACGAGGACTAGTTGACCTTTATCAACAGTTCAAAAGAGCTTTTTGTGAAGCGACGCACCAACTCGTCTGCGCTAGCTGAGTTAGCAGCTGTTTCCAGATCAGCGGGACGACGACGTCTTAAACGTTTAACGCCTCAAACGAGGTGGCGGATTGAATACGCGTCCAAACCCGGGCCTGGCGGAGAGTACGTACTTTCCGGTGGTGCGTACTCAAGCGTACTGAAAGCACCTCTCCTGACCGTCGCCATGGGCAAATCGTCAGCCCCGCCCCCTCCGAACTCGGCGTATGGCGCCTTGACCGCGGCGTTTGCTTGTTTATGTAGATGCACACCCGAAGGCGCCGCGATTGGGATGGCTCGTGGCGGCGCTGATTTAAACCGAGGACTAATCTGTCTGGATTTGTACTTGGAGGCGCTATTTGCATTTGTGTGCAATTTCCCCGGCTCGCTGACATAATAGCCCGTGCTCATTGTGTGCCATGTTTATTTCTCGACTGCGGTAGAAAATTGTGGGGAGGCCTTTTTTATTTATTTATTTTCTTTTTAAAATTAAAAAAAAAAAAACAGGTTTCCAAAGCGCCTCAGGATTTATCACACCTGTACAAGACCTGCATGAAAACCGGCGTTAAGGTGACAATTCACCGAACGCTCCGAGATTAGAGGAGCTGCCGCCCGACTCCCTCCGTACCTTTATTCCCCCGACCCGGCGTGTCCGCGGATTAGAAGTTGGTGTGCCGCCACGGCGCCTCCCTCGCCAAACACATTAGCAGATGAAATTTTCTGCTCTAATTGTGGCTCGCGCAGGCAGCGCCGCTCATCTGTGCTAATGTCGTTATTTTGGGAATGCGGGTCAGGGCGGTCTGATTCTCGCAGAGACAAGGTGGAGGAAGGAGGACGCGCTGTTCCAGACAGCAACACACACGACAAACAATAACGGGGCAGGTTGGAAATGCCGGGAATCTACAGATTGAACCTGCTGCAGTCAGCCAATAAGACGTTTTACGCCTACCTGTAATTAGCCTCAGTAGCCTCGCCGCCACTTATCAACCTCACATAATCTACTTTCTTTTAAATTAACCAGCACGTACTGGTTTAATGGGTGTCAATTAATTGAAATGGGAGGTAAACAA
Source organism: Lagocephalus sceleratus (assembly GCA_911728415.1). NCBI lineage: Eukaryota > Metazoa > Chordata > Actinopteri > Tetraodontiformes > Tetraodontidae > Lagocephalus > Lagocephalus sceleratus. The sequence continues at coordinate 4,927,912 of CAJVRN010000234.1, forward strand.
AAGTGACAGGTCTAATATGAGTAGCTACAGAGTCTGATTAGCGGATTGTTTACAGGCCACTTCCTTCGATAATTAACAGACAACTGTTGATATCAATCTGATAAAAGCTGAAATTAAGCGATCAAACTCTGGCGGGGCGAAGACTCGTCTTGTTTGTACTTTCACATGCAATATTTATGTTGTTTTTCGTGGGTAATCTAGACATATTTATGCTTGAAAACACACCGAAGGCTGAAGACACAGCATTGTGTGAGAACTCAGAGAACCTTGTGGGATAAAAATAACGAGTATTTGGAATAAAATACTGCAGAAGCTCGGAGGAAGGTCTCGTCCATCCAGTTGTAACGTTATTTCGAAAGTGCTTGATAATAATATTTCAACAAAACAGAAGTAAAACTGCTCCTAAAAGAGCGTGGAGTCATTCTTTCCCTTGAAAATTTGAGTTGAAGGACAACAGAAAAGGATTCACGAAAAGGAATGACCCCGACTTCCCACTCAAACGCCACTATGTTGATATCGAAGTGTTGAAAGACGCAGTTCGAGCAATGCCAAATATGAGTTGACAAATTGTGTCTCTGTGGAGTCGCTTTCGATTTTGTACGTCAGGCGTTGTAGCATCCGCAGGACCCGCGGTGCGCGGTTCTGGTGGCGGCGTGAAAACGCGTGCGAGCGCTTCAACCGAAGACTGATGGGAGCTGTATAAACCTGCGCGCTGATTTAATCTGCTTTCATTTCCGTCCCTGCTTCCACTTTTTCCTTGTTTTAATTTCTCACAGGTTAGCTTGATTTCCTCGGTGGGAGCCATCAGATAAAGTCGTTTTTCCACAAACATCAGGGAAAGGGTGACGGCGATGGCTCACCCGAGAGTATTTGTGTGTACCTTCAACTCCCCTGACCTCCGGCTTTGAGTGTCGGAAGAGAACGGCAGGTGGGAATCTACAAACTTTTACCTTTTGGGACATGCACTGGAGAACAGCGCCCGAGGAGCCCTCGCACGGCGTATCGACTGCGCTAATGCACTTCCCCCGGATTAGCCCGGAATGTGTGTGTTCCAGACACAAACACACCCATGACTCTTAGCATGTTCGTCCATTTTGACTGAGATGATCCATCGTTTTTTTACGCGATCAATAAAGCAGCCCGTCCTCCCATCCATCATCATCATCATGAGTGCGGCCACGCCTTGGTAATAAATGTGCCAGATGTGGGCGGTTATTTGTCATTTTTAGGCTTTTATAGGTATTTTTGTCTCTTCCAGGATGTGTGAGATGGTTTTGATCTCTTCTGATGCTGTTTCGGTTCAGATTGAGGAAGTGCCAATTAACCAGCTAATTAATCGCAGGTCTGCTGTAGATTCATTTCAATTAATCGCGATTAATCGAGTTTCATTTTGCACGAGGAACCAATCAAGAAAGAAGCGAGAGGTCTTGGGAATACTCCAGAATGCTTCATGTTAATGTGGTATTTTGAGTTGTAACGTTTTCTGTACTTCCGGAGGGCCAACGTGCTCTTTGGTGTCCGTCTTTATCGTTTGCTTCTGCTGCCTCTCACTACTGCCTGTTAGCACCACGTCTCTTCCAAAGAGACGTTCGCTGTCATTCTCTGCTGAAGAGGGGTTAATTACATTAACAATATTAATCAACGCAATCATAATGATAACGTAATCCACGTTAACATGTTCATTTTTATATGAAGGCATGGCTAATAGCGTATATACGCCTCTCATCACAACAGAAATGGAAAAAAATCAGAAAGTGGGAGTAAAAAAAAACGTCAATCCGGCGATATTTTTGGTGGCTGCATTAGCATATGAGAAATGTTTGACTTCATAAAAACAGCCTTGAAACGGGGAAAAAAATGCTACTGTGAAAAATAAATAACTTGACATTTACAAGGAATCAAGGGAGAAGTTATTGCCACAGCGAGGAAAGGATATATAAATGAAACAGCGCATGCTGGGATGTAAACAGCGGATCTCGGCCGAGTCGGAGATTTCCGGTAATTCCCCCGCTGAAATGTCAGCCCTCCACCAACTGATCGATAGATCGGCGCTACGCAGACAGACTGTCCAGTGAGGAACCCAGATTTATTCACTCCACGTGTCGTCTGTCTGGCTGCTCCGCGCTTACGCCCGCGATAACAACGGCGCTCGGCGGGAGCCGTCTCACCCGCACGCAACCGACATCCAGCCGGAATACGGCCGGGAGGGACGACTGAAGGCTGGGAAAGAGGGAGGGGGGGGCGACGCTTCCCCTGCTGTGACGGCGGCGGGGGCGACTTCTTCTGCAGACAGAACACGTTGCGAAGATCGCCTCTGTCGCCGAGGTCGGTGTTCCTGACGGCCGCGGACGCCTCGGCGAGGCGAACGCGCTTTGCTCCCTCTGGTTCAACTCGCCGGCTCCGATCTGAACGCAGCGTACGAAAAATCAGCTGACGCGAGCGGAGCCGGCCGCCGTGTTATTGGCACGTTAAAGCTGCCCAACAACGCTGACGCCGCGTTATTAGCGCGGTAAAGCGCGCGCCGGCGAACAGCGCTGACGCCGTGTTAGCCTCCGGGAGCCCGTGGAAACGCGATTATCGTGTCAGCAGTGGGGGAAAGTGTGACGCGCAACAGGTGGCAAGGGACACACATAATCAGAACTGAGCTGTCCTCTGGACAGCTTTCATCTCAAAGTCCAAAAAGTCGCCCTGCTAAATAAATAAAAGAGTAAAAAAACAACAATATTGATGTTTTTAACCATTGAAACAAGGAAAGATGGAGATATGGAGAGGAGACCTACTTTAAACTGCATAAAGGACAATAATAAAGATAAAGAACACAATGACAGCTGGACAGGTCAAGAGCTGATGGAAGCAGACGCATCAACAGAGATGAAAGAAAGATCCTTTATGTTCATTTGGAGCAGCCACGAAGCCGGGCAAGTTTATAATTGTTTTCTGAAGGCAATACGGGGGAAAATGTTTGGTTTCTTTGTAGTGGCGGCGTAAGTAGGCCTGGACGGAGGAGAGCGGAGGACGGGGGAACAAACAAGAGCTGGAAAAGGATCCAGGGACAAGTGGCTGAGGCGACATTGAGCCGAAGAGGTCGCAATGAGGACAACAAAGCAGATGAAAGACAGCGCGCCTTATTGAAAAGGAGACAGAAACAGGGACAGGAGGTAAGTAGGGAAGCGAGGGAGCGGAGGGGGGGGGGGTCGGCAAATAAGTAATTAAATCAAAATAAAGGAAGAAACAGGGGCCGAGTGGGGAGAAAAATGAAGTTTGGAGACATTAGCAGACAGCCTTTCAGTCAATCATCATCCTCTGGGTGTTGAATATGACGGAGAGAGAGAGAGCAATTTCACAGTGGTTATCATTATCATCACGCCTATAATCATAATCAGGGTAATTCCAGCGTGAGGAGATGGAAAGGCTGATGGCGTCGGCTGATAAAGGAGGATGAAATGTCAGACAGGAGGAAGGAGAGCATTAGCAGGTGTAGCCGCGGAGAGGCGGCGAGAAGGAGCGAGATGGCGAAACAATGAGCCTTAATTCAATCAGACAGGTAGCCCGATTGTTTTCAGTGAGCAACAAGGCAACAAAAGGATAAAATAATAGGGATTATGGAAGCTGTCAAAGCCTTTTAATTCAGTAACGATGCAGTAACGATGCTGATTATTAGGCTCAGCCAGCGAGTAGTTCAGGGACTTCGCTAAGATCCGGCATACAGAAGCTCAAGTACCATACGGAGGTGAAATAATCCAGGTCACATGTTCTCACAGACAAGTGAGCGCAGCCTTTTATGTGACTGAACATCGCTCAAGGCCACAGGCGCAACATTTCCAGGAGCTTTTACGATCAGTAATTTATACCTGGGTTAAAAAAAAAGCATCCTGGGAATGAGTTTCCATGTCAACAACCTCTCAAAGTGCTGATGGTGTTAAAGGGAGCCGTAAAGAGACGCCGTCTGACAGCGATGCTCGAGATTCTTTGACTTCTCGTGAATTTGTTTCGTGTCCTTCGTTTAGCTCCACAGTCTCACAGTTCTTCACACCCTCAAATGGACTTGGTGGACATGGAGTAAATGTCTTTGCGGCCTCACACTGGTCCAGAAACCAGTTTAACCCCACGTCCTCCCAGCGTTCGAGGACGAAAACTCCTGAATTCAGAGTCTCCCACCGACTTATTTGTTCACCCGGTTTTATTGTCATTTTACCCCTTTTACATTTACAGATTTGGAGTTCAGCTTCTGGTAATCTACAATTCGCTCTTGTTTTTTTAAGGCCAATTGTTTCTGGTCAAATACAACAGAGAATGGCGCCCCCCCCTCCAAAACAATAAACATTGGGAAATGCGATCCGAAGCCCCCCTTGAAGGTCTTTGTTTGGGGTGAAAGAATAGTTATTGTGGAAAACCCACCAAGGTTCATCAAAATTCCAGGTAGAAATAACAGAAGCGACTTGTGAGCGACGTGGAGCTGCTCGCACACATCAGATGAAATCATCACAAGCAAAGGTTTAATTTAATTTATACAAATGGGGCTCGACAAACTTTAATTTTCTTATTCAATAAGAAAAGCAATGAGCCGAGCTGGATTCAAGCTGTGCAAAATAATACTGTTTTGGAAGGAAAAGTCTTTTTTTCTTTATGGACAAATAAAGGCTTTTATAGAGAACAATATTAAAACAGTATGGTGAGGACTGAGATTGATTTGAGGAGAATTATTCAAGCTGGGTGAAATGCAGCAAATTGGCTGAGATACGGGTCCAATGACTGAAATTGAGCCACAATAATGGATGCAGGAGGGAAAGGAAGAGGGGAGAGCGACGCTCCGACCAAAAAGACGAATGTGACGAGGAGGAACAGGAGGAAGGAGGCTGGAGAGAGACTGGGAAGACTGGTGGAGAGCGCTACCCTCAAAATACAGATGAATACTTGACAGCGAATGAGGCAGATGCAGAAAACAGGAAGCAAAAAAGAAATAAAATAAGGAGGCGTTGGGGTTGCAGAGACTCCTCCTCGGAGTAGTTGCCTGGGAAAATTTGGTGGTAATGGTGATGGATGTGGAAGTTGAGGAGGGCATCTGGCGGATGGCGGTGATTGTGGCGCTGGCGAGGCGCTGAGTGCCCGCATCATCCTGCTGTAATAACCCTTCATCAGAGCTGTCCGGCGCTCACGTGGCGCGGCCCTAATTGCGGCGCCTTGAAGCAAAGCTTCGTGTTTACTTTAATTGTGATGAAGCTGAGATGGAGGCTCTTTTGCTTGGCTGGATGGGAGCAGGTGCGCAGGCGTGCGAGGAGAGCTGCGCCCTGCACCTGTGCTGCACCTCTGAGGCCAGGGCAGCGCGCCTGAAGACGGCCTTCTGGTGAGACGTCCTGAGCACCTCATCCTACCAGCAAAGGGAGGACGCGTATGGGAGGTGAGGACAGTTTTGACTGGTCCTCACAACATCAGGACTGAGGGTCCACGCGCAGCTTCAAGGGTTAGAAGTGGGTTTAGGTTAGGTCAGGGTTGGAGGACAGTTGTGATGTAAGGGGGACAGTTGTGATGTAAGGGGGACAGTTGTGATGTAAGGGGGGCAGTTGTGATGTTAGGACAGTTGAGATGGTTAAGTGGACAGTTGTTAGGGGGGTCAGCTGTAATAGTTAGAGGGACAGTTGTTAGTGGGACAGTTGTTAGTGGGACAGTTGTTAGTGGGACAGTTTTAAGGGGGAGTGTTGTTAGTGGGACAGTTGTTAGTGGGACAGTTGTTAGTGGGACAGTTGTTAGTGGGATAGTTGTTAGTGGGACAGTTGTTAGGGGGACAGTTGTTAGTGGGACAGTTGTTAGGGGGACAGTTGTTAGGGGGATAGTTGTTAGGGGGATAGTTGTTAGGGGGACAGTTGTTAGGGGGACAGTTGTTAGGGGGACAGTTGTTAGGGGGATAGTTGTTAGGGGGACAGTTGTTAGGGGGATAGTTGTTAGGGGGATAGTTGTTAGGGGGATAGTTGTTAGGGGGACAGTTGTTAGGGGGACAGTTGTTAGGGGGGACAGTTGTTAGGGGACAGTTGTTAGGGGGACAGTTGTTAGGGGGACAGTTGTTAGGGGGACAGTTGTTAGGGGGACAGTTGTTAGGGGGACAGTTGTTAGGGGGACAGTTGTTAGGGGGACAGTTGTTAGGGGGACAGTTGTTAGGGGGACAGTTGTAAGGGGGACAGTTGTTAGGGGGACAGTTGTTAGGGGGACAGTTGTTAGGGGGATAGTTGTAAGGGGGACAGTTGTAAGGGGGACATGTGTTTGTGTTTTGGAGGTGTACTACACCAGTGGAGGACGTAGGCAGGCTGATACCCCATGGTTTACTCCATGGTTTACTCCTAAGAGGACAAAGAGGGGGACCTGAAGGTCGATGGGACAGCAGAGACATCATGACGGCTGACTGCTGAGACCACGCTGACATTCTAGAAGGGGGGAGCCGTCCAATCCTGGCCCAAGGGCACCAGGGGGACGAGGGGCCAAGTCCATAGCTGCGTGGTGACATCATATCCAGGAAACGTCTTAATTCATACATTCGACAGACTTTGACAGCAGAAACAAACCTGTTTTTGGGGGTTAAAACGACATCTGCGCACAGTTTGGGAAAAAATAAAAACGGCAGTGACAAGCAGTGGGTAATATAACTAATCTGACAAATGGGGAAATGGATGAAAGCATGAGCGGAGAGCGGGATGAGATGAGACAGAAAGGATAAGAGCGCTGGGATGAAAGCGTGACAGGGGAGAGAAAGACAGAATAGATAAGCGAAGGAGGGTAAGAATGGAGAACGGCAGATGAAAGCGCGGGGTAACGGGGGTGACGCCATGAAGTGAGAGAGGGGAGGTGTAATGCGAATAAAAGGAGAGATAATGGGAGGAGAGGGAACAAAAGAGAATAAGGGGGATGAGGGAGAGATGATTCCGGGGAAGGGATTAGAATGAAACAAACTACACAACAGGGGGGAGAATACACGGGCCCACCTATTAAATATTATCAAATCATTTTGACAAACTGGCTTCTATCAGCATGGTTCAGCTTCTGAGGAGTGTGTGAGGGAGCTGGGTTATATATGGTGTCACACACACACACACACACAGCAGCCGGGGTCAGGTCCACAAGACCAGGCTGCTACTCATCCGGCAGAAACAAAGGGAAGACGCTGCGGTTCCAGAGGGCGCAGCTCCGGCATTAGCGGCTTCCCCATTCCCACGAACCTATATTATCTGGAATTTGTCTACCTGGGTAAAGAAAAAAAAATCCTGATAATCCGTGTGGTTCGCTTTTCCACAGAACATCAAAGGTCCTATATTCTAATGGCGTTGACAATGTATGGGGGGGGTTGGGCCCAGTGCAGTCGGGGTTGTGGTCCTGCTTGCGGACTTCGGCCCCTTTTCGACCGATGGTGGACTCTACTCGCATCTTTGCTCTACTCTGATCACATTTTTGTGCATGTAGCCCCGCCCACGGAAAACAAAGCAGTCCCACCAATCTGGATTACTCAGCACAGAAGTGAAATCTCAAAGGTCCTGCCCTTTCCTATTGCTATACTGGTACCTATCCCACAGTTTCTGGGTAAATTCAGTGAAAAGGTGCTGAGGTTTCTTAAAATTATCACAGTGATAAAATTTCCTGCAGTTGAAAAGGGGGTATTCTTAGAAATATGGTCAGAAACTAAAACAAAAGTATAAGTAGAGGACACCCATTCACAGCCAGAAGCAGGGAGATGGGAGGTAAAGGGGATAGTGGAGAATTATGGTACTTGAAGTTCTAATTTTGACTATTTGAAACCAGGAGGTCATGCCCAAATCAGCTTCAACGCTGAAAGAGTTGCGTTTTTTCGAGGCTCATTTGGCTGCGCTGACACTGTATTCCTTTAGATTTGATGTTAAACCTGCAGCTCAGATCAAACAAAATCAACTGTAAACCTTTTATCCCAGTTTTCATCTGTGAATTATGCAAATATTTGGAGTTCTTGACAAGGGAAGGGCTCGGAATTCTGGCTTTAATTTAACTGTACAGCTCGGAATCTGATCCCATTAAAAAAAGAGAAAGAAATCTGGCAAAGCGAGTGTTCGTTCTGTAATGAAACTGTGTTGTGACTGATAATCTCTGACTTGAATGTGCAGGGAAGCGTTCCTGATTTGAGAACGCGTTGTCTGGAAGCCAGGGAGTTTGTACGGGGTCCAGACATGATTAATACTACCTCCATCATTTAATCATGTAAAACATACAAACACCACAGTGTTTTGTTGGCTATTACGCTATTCAATCTCCAACGCGAGCCAGGCTGTCGGCTCGAATAATCAAACCACTCGGATACTCTGGCTCCTCTCCTCGTTTGGACTATTAATCCTGGCCCGGCTGTGTGCGTCTGCCTCATTGGATTTGCAGGATGGAAAACAAAACTGATGCAGCTTTCCTTGAGAGAACTTGCAACTGATAGCCAGGAGAAAACAAATTCTAGTCGCTGTAGAATCAATTTGCGTGTCTTATTTCGGCTACCGGCCCGTCTGAGGACGGCGAAATCGCCGCGGTGCCGGCGCCTGCAGCGCATTCAAACAGGGACGGGTATGAAAAGAACTCGATAGAAACGGAGCCAAAAGGTGAGCCAATGAGCGCCGCAGGAGTGCCAGCAGGTGATTGATTCCCGGATAAATTGGTGGTGGTGTCTCAGCTGTTGGAGCCATTTTGTCGCGGTGCGATGGGCCGCTGCGCGTGAACACAGCTGGCGCCGGGCGGCGGGGAACAGGTGATCGGGGGGGAAACGGTGCAGAGATAAATATCGAGACGCTCCGATAAGAGGTGGAAGAGATGAAAAGCAATGACTGTGAAGAAAGAGGAACCGACAGAGCAATTAGGGTTGAGGAAATGGAACATAGGAGAGGAGGGAGGGAATAAAAGGTGTTAAGGGGGATGAATGCAATGAACAGATGCAGTGAAAACGGATAGATGATGTAGAGTCCTGGTTCATGGCCTCGTGCACTATACACACAACTCCATGTTATGCAAGCAGCTTCATTTATTGATTCATTCTTTCCATCTGCGTCCCACCTGTGACCACCCTGTGTCCCCCGTAGGGGTCGCGCCCCCCGCTTTGGGTACCACTGCTCTAGATTATCAAAAATGTAACAGAAGTAAAGTGTTTTAAAAAATATTTAAACTGTTCACATGGAGGAAAAATGTTAATTATTCATGTCAATCGGGGTTTCTAACTGGTGGGCCGCAGACCCCTGGTGGTCCGTGAAGGTCTCTCAAGAAGTCCCTGAGTAGACCACATAGTTTCAGAGTGGGATAACTGTATTTATTTATGGACATTTACAACATTTGGTGCTGTTTGGAAATAATCACATTTTTGCAAATGTATAAATAAAAGAAAAGATCCCTGTCCACCACTTTGCTGCCAAGGAAAGGCAGACTGTGCAATTAAAGAAAAAGAAATGGTCTCAACACTCCACTGCAGCAGTCCCAAGGTTGTTACTTGGCCAGACTGGTGGTCCCTGGATCAAAATCCGTTCAGGGCCTCTCATGTAAATAACTCTGCCTAATGACTTTTCAGGGAAAGAGCAGTAGGATGTGTACGACTGCTCAAAGCATCACGAGGTCAGAACCAATGCACTAATAGGGTGGAGTTGCTCGTCTTTGAGGATGAAAGCCTGCCTGTGTCCTTGTCCAAGCAAGCCTCTCGTAGCGGCTTGCATCTCTGATTAGGTGGTCATGTACTACAGTCCCATTTCATCTCATTCATCTTAATAGAATACATGCAGCTGCCATTACTATTTAATCAACTTTATGAGCAATGAAAATAATTTAACTTCACTGGTATATATAGACCCTCAGATCTGTACGCACTCTTGGCCACTTTGCACAAACATCATATTTATGTAAGTATGAAATGTTTTATCAGCTCTAATGCACAGCTCCACCATGTAATTTATGCATTCCAGGCTTGGAAAGGATGTGAAGCCATGACAAATACCTGTCGACAGGCTAAAAGAAACTGGAAAAACAACAAAATCAGTGGAAGGAGAAGTGGGAAAGTGTGCTAAGCTATTTAAAGAGGGTAGAGCGAGCGAGGATGGAAGGCGAGCGCGTTGAAGATAAAGTGCGGAACAACAGAACGCAGATCAGAGTCGGAGGCTACCGGCAGGAGTCGGGAACCAATGCGGAGAAAACGGCAGATGGAGCCGATACCTGCTCAAACGGCAGACGCGAGGAGAGTCAGATTAAAACCGCAGCGGCGAAGGTGAAGTTTAAACGTGAAGACCGGACATCAGTGGGGTGGGGGGGTGAACAGAGGACGGGAGCGCGCGAGGCGTTCGGACACCTGCCTCTGACTCAGGAACCGTCGGTCCGGAGGGAGTTGGGTCGGAAAACGGGGAAGAGCGGTGGGGTTTATGGGGAGTGATGTGTGAGGGCTACAGGGCTACGTTTAGAGGGTTGGGAGGGAGGGGGAGTTCAGCGGCTCTGGTGTCAACAGGATGCAGCTGTATAACGCCGCTGGGCTTCCAGCCGATACTCGACCCAGCCTCTTCCCAACAGAATATCTCAATAAAGGGTATTTCGCCGCGCGGTGATTCCAGATCCGGCGGGATCGTGGTGGAGGAGCAGGTGGGGCTCCGGGTGTGTGGTTCAGAAGGACTCTGAGTAGAAGGCAACACACTCAACCAGTCAGAGTCGGCTCAACATTGAGGCGTTTGAGAGACTTCGGGTTACGGTCCAGCTCATACGGGAGTACGATATCGAACCCCAGAGCCCGTGGACAAGGAACCAATGAAAGAAACCAGACCAATAATCCCAGAACCGCCCTCTTGGCTCACCCCTGAAATGCAAAAATCTATGAACGACCAAGCTTGGAAAAGATAAGTGAAGCCAAACACACGGCCAACAGCAAAGTTAGCGCAGGAGAAGCCAAGAGAATACGAGTCCGGAGGTTGACTGACCCCAGGGGCTAGCAAGGCCGGAGCAGGAACATCGTGAAGAAGCGAATGCACGAAGAGGAACTGCAGATACGAGAGAGTGAGATGTTGATACTTCATTTAAAGACCAACCTCCAAAGAGGGAAGCGATGATCGCCTTTCTCTTGGTGCTACTTCAGGTTCCCACTATTATTTGAAGTATTATGATACATTAGCACGCGGGGTGTGCAACCTAATGAACGTTCCCCAACTGTCGGGGTGAATAGATGGTTCCTGTCGTCTTACGTATTGTAACGCGGAACAAGTAGATTAATCATTAAACAAAACTCCCCATGGAACCCCACTGATGTGCATTATGTTTCCTTCCAGACCAGGCTGCTGGAGACGGGCTCCTGCCCCCCGGGCCTCCGGACCATTAGGACGGCCTAATGAGCGGTCTTAATCAGAACGCCGAGTACAGCACGAAGCTCGTAATTAAGCTCCGGGAACGTAAATGCAGCCGGGGATGCAAATATGTGTGCCTTAGCAGAGAGGCTCTGTGCACCAGATGCAACTATGCGTCATCTTCATCAGGCTGACAGGACTGTAGGTTACGTGTTCATTAGCTGGTGTTAATTAGTGCTTTATATTCCTCTGCACATTGCGGCGTCGACGCACGTGGAGCATGACAACCGCTCTGTTCGCTAATGAATCACCCTGGTGGATACTCTTCAGTCACACGCCTCAAAAAACACCTTTGCAGTTCCTTCTTTTGGTGACGCTAAACCTTTAGTTGAGGAGTTTATGCCTCTTTTGTTAAAATCAAACTTGGGGGTAACGCCGCGTAAACACGCTGCGTTTACGTTTATGGCCGAGCGCAGCACCTGCGCCTCGCGAAGTTAGCAGGGAGAATTAGCGCCAGCAGATGTGCAGCAGCGCTAGGCTTCAGCGCGTCCAGCCTTCTCTCTTTTTTTTCCCCCCCCTTACAAATTCCCCCCGAGGGATGGACTCAGGTTTCGCGATTGCTAAACGCCGTGCTGCGCTCACCTGCTAATCGCCGACTTTGTCGGCTCAGCTCCACAGATAGCGCGCGCTGAGAAACAGCTGAGCGCAGCAGCTATTTGGGCTGCATCAGATTTGTGGAGGTGAGGATTCGCTATTAGCGGACCTCGTATCGGAGGTTGTAATTCCTCGCAGCGTGCGCGCCGACTGGCTTAGCCAATTTCTTACAACCGAGCCCTCCATAATGGCGACCACTGTACCTCGGGCGGTTTCGACAGCAGCGCTCCAGCGCAGACCGATTGAAAATCCTATCATCTCTAAGCCGCCACAGCAGATTCAGAAACCACTATGAGCAAGAGTTAAAGACTATTTCTCTCCTCATGTGCGGCGGCGTGCGCGTTCAATGGTCATCTTACACACTTTAAAGCCCGCGGTGGGGCGACGGTATTCCGCGCTGGTATTCCGCGCTGGATCGTATCAACCCATTTTCACAGTGGCTTCAATAGTGGAGTTATGAGCTATTAGCGCAGCCGCGACACCCTGCCTTTGGATTCTGACTCCGACTCGTTGATGACTACCCTGCTCGGATGACAGCTTCAGTCTGGAGAGGGGGGAAAGGTGAGATTCCTGGTCCCCCTACCTGCGCAGGCTGGTTTCCCTACCCAGTGCCTGACACAAAGGACTCTTTTCTCAGATCAATAGCGAGTAGTTCAGGGTCCCTCTGGGGAAGGCAAAGAAGCCCACTGAGGTCATCGTATTAATTAACTGTCAAATTAGATCACGGATGCCTCCGTCAGCTATTGACGTTTATTCCGATGCAAGGCCAACGGATATCTGCTCTACGTCTTGCAGTGGCGGTGAAATGAGGGCAGGATAACAACGTTCCAAACAAAGGAACGCTGGAAAAACAAAGGCACGGAGGCACTTCCACTGTGTGATCACAACGCAAACTAATGGCTGAATGACAAAATAGACAATGTGCGATAATTTAACCACGACTTCCCGAGCAACATCTGCTCGGCTTTGTGAGCGGTGAGTGCAGATCATTAGTGACGAATGTAACAAGTTCCTGATAAAAAGAGACAAAACACGGAGGAGAAAATGTTGCAGGCGCTGGCAAATTTATAATTGATTTTTCAGATTGTCTCTGATAGCTGCTGGCGAGGAAACATCACGAAACGCGGCAAACAGCTGAAACAAATAGGAATAATAAGGGCGCTTCCGCCGGGCGGCTACTTTTCCTTTTAGAGAGCGGCTTTATCTTATCTGTCAGTCTGGAAATTAAACAAAATAAGTGGCGTGAAGGCGCATCTGTGCGTTTCGGCGCAGGTGTCTGAGTGGGCGCGCGTGCACCAGCATTCGCGTGTGGGCGGGACGGGCTCTGGAATAGAGGGTATACGAGCAGAGACAGCGGCGGGAAGAGAGGGAGACGGATAATGAGAACCTGGGGGAGGTGACGCTGGCATGGGGAGAGGAAGACGGAGCCCAGAAATAGACATGCAAAGAGCAAGGTGTTGAGTCAGAGAATGAAAGGAGAGATGGCAGGCACGGGAGGAAGAGGGAGGAAGAGGAGGGGGGGGGGACACTTGTGAGAAAGATGACAGGCACTGGGATGACAGAGTGGGGGGAAAAAAATGATTGAGAGCGACAAATAAAGCGGGAGACAGAACGTGACAAATGCAGTCGGCAGCGAGGGGTGAGAAATCAGAGATGAGGGAAAGATGAGTAGCGGGGTCGGGGGGCGGGGGGGGTGGTGGCAGGAGGCATCCGGAGGTGCAGCCTGTCAACGGGCGAGGCTGGAAACTCCTGCATAGCCCCAGAACTTGCGGGGGATCCCTGAAAGCTGGAGGAATGCGGGGACGAGGTGCAGAAAGAAGCAGTGGGGGGGGGGGGGGAGCGAGGCCTCAAGGCGGCCCGCTGAGCGAGTCGCCCGATGTCAGACACGCCAACAGGCGGAATGAGCGGGATCATTCCCGCTCGGCCTGGACCTCAGAGGTGTCCACGTCCGAACAAACTGTCACGAGGAGTGTCTGGGGGGGGGGCCTTTCACACCTCCCTTCACTTCGGTTAACTTTCACACCGCCGACCAACCGCACCTGAGGCTACGCCGCGCAGTCACGACACCAGACGGGAGGGGGACAAGGCGGCCCGTCCATCTGCCAGGGACCGGCGAACACAGCAACGACGGTGCCCCGACCACAGAACCGCTACGCCACCCCAAAACTGCTGCTGTTACCAAGGGCACCGGGGGGAACGCAGACCCACGGTTTTCAGATTTTGCTCGTTTGGGTCAACGTTCACCGGCCCAAACCAACATGAGGACTCTGGTCCGTTTAAGTGGACCAAACAGACTGTGGTGTGAAAGCAGCTTAAGAGTCCACTTGGTAATTTGAGGTATTGTTATTGGAAAAACATGGTGTGGTGAATATCCATCGACTTTAACAACTGGTTATTGTTATTATTATTGTTATTATTATTGTTACGATAACTTCATAATAGTGACTTTAGTTGCTACCATAAAATAAAGATAAAAGTTAGCTGATATAGTCGCATGAATATTGCGACTGGAGAAAATGTCCCCTTCTCCCCACTCTGATCTCCACAAAACATCATGAAAGTCCAAAAATGACTCTAAATCCTCCAATTTGTGTGCTATCATGTTAACAAATGCACGTCACAGCGGTGGTTGGTGGTTTTATATCCCACATTAGCGTGTATACGAGTGCAGAGGGAACAGCGAAAATCGGAGCGGAGGCTAATTGCTGCTTTCTCGTATCCCCCTGTTGTTTACACCGGCGCCTGCGGCTGCGACGAGAGAAATCGAAGGCTGCGGCGGAGTCGGCGTGCGCGTCGGGGTTGATGTCTTAGAGAGGCAGCAGCCACCTGAAGCGCACTTCGGTCTGATGTCGCCGTTGCAAACGCATCGTCACAAGGAGGCGCTCGCAATAAGTAGCAGCAATTAGCGCCACTCCCGCTCTTTGTTGCGGGACGTTGGCGCTGTCCGCGGTCGGAGATTGCGCGCGGGCAAGGATCGACAATTAACGCAGTAACGAGCATGTGGAGAGGCAGAGAACGCGGCGAGGTCTCTGTCTTGATGCACTTAAGTGCGTGTCTGAACATCGGTGCGGACGCATACATCACCCAGCGAAGTGGATCAAACAGGCGCGCTTCGCCGGGTGATGTATGTCGAAAAAGAGAAAACAACGACGTGACATGATGTATCATTAAGTTGAGAAAGGAGAGGGAAAAAAAAACAAACTTTCCCGCTGAATGTATGTCGGTAAAAACAAGACCCTTCTGCGACTCTAATGAAAGTGTTTTAGTGTTCGTTTGGAGGAAAGTTCACACTCTCTCAACTTATTCTCAACTTTGCGATTTCTTGTTGAGCTTGTTTAAGTAAAAATCTGATAACCTGTAGAAACCAGATAATTTTAATAATTGCGATATTTATTTTTTTTGACTGATATTTGAAATACAGGTATTGTCCAACTCTTACTTTATGATTCCGATAACAACTGATATCGCCTGATAATATAATATCGGACGCCTAGTAATAATCAGATGCATTTACATGCACTTCAGCACATTTATTGGATTTGTTTGGGATACATATACGGTGACGTAAGACTCAATCCGTAGATCAGCAATCGACGTCTGATTCCAATTCCCCGAACTCTTAAGTCAGATCCACATACCTTGACGTGCACTTGCTCCGCCCATTTAACCAAGTGTGCATGAGAGGGGGCTTGTGTGGACCTGGGACAGCTCAGTATCCCATAATGCATTTCACCTCAGCCAGCAGCAGCAGTGGCGGAAAGTACTTCGGAAGTCTCCGAATGTGGGAGCTAACCGACAGCGCTTTTCTACGAATATTTTCAGACAGATTAGTGAGAGAATTTGCGAGGAATCCAGGTGTGTTAATCTGATTTCTCATAATCAGATTACTGTTACCTGATAAAACACATCACATTATGATGTTCACAAGACTCGAATAATCCGATAACTCCAAAAATCGGATAACGATCGGATCTCTATGTCCGCGTAAAAGCCGCCTGCTGATCATCAACAACACGACCGGCATCGGCGCTTTAATCGCTCTCCGCCCGCGCTCACAAACATCCAGAAACACGTAGCGCACCTACTGCTGGGCTCTCCACGTGTGATAGAAAGCGAAGGAGCTCTTAAAACTCATTAGGAGGACGGCCCGCTGCAGATGAAGAGAAACACTCAATTAAAGAGGAGAGGCCTCCCCCACGCCCGGGGGAGCCGCGGGAAAGTGGTGGCAAGAGGAAACGTCGGAGACGTGTAATCGTGGCGCCGCATATGCGCGCGAGAAAACGGCCCCGATTGTGGTAAAAGCCCTCAGACGTATGGAAGGCCTTTGTGTGTCGGGTAGTCCACCACAAACACACAAACACATGCACAAACACACAAACACATGCACAAACACACACGCTGCCGTGTCCTCAGAGGCAACAGACGCGGTTGCGTGTTGACGACGAGTCCTGATAGGTGTGACAAATGCTCCGACACGTTTTTGTCAAATTGAAGGGTGTGTAATTTCTTCCGAGGGCCCCTCAGGGCGAGGCGCCGCCATGTTCATAATAAATGAGGAGTGGATGGACAGACAGAGGAGACGGATCATCACGGGGGCTGTGGGAATACTGATAAAAACAAAGAGGGGGCACTTACACCCGCACTAATCAGAGCGGGGAAAGTACACAATCTGCTGCAAGAGTTAGCGCACGAGGCTGGCGTGATTCAATACGTGACTGATGTTTGATCACTCGGAGCTTCGCCGTGACTGAAGTCGGTGACATATTCGAGCTTTTTTGAAGGTTTGAGCAAAGATCTGAGTTTACCGAGTCTCGCTGTCTCACCAACGTAATTACCCATGAATCAACGCTAATTACGAATGCTACGGTAAAACTACTGAATTTTTGAAACGGGTTAATCGGCTAAAAATATCGTCAAATAACGAGCGTATCGTTTCAGGACTCAGGCCACGAATGAGCTTAAATCTTTTGATTCTGGGTTTAATAATTGGTCTTAGTGCTCGCTTGCGGCGGATGCTAGGTGACCCTTACGATACAGATGCCGACAACATCTGGACATTATTTTTGAACTGAACCGTAGATGGAATCAAAACGAGCACTCTGACACTCGGCAAGAGACCGTTTTTCCCTCAAAAACGGGCCCCCCCGGTGGCGGTTTCCCCCGCGGCGTCCATCTGTTTGTAATCCATCAGCGGCGGTGTTCTGAGGAGCGCCACCGGTGACGGGCTATTTCTGGAGGAGCAGGTCGGCTCTCAGCGAGGCTTGACAGGAGAGGTCAGTCAGAACTTCTGCTGCAGGCGCCGCACTTTAAAAACCCGGTCTCCGTCCTCAGCGTCTCCACGGCGACGCCTGCCGCAGAGGGCGGAGCGATTCAGGTGTCGTTTTCAGGGGTACAACTATGATTTAGGGTTTCTGTCATACTACGTTTGTTAGTTAAAATTTGTTGGTTAATTTGGGCAAAAAAAACCCTTTTTCTATCAAAACACCTGTTTTTGGCTCTTGCGTTATCATCAGATAAACGTCTGCTCAGGCGAGATGTTTCGCGTCTATACATCGTTTTCCAGCTACTCTTGTCAGACCGATCCCCCCGACGCCGCGTCCTTTCATTTTCTTCGGCGGCGCCGCAGCTCTGAAGGTCTTCTGAGCGATTTTGATCGATGACGGGCTGCGCCGACCTTGAACGTCAGACCCTCAGGCCCGGCCCAACATTGAGGGGGAGCTCTGAAAAACCTGCGTTCTTTGAACGCGTCAGGAAAGTCGCTTGGAGCTTTTTCAAAGCGGAGTCACCTGCTGCTGAGAGAAATTGGACAGGACAGCCAAGAACACTGTTGCGTGTCCACAGATAAAAAAACAAAAAACAACAACAACAGAGGGACAAAGGTGTTGTTCTGATGAAGTCAGCACTGTTGGAAGTGAGAACTTTGCCCAGGAAAGCACGAACAGAGACGAGTCTGGGAGTAAACAACCCAACAACTGTGTCTGCAAGGCCTGGATAAAGTCCTTGAATCCCGATGAAAACGAAATATGACGTAAAAGTAACTGTCGCTGGACCGGCCCGCCTGACACCGGGCCAGATAAAGGAGATGAAAGGCGAACAGAGCCGGGCCAAAAGGAGGGGAGGTGTCCAACCTTCCCGCGGGCTCCTCGCCGAGGAAGACAAAAACCAAATGTCTCCAAAGCCGCGGCGATCAAGGTGGGAGCAAGGAACCAGCCGAGCCCGTCGCAGCAGATGGCCCGGGAATCCATTAGGCGAGTGCCGAGGAGCCTCCCGGCCAAACTAATGATGTGGCGCGTGGCCCCGCCAGCCAGCGGCCTCGGCTCGGGCCTTTGTGAGGACCCAGAGAGCGAAAACCAGGGTACGGGAAAGGGGGGGGCGAGATTGAGACACAATCCCATTCATCTGTCCTTCCCTCTGCACACACGACTGCCGCCTCCAAATACGCCATCTGCTCTTCGCAGCGTGATGAGGAGCGGGCGGGGGCCCGAAACACGACCGCAGCTGCATAAACACGAGCTCCGCCAGCGCCGCCACGCGTCCTCACCTGCCTCGTCCGCCCCACAAAAGCACGCAAAGGTCAAAGGTGGGTGGGGTGGGGGGGGCGCCGACAGACGGAGGCACAAAGACCCACGTCTGCCAGCAGCTGCGCCCCCCCCCGGTATCCACCAACATCCAAACTGTTGCTTTTCTCCATCCTCCACCTTCTTGGCACAGGGCCAACCAACGGTCGTTGTCCAAGAGCAGGGCGGGACGAGCAGACCCCCCCCTCGCCGAGCCTTCCACTAAGTTGGCTTAGGGCAATCGGGCGACCCCTCAGAGCGTCGTCAGGGGGAACGTTCAGGAAGAGGAGATGAAAACTTGGGTTTGAGACGCAGCCTAATGGCCTTTCAAACAGGAGCGGCAGTTACCGTTAAGAAGGCTGTGGCGACGGGGGGGGGGTGAGCAAGAGGCCGGCTCACTCCCAAAACTCCCCCCTTCAAAAAACCCCAAAATGGAAGATTCTCTGATCAGCAGTAAAATGATGCAGTCTGTTCGAGTTGGCTGTTTCAAGTCTGATCCCCCACTTTGATACATTTTTCATCACAGCCGTGCCCCCCCAACCCCCCACCCCGGGGTGCTGGGCACACGTTTTCCCGGTGTCGAGCCTTCATCTGCGGGGGCCGTCTCATAATCCACCTGTCTGAGTGGGTGTACGGGGGCTGCCCCACTGAGGACGGGCGCAGGCTGAAGGAGCCTGGCGGAGCTGAGAAGAGGGCGTGAGATCCACGTTCTCTGGTTCGGATTTTTCCTTCTTTAATGGTTACATTTCTGCGTTCCACCTTCCTGGCCTTAAAATTCCACCGTCACATCTTTCAAAACACAGACGCGTCCCTGTCGTCCCTCTTGCGGGGACACGAGTGGGTTGTAAGTAAAATTCCAGGCCTGCCTTTGAAGTCTAGCGAGGTTGGTAATGGGAATTTTCGGATTTGCGCGGGGCGACGTGTATTCGCTCGCCCGTCGTCCCTCCGACTCGTCGCGGGTTTACACTGTAAATATGAATCTTATTTATCCCAACCTGGCAGCCCTGCCTAATCGACCGTTCTCCTTCGTTCGGTGTCTCTCTGCTTGTTCCGTCACCGACTCCCCCCCGCCTCCGCGCTTTGATCCGCCATGATGGAAAGGAAATCGGTCTTTTGTGCTGCTAAAAACGGGGGTCTGTGTTCTCACGGAGCGTCAGGAGCATTGTTCGGGCGGGTGTGAGGAGAATCGGCTGAATTCTGACCTGACAGAGACGCTCAAAAAAATGAAAGGCCTCTGATGATGGACACCAGCGAATGAAGCGGCGCGGCCACGGACCCGCTTGTCTCCTTGGATCTGGATGCTTTAATGAGTTTTTAGGGAAAGATGTGGACGGGCCACCGGCGTCGCCCTGGCGACGATGTCAGTCAAAGTGACGGCTGACAATTTCCCCCTGGACGCCAACTGTAAACGATTGAGACGTAAAACTTGACGTTCAACGAATTCGTCACGTTTGAAGGCTTCAGCGATCTGGATTTAGAAAAGTTCTTTATCTTGGTCAAGTTTGACTCTCTGATCACGGCGGTTCGGTCCGGAACAGTACAGTCGGATATGAAAGAGACTCGGGGGGTGGGGGGGCTTACGCATATGGGTGCAACCTCTCGGTTATTTCAACGATGTTGCATCACTGCTGGGTCGCACCGTCAGGTTCCTCCCATTCGAACCGCCGCCTTCAGAGCAACCCCGGGCTAAAATCGATCGGCCGTATCGCACGACTGCCGGTAGCTGGACGCTGAAAACAGAGTGGCGAGAACCGTCGCCTTGGGAACCAGGCGAACCAACTTTGGTCTCTGGTCTGCTCAGTTAGAAGCTTCCGGATCATCCTCGACCACCCTGAGTCGCCGACTCTTCTCTCTTACGCCTCACCGACAAAAAAGACAAAACTGACTGTCTCCAGGGAAACCGTCTTCGTGTAGCACCAGTGTTTAACCTCTCCCTCCGCTCATCAAAGACAGTCCCGGGAATATTAAACAAAGCCCCCTCCATCAACTCGCTGTCTGAATTTTGAAGCTGAGCAGCTTGAGGTCGGTAGGCTACACTACCAGCGGCCATAGCTGTGCCCCGGGTGAGAAGCAGAGCACCGTGATTGTTCATGCTCCCGAAGTAAGAAGTGTCAGACACGTGCACGAGGAAGATGAGGCCTGGAGGAGAGGGAGGATCGCCGCAGCGACAAGTCTATCGCCGTGGTGATCTGCTAACACTACCTAACTCTCCTGAGCGAATGTGTTACAGCCTTCACCTGATGGTTGGGCTGCTCTGTTGTTAACACTCCTCGTTCTTTCCCTGCCTCGCCGTTCCCAACAGGATTCCGCCTGGAAAAGTAGCACTTAACCTGTTGAGCGTGTGCTCCTACATCAGTCCTGCTTCCTGTTTCTTCCTGTTAAAAGGCAATCTTCCCCTCTGAGGTTCTGTGAAGCACCTGGAGACGCTCTTGATTGCAACAGAACATATCCAAACAAGTTGCAAAAACAGACAGTCTGGGGGTCGATAAGGTGCGCTGGAACGCGACAGCATCGCCTCGAATGCAGGAACGGGGGCTGCCGACTAAGCACGAGCCCGCGCGGAGCTGCCAGAGGTCCCTGACGACTCAGCAGTAATCCTGCCGCAGCCCCGCTCCCGGGAAATTGCGCGTCAGTGGCAATCATCGAGTGTACACACAAACGATAATCCGCGCTGGCCCAGTCCCAGACCTTATAGGCGTTTGGGATTCCAAACTGAGGCTTACTGCTTAAAAAGGCTCCACACCGGTGGGGGAACAGATGGATCTGAACCCTCCACCGATGCCCCGCCACCGAGATTCAGAGACGTGATGTTTATTGTTAAACACACGGGTAGGAATCTATTTCTCTAAGTGTGACAATTTATTAAAAACGGGATGGAAAAAATAATCAGGGTGTAAGTTTGGCATGAAAAGACTGGCAGGGCGTTTTTAATTGAATCCACGGGGTTGATTTGATGATAGCGCGTCTCCATCGGCGGAGAAGGACCCAATCTCATTCGCTGATTGCCGGAGCTCTTCACATAAAAGAAGCGGGGACGTTTCATCGCAGGCTGGGATCGTTGGGCGAGATATTCTTTAGAAATCAGTGCGTATTCAGAGCCGCGCGCGGTAAAAATAGCTCCCAGACACAAGCCGCCTAATAGAAACATCCGCCACAAAGACGAGACCTTGTTACCGAGGAGCGGGAGACGAGGTCTCCTCGCCGCTTGACGACTCTCGCTGGGGCAGCTGGGGCTCCGGAATGAGGACCGGAGCGTCGGCGGGAAGGTCAACTACATCCTTGCGGGATGGTCCTATAGAAATATTACGTGGAGATGTAGCTGGAATCCTGCTCTGACGAGGGGATTCAATTAGCCGAGATGTGAGGGAACGGGTCGCGATTTGCGAGTGTCGCGCTAACACCTGCTGGTAATTAGCGCGATGACAAGCTGTACGAAAATAACTGCAGCCATACGTAAAGCCTGCACCAGCTTCCTGATCGGTGGAGTCGCCTTTACGTCTTCAGTGAACTCGTTAAAGTCAGATTTGTACGCTCGCGGCTATCCGACCGCTCAAACGCTGATCCGGACACGTGGACGGGCGAAACGGAACCAGAGATCCTCTGGAACATACGTTTGCAAGACGCAAGACATCCACGAGAAAACAGGAAATTTAGTTTAACGTTTCCCATAAGAGCGATGTAGCGTGCGGATTAGCATCGCAGTCGCTAGGCTCGCCCCTCAGAACAGATGGTGAAAAGACCTCGGATTAAAAAAAGAGAAAGAGAAAAAGATTATAATCTATCTTTAAGAGAAGATTTATAAAGGCCAAATGTGGCCCGCACGGCGAGCAGGCCGAGGCTTGTTATCGTGTGCCAGGGGCATGATTCGATAAACGGAACACAGATGATTGCGAACATCTTTGTGGTAATTGTTCATGCTCTTACGAAAATAATATCAGGAGGGAGGCCTGAACTTCTCAGCACACATGCTGAAATGACCTCATAATCTAATCTAGGCTTGATAAATGCTTTATAGATGCCAAATGTGGCCAACAGGCCGAGACCCTCGGGTGCCAGAGGGATCGAGAGCGTGAAGGCAGATGTGCGGGAGCCCAGCGGTCCTCTCAGAACAAAAAAACGAGCTCTTAAAAACGATCCAGTTAATTAGATTCCCTGTGAAAACGCCTTAGCTCTGCACTATAACCACGCTCAGCGTTTAAACTATTCAGAAATAACTTTATTGACACTTTATTGGGCACGACCTCCCTGTTTTGATTAAAATCATAAATTGTCTTAATTAAAAAAAGCTGCCTCAACGTTCAAAGTTAAAGTCTACGCTGTAACTTTAAATGGATGAACAGGAAAGACGGACAAACTGACTTCGCTCTTGTAAACGTTTACAAGAGAGCTTCAACAGCTTTACGTAAAGGGCTCAAATATTAGCGGGACGACTCCTGGGAACAGGAACGCTGCATCGGCGTCAAGAAACGGAAAAAACATCGATGCATAAAGTATTTTAAAGTTAAACTCAAGTTACTGAGCAGCAGGTTCTCGTCGTCAAAAGTTTGGAGGACAGATTTCGCCCGATCAAACGACCGTAACCAAGGAAACGCAGCCGCCGACATTAAGGAGGAACTCGCTGTTTCGTCTGGCGTTCCCACACAGGTGCTCTCCTCGACGCTCGACTCTGAGCCGCGGCCGCGCTCATTACCGCCGGTGTCATCATCGCTCTCGCACCGCCGATCGTCCTCGCCCTCCGCGCTCGCGGGCGCTTTTGTAAACCGGATCCCCTTCCGCCCACAGCACCGGCCTCGGGGGAAACTCCGCGTCGGAGTAATTCGGACGCGCCGGCGGTGCTAAATCAACGTTTAGTGGAGCGAGCCGGCTTGAGCAGGGATGAGGGACGGGAATAGTAATGACGGGCTGCGTCTGAGGGGAAGAGAGAGACGGAAAATTGCGATTAAATTGATCATCAAATTGGATTCTAAATGGAAAAATCCATTCAAATGGCTTCAAAGTGCGGCTTATTTTCCGTGACCTTCGGAGGGGGCGGGAGCAGTCCTGAGAGGGCGGGAAATCCGCCGCCGCGTCCGACGCTCCCGAAACGACGGCGCGCGCGGCGGGCCGTTATCGGGAGCTCGTTACTGCTAATGTCATCATGATTACGCTCTGATCCAGCGTCGCTCTTATCGCCGCCGCCATCCCAGACCTTGAGCGGATAACGCGCCGCTGATCTTAACTCGCTCGTCCGTCCCGGGCACATGATGTCACACATCAAAACGTCGGGGGGGGCTTACATATGCGCGACGGCGAAGCCTGCGGCGTGCGATCCGAACGCTTGAACCCGAACAGGCGGCTTGCTTAAATCTCGATGGCGCCGTGTCGGGAGGTGGAGATCACGTCCCCGCGCCTCCAGAGCCCCCCTGCTGAGCCGGCGTGGCGGAGCCGGATCACCCGCAGCCTCCAGATCCTCAGCTCGTAACGCGCTGAAATGAGGACAGATCGGCGGCGGCGCTCATCGGGCACGCTCAATAAACGTAGCCGGCTGGAACATCAGATAAATCCTGACCTTTACGATTTCATATAGTATAAGAAAGGGACATTTCAGGAAGGATTTGGGAAGGGGCGAGGTATCGCTGCATCAAGAAATGAAACCCTGAATCCGGATAAATCGGCTTGAAAGTGAACGCATCACCTGCACCGTCATTTATTTATCACACCATAAAGACAGCAGCGAACATCTGGACGCTTCCAACGCATCACGACGCACCTACAGCGATTTTATTTATAGATAATTTACAGACTCCTGCGTATCCTTGAGCGAGAAGACAAAAATAGTTCCCCGAGCTGCGTATTCGCTGTGCAAAGCTTTTGCTCTTTTATTTTTATGTAACGACCACCGCTAAGCTCACCTCTTAAAGGGGATGATGCATCTCTCCAGTTTGACCAGTCGTCCCAGGGTGGCACTACCACCTCCACCCCCCCTCCCTCAGGTTACACACATGACTAACGCCGCCATTTCACAAACGCGGGGAGCGTACGCTTTTTTTTGGGGGTTCTTCGGGAACAAGCAACCAATAAAAACCTTCGTTTCTCCAAACGACGTCCTGTTCCCTTCCTCCAGCAGCCTGCTCGGACCCGACAAGGTCTGTGGGAGCTTTTGTGGCGGAGGTGGATTGTGCGACGGTTTGGGACCTTGGGCAGCATGTGCCCCCCCCCAAAGAGTCAGCGCAGTGAGCTGGAGGCTAACTGGTCCAAAACCGCCTCATCATTGGGCAAAAGGCCCAATTAGTGACTCAGTCATGTCGCTGCTGCTTTTGTTTTACTCACAAGTTGAAACGCGAATGACGACCCGACAGAGGAGCCGAACACAAGATGAAAAGTCAGGAAGGTCAAGAACTATATTTCATATCTGCCCCAATAAAATAAACGAGCTAATTCATCATGGAACGAGCACAGAGGGTCTCAGACTCATTTACCTTTTTAGTTCTGAGCACAGTGGGAATGTGAGGTCACACACACACACTCACACACACACACACACACACACACACACACACACACAAGCTGGTCCTTTCCCTTTGCTTTGTGTGCCTCGAAAAACCATGGCAGCAATGACTCACTGTGCTGCTGCCGTCGCCATGCCAACGGCGGCAGCATATTTCCTTGAGGATCAGATTCACTGGGTGACACCTGACGGATGCAAACACACGCACGCGCCCGCCTGTGCACGCACACACACACACACACACACACACACACACACACACACACACACACAGACACATGTGCAGGGAGCTGCTGATGGAAAAGGGGAACAAAGAAAAAAAAAAAAAACAACACGTGAGATTTACACAGGTGGTAAAAATGCGTGTTGACAAGCGCACACAGACGGGGGGTGTACGTGCTGCTGCGCGTGCATGTGCGCGTGCGCTTCCCCGCAGGTGTACTGAAAGGCGACCTTTCTTTCATCCCTCTCCTCCAGCTTTAGAGCCGCTGCTCTTCCCTCTGTCTAATTAGACAGTCGGCCCCGGGGGGGTGCGCCTGCGTGGGGGCGCACACGCCGCCATCGCGCCGGCGGGAAGGAACGAGGCGGTTTTCTGAACCAGGTTTCCAATGTCAATCCGAGCTCTCAAGGACTGCGGGTGCTGAGTGGGGCGATGGAGGAGGAGTATGTGAGGGAGGAAGAGTAATGGGGCGAGGCGTTCAGGTTCTGACTCCTGCCCACCCCCCCAGCCCCCCTACACCCCCCCCCCTCCCCCGCTGGGCGCTCAGGCTCTTTTACCAAAACAACACAATTCTGACCGGGCGAAGAGGACGCTGGGGCGAGAGCGCGCACGCCATCAAGGGTATCGCCTGTTCCCGGTTCTTTTCTTTTTTCCCGTTTAAAAGGAACTCTAATGGCGTCTGTAACCCTGAACGCTACATCACTGGGGGGGGGGCTGAGAAAGGTAGAGAAGGGTGGCGGAGGAGAGCGAAAAGGCGGTGAAAGACGGAAAAAAAATAGAGGCCCTTGAGGTTCAGAGACGTGGTACTTGACCTCCAATATGTGCGGTGTGAAGGGGCGAGGTTGAGCTTTCGCTGCCTGGCTCCTCTCGAAGGCTCCGTTCAGTCCTCGCTTCCCCGCTGAGGACGCCGGCGGCCTCCCGCCTCGAGAAAAACAACCGCAAACACGCCTCGCGGACAGGCCAGCACCCGCAGTTCCCATCGGAGCCACTGGGGGGCGGCTGCAGTTGCGGGTCCTGACCAGTAGGGGGTGGTGGAGACGCCTTAAGTCGTGGGTTAATAATAAAGGGACGACCGACGAACGAGTCCACCAGGACTGAACTGAAGGAGGCAGACTGAACTCCTGACCTCCGGCTGAGCGATCGGCGAACAGCGCGGACGAATCGCCCGTCTGTCCGAGCGTTTCGATTAGCTCTGAAACGTCGTGCATTATGTACGAGCGCCGCCGTCGCTCCTCGAACTGCGCGGCCGCATAAACGATGGAGGTAACGTGGAATACTTGCGTGTCTGCATCCGTCGCGCGTGTTTGAAGGTTGTTTGGCGAAGCGGGAAGTCATGCATAATTGAGCGCGCCGCGCTCTTGGGTGACAGTCGCTAACTCTCGTAAAGCTAGCTAGGCTGGCGTTATTGGTGAGTTTGACGGGTCAAACTTTTGATGTTCGGAAAAAAAATTATTAAAAAAAAAAGGACCATTTTAGTGATTTGGATGTTGGGACATCGTGCATTTTTTGTATTTCTTATTGGTATGTCCAGGAGGACGTAGAAAAGCTAACTTTGGGCTTTAACTCCTAAAGTGGGCGGGGCTACGAGACATAGTGACCTCCTTGTTCAGACCGCACAACCCCCAACTATCACAGGCTTACTGACCAGACCCCCCCGCCTCTCACACACACACACACACATGCACACGCACACACGCGCACATGCACACACACATATGCACGCACACACACACACGCACACACACGCTCACACACACACACGCTCACACACACACACACACACGCTCACACACACACACACACACAGTAATACCCTTATTGATCTGGATACCGAGGTTTAGCATGCTAGCCCTCGGCTGAATCTGGGAGGGGGGGTGACATCACTGTTGTGACATTAAAGCCGATGTGTTTGGAACTTTTCTTTTTCAAGTCTGAGTCGGCGGGCGTGCAGCAGCCGCCCGAGGGCACGTCTGCGCTGTGCTCTGGATGCGGGGGTGGGGGGGTTGTTTGGAGCAGGCAGCAGGTGAAAGACAAGTGGGGGGGGGGCAGATGCCCTCACGTGTCGAAGGAATCGTGATTGCAAACACGCCAATTCGCCAATTTACACGCCAGCGTGTGAGCGGATGGTGGGGGGGGGCAGTGTAAACGCCTGGTAAATATGTTTTGCTGTTCTTCTGACACGTGGGGGGGGCACGAGGAAAAAAGGCCGGGTTCACAAACACAACGGCGGATAATTGGGAGCGTTCCACAGGGGGCGAGTTTACGCCGGGCACGTTTGGCTTCCGAGCGCATTCGACAGCGTTCGCAACAAAACACGTGTTAAACTAGATTCACCACGCGTGTAAACATTTGGGGCGTGACGTACGCCGGGGGGGGTCACGCGTGTCCGCTTCATCAAAGTCGGGCGCGTTCGTCCGTCGGCTGTCGGCGGAGAGCGTTCAAACCCGACACTTTGCGTTAAAAGCCCTTCCCTGACTGAGCAAGGCCGATCAGAGGAGATAATCTCAGTGATTAGAAAGTAGTTTGGCTCGTTTTAGAGGATGTGGAGCCTCTGGGGGGGGGGGTTGTGGTGGGGGGGCGTCTATTTACGCTGTCACGTCCTGACGCATCTATACCCTCTCTGGATACTTAATGTGGTACTTAAAGTTGAGGAAATGGTGCCTCTCGAGTTTCGCTCCCCACAATGAGAGGGTTTTGTCGCCGTCTGAATGCGCCAGATTTCTCCTGAATGCGAGCGTGATGCGCGTCTCGCTCCTCCTGGCGCTCGCCAGCGTCCCAGCGAGCCGCTGACTCATCTGTCGTGACCTCGGGCGTCTCCGCCCGCTCGCGTTTTTTTCCCTCCCAAAAAAAAAGAAAAAAAAATCTCCCCTTCATCACAAGAATTACTCCCCAAACATTTGATTTGCTTCGCGTACTCGTCCAGGCTGAGAACCCCCCCCCACACCCCCACTCGCTGATCAGTGGCACTGGCTTAGGCCGCTAATTGAATCGGGTTGGAGGTTTAATTCTAATGTGCAGCAGATGGTCGGAGCATTCCGACGTTTGGCGGGCCGCAGGTCGCCGCCC
Source organism: Lagocephalus sceleratus (assembly GCA_911728415.1). NCBI lineage: Eukaryota > Metazoa > Chordata > Actinopteri > Tetraodontiformes > Tetraodontidae > Lagocephalus > Lagocephalus sceleratus. The sequence continues at coordinate 4,956,187 of CAJVRN010000234.1, forward strand.
CCCCCTCCCGCCCTGGGGTCAAGTCACCCCCCCCCCTCCGAACAGACACCTTCACCACTGATTTGCTACGACCGGGCTAACTCGGCGTTCCGAGCGTGCGTGTGTGTGTGTGCCTGATGAGCGTCGCAGTGGGCGGAGCCGCCACTGGATGGCAGTGTTGAGCCGCCCTGAGGCCGCCGCAGGACTCGCCGGAGATTAAGACACAAATCAACGGTCATAATTTAGAGAGAGACATTGAGCCCAGTCTGGTTAGGGTTACAACCCCCCCATCCCCGGTAAACACTGCAAGGGCTGGATCGCCACGGACGTTCGAGACAGGAAGGAACTGGGTGGGGGGCAGATAAAGGAAGTAATAGTGATATAAAGCCGAGAATGGAGAATTGAGAAAGGGAGACAAAATCTGGGCTTCTAATGTAATAACAGCACAACAGAGAAAGGGAACATTGCTTCTTACAATGGCTACTATCACCTGCTATCAAGTGCACCAGAAACGAGGCGTCTGGGAGTGTGTGTGTGTGTGTGCGCAAAAAAAAAAAAAAAAAAAGCTCACTGTTTTCAGATGACTCCCCGGAGTGCAGCCTGAGTGCTGTGAGGAAGATTAGGAGCAAAATAGAAAGTGCAGATGAATTTGGGCTTTGTTGTGTGGCAAGATAATAAAAGATGAAGCTCTCGGTGAGAGCGGGTAAGTGTATGTTTAGGGAGTAAATGACTGACAACACAAAACAGCCATTTGGGTTGGGGGTGTGACGGCAGCTCTTTCCACAAACACGGAAGATTTGCAAGCGAGTCTGGTTCTATATTATATCTGCGAGTGGGGGTGGGGGGGTGTCGAGGTGCTTCTCCGGAGATGTTCGCCGTGTTCGGGCAGCAGATTTGGAAAATGAGGGATGGATGTCTGAGACTGGGAGGTAATTGTAGGTGATTTGGGCCCTGTTGAGTCCCTCTTTTATTGCAGGGAAAGCAATATAATGAGGCTCGACAACAGGGACGATATTGATGACGACGGACGCCTCAAAAAAAAAAAAAAAAAAAAAAACGTAATTACCCCGATAATACTTAAGACGAAAGTTGGACAGAGTCGGCTCTTCTTCGGCTCCGAGACACAAACTGCTGCGCTGATGAAGAGCTTCCACAATATCGCAGTCCCTGATTAGCAACATTAGCGCTCTCAGACGCTCAACCCCAGGTTGTAATCGTCAATAACGTCTTATTACGCCACCAAATCGAATCGCCCCGTTGCCGGGACAACGCTAACCGCTGTGAGCTGCTTTATATGAAGTTAGCCCACCTTTATGGCGGCGTTTTTGCTGTCAAGACGGATGAGGGAGGGGCGCCTGGAAAGCGCGGGCCCCCCTGATGGATGTCGTGAACTAAAGCGGCCGTCCCGATGGCACCTGCGTTCCGGTTTAACCTGTGATTTCCGTCATTAGTCACCTGCTATTAGGCGGCCTCCCTCCCTCCCTCGCTCACGTCCACACACGTGACGTCTCTGTCCCCGCGGCAATCACCGCAAATTACCACACTCCGAACTTGTGTGTGTGTTTGCGTGTAGCCGATAATGTCTCTGTGTGTGTCGTACTCGTATTGTCCCTAGTATCATCATTAATCATTTTTCCTTCACTCAGACACGGCCATCAGTTATTGAGAGGTGCAATAATTTGGAATTGATTTACCCCCCCCCCCCACCACACACACACACACACACACACACACACACACACACACACACACACACACACACACCTCCCTCGCTGCGGCTGGCTCGGAATACAAAACGCTCCTTTGGCAGAAGACGGAAGAATGAAAGCTAATGATAAAAGGCTGTCAGCATCAGAAGCTGCACAATTCTGCAAATAGCTGTGAGGTGTCTCTCTCTCATTGTCTGTTTCTGCTCCCTTCTTCCCCCCAAACAGACGGATGAGGAGGTGAGACTGCAGGGAATTAGAGACTGGTGATTGGTTTACTGGTTTGTGAGTCAGGTTTGGGAGGGAGGGAGGGAGAGAGAGGGAGAGAGAGAGGGAGAGGGGAGGGGGAGAGAGAGGGAGAGGGGGAGGAGAGAGAAAGAGAGAGAGGGGAGATAGAGAGTAGGGGAGAGAGACACGTAGAGATGTAGAGAGGGAGGGAGAGAGAGGGAGGGGGAGGTTGGTAGAGAGGAAGAGAGAGAGAGGAAGAGAGGTAGAGAGAGAGAGGGAGAGAACGAGGTAGAGAGAGAGGTAGAGCTGGAGGTAGAGAGAGAGGAGAAAACCTGATGGACAGGATCTATCGCCTCCTACGCAAAACAACCCCTCGTGTTAACACCGATATGGATTTGGGGTGTGGGGGGGTGAGAGAGGCAAGGACAGGAACCTCGAGAGAGACAACAGAAGACAGATGCAAGCTGAGGACTGGTGGGGCTGTAAACGAGGACAGACATACCACCGTTTGCTAACGCGAGCGTTGCCTCTTCCACTTAAAGAAGTTCAAGATAACATCACCCCTGACGATCCTGGACAAATCGACCTCATGACATCGACGTTCCCCACGTCCAAAAGTCTCGCCGTCAAGCCTCATGTGCTCGCCGTTGCCGCAGTGACTCATGAAACATAAATGCGTTGGGCCCTGGTGTCGCCCTTGAGCAGCTCCTTGTAAACAAACGTATTTTTAGATCGTCGTGGAAGCCGAAACCTCAACGTTAATTTGGCGGCAGCTGCCTGGTCCACGTTCAAAGCTCGACATTCCCGCTCCTTTGCTGGGACTCTTGTCTCCGGTGGGTTGGTCTACCTGATCCCGATGGCTCCACCCTGTCAGGGAAACTGGGCTGGTCCTGACTAATGGGCGACCAGTCTGATGCTGCGAATTCCCAATACTGTATTCGGCTTTTTTAATGTTATTTATTTGGAGCCTCAAAGGAAAATGGCCCACTTTTATATCGTCTAATAATATCCAAGAAAGACTCTGGAGTTCTCCAGTATATCAGCGCTCTATCTGGACCAAGGCGAGACGCTGCAATAAGTCTGTTTGATGTCTTTCCCCTTGTTCACTATTAGCGATATTGGTTGTCTTGTGTTATTCCCCATTTTATTATCCAGCTTCCTAAGCGAAACTTTGATCACTCTTGGTGTTTCATTTGTGTCGTTTCCTCTCTATGTTTATTTTAATTAAGCGTCTGCCTGGGTTTCTTTTGCCCTGGTGCTTGTTCTTTGTACTTCAATAAAACGTTTGATCAAAAAGGGATCGATGCGTTTGTGGCAGGAAGGTGTGCAGAGCATTGTTAAAGAAAAGAGCAGGGGGCCGACAGCAGAACCCTGTGGTACTCCAGACTACTGCCCTGCTTCAAAGGCGGTTTTAAAGAGACAAAGTCACCCGCCGGTGGAGGAAAACTGGAGGTTAAGTGTGATTTAGCTCATTTAAGGATCCTCTTCTTGAGGGGTGACCCTGAGAGGTCCAACAGCACCCAGACAAATGGGCGTCCACCCCGCCCTCGAATGAGCAGAGACGAGGGACGGTCAGGCTGTGGAGCTGGGGACTGTCTGGTTCTATACTGGGTAAGTTTGTGTCTTCCAGCCAACAGGGGATGTTCACGCGGGTCAAAATAAGGGAACTCCAATGGACATCAAATTGGATAAAATGTTCTTCCACTTTGCTGCCGTCCCTACAGCTACCCACAGTCCGTCGGCGTTATGTATCCTTGATAAGTAAAATGTGAAAAATGCAGTAGACGATGATGGTCAGCAGCTTGATAGTCAATAAATAACCTTATTGGAACCGATCCAAATGTGCAAATAACGTAACTGAATGCAGACTGAAATAGCCGGCAGCTAAAAATGGATGACACCCACTTAAGCCCAATTAAGTTTAAGCAGCACCCATCCCATAATCAATAACTTCAATCTGCGCTTTAAATAGATAAGTTCCAAATCAGAAATATGGCGTGGCGTGCTCCTTCTTTACTCACTTTATCTCAGTGTTGAGATTTATTTATCTAATGTTCCAAATTGAGGCATGGCATCTGTGTAATTTCTCCCAACCAATCAGAAAACAGCAGGCTGTCACCCAAATCATGGACCCTAATGAAAGATGAGAGAATATGAGCGTGTTCCTCTTCAGGATAAACATCCCTCCCTCCAACCCTCCCTCCCTCCATCCCTCCACCCATCCCTCCATCCCCCTCATTTGCACTGTAACACTCACATTGTTTTTTCTTCTTCTTCCTCTTGTTTCATTAAAAGGAAGAACTTTTGGACAGGAAGTCAGGGTTCCCAAAGGCGCTTGGAGAAGCTGTCAGGACGCCCCTCATCTAGAGTGGGAGAAGAAACGCTTCTTATTTGACATCAGCTCCCGTCAAACACCAGAACTCCATTACAGTTCTAGTACGGACTGGTTCTTTCCACCCTTCCTCAAACAGGCAGAGGCGATAAAGGACATTCGGGCTGACTGTGGAGCTGACGAGACGCCGCGGCTGCTGCTGGGAAGAGTCACGTTCTGGACTTGATGTTATCCTTCTCTCAGCCAGCAGGGGGCGTTTATGCACGCAATACACCAACGCAGTGGTCCCCAAAGTGGGGGGTGCACCCCTGATTGGAGGGCGCAGGGCAATTGCAGGGGGCCGTGGATGGAACGTATCACTCCAAACTCTGCTCAATATCCACAAATATATATACACAATGACATCGACATGAAAACACAGAACTTAAGCATTAAAGACAGGCAACGACGGCACCCGTCTCCATGACGACGGCACTCCTTAACCACGTCTACCAGTTCTACAGGTCAGTGCAAAAGCAAATGGAAAAATGGTTTTGAGGAGGGTAGTTAGTGGAAGTCTTAGAAGTTGGCTGCTCCTGGAATCACGTTCTGAAACTATTTGGTGCGAGAAGGGCTAATAAGTTGAAACTCCTTGCTTCGGGCTCCTCGCTGTCAAGCACCTACAACGGGGTTGTAGTGCGGTCTTGCAAGATGAATATTTCAGTTTGAAGGTAGGTTGAGTCTTAAGGTCAAATATCTTCACACTAATTGGAAGTCCAGTCACCCTAAGATAAAGCCCCCTGCCACCTCCACGATTAAGGACCCACACCAACAACTTTGCTTTGAATTCCTGTCGTCCTTGGCGTTGTTGCACTGGAACTTCCACGTGTGACTTCATTAGTTTAAATGGAAAAATGCAGCAGATGTCGTTGATCAGCAGCTTCATGGCTAATTAATAACTGAACTGTAGCTAACCCAGATGCAAAAATAACAGAGCTGAAAGTCAAACAGCCCACAGCTAACATATAAGCTACACTTAAATTAAGTTTAAACAGCATCTGTCCCTTAATCAATCATTCAAGTCCACGCAACTCATGACTTATAAATACATTAAAAAAAGAGTTTTATTCAACATTCAACAACTGACAATGCAGACGCATTGGTTCAATAATAAATAATAATTTGAGATGTCTGATGATTATCGGCATCAAGACATAATATTGGATATTATCAGTATTGGTTTTTAGTTTTTTTTAACAACATTGACAAAATATGCCCATGTCAAAATATGATAAATGTGATTTTAGTTACCCAAAATGATTTCATTTTTTGGGAGGGAAACCCCGCATATATCATGTAACAGATGATATCAGTTTCGGAAATTAAGAGTTGGACAATATCTGTATATCGGGTATCGATAAAAAAAGCCAAATTAATATAGTATTTATGTCCAAACTCCTGGCATTTAAACACCCCTAATCACTTTTATGTAGATGTAGTTCACAGGTGAATGGAGTTTAGCACCAACTCGCACCGAATACCCATGACCCAGCGAAGGAAACATGTGAAAGTTATGCTTCAATTAGGGGAGAAAGTAAAAATAATCTAATCCATAAATTAGCTAAAGTCAATTAGGACAACTCTCCAATTAAGGACAAATCTGTGACTTGAGGGCACAGCTAAAATAAGGTTTGCAGGAGGAGCTGCCGAGACCGTGTCCTTGCTTGCTTGTTTGTGTCGCGGTGGCGGCGGCGGACTTCTTAGCCGTGATTTTGCTACGAAATCGGGCTGCAAATTGAGTTATCTGAGGAACGGGCCAGTGGCTGGTCACACGACGAAGGGGGGGTCTGTAGCTGTGGGACTATTTATAGATGATGTACCAGCGCGAACACGCAGGCGCGTACATGTTGCTGGTGCAGGGCTGGATATTCATATAACCCGACGCTGCTGGAACCCAGGGGCTTTAGGGTGTGCCTTATTTAAATCACAAAAGAAGGAACATGAAAGAGACGACGATACGTCGAGAAAAAAAAAAAAGAAATGTTCAATCAATCCCAGCGAGATTAACGCAACAACGGTTTTCAGCACCTCCTCCGCCGCAGTGAAAGATCTTTAAGCTGATTGAGCGTCGTTCAGGCCGACCCACCGCGAACCCGCGCCTTCGTGGAGGGGGTGGGGGGGGGTCGTAGTCGGCGCCCTCATGTTCGTGGATTGCGTTCCCTGGCTCCCTGATTCCCTGAAGACGGCGAAATATCAAAGCTAAAGAGCTAGCGCTTACAGAGGGACGTGTCTCAGGTGGAGGAAGAAGAAGAAAAAAAAAGAAAAAAGCCGCAGTCGAGGGAGGAATCAAAAGATGAGAGCTTTTGTTTCATTTCCTCCAGACCAACGGCAACTTTTTCATGATGATAGGCGGCGGCGGTGCCGGGAAGGAACCATTGATCTTAGCCGCTCTCGAGCGCCGCGTCTCGCAGACATCACAGGCTGAGAATCTTTCAGAAACTGGCACGGCGATGACAGCGCGTAACAGCGTCTCTTTTAAGGGCCCCCTCCCTTCACTCTACAAAACACGCCAGTAAACTGTGGCGAGGTGGGGTGGGGGGGGGCAGAATCACCTCTTGACACCTCCCTGGGCCAAGGCCCCCCGCTTGGGTGGGTGCTCTCTCTGGGGCCCGGGGGGGGGGGGGGATTGGGGTGGGGTTGATGTTGACGCGCCCCGACGGACTGGTTCTGTCGCCCCGGGATGGGCTGGAAGAAATTAGGGTGCCGTTTCCGCTTTTACCGCAAAGCCTCGTTCACACCTGAAGATGCTTGGGAGTGAAGGGCTGCGAGGGTAATCAGGGTCTCTTTTACATGAATACATTTGGAGACCTTTCAGGGACCTCCGGGCTATACCTCCCCGCCGTCACTTAACCCTTTCAGGTCAGGGCCAACGTCTCTCACCTGAGCTGAGCTTCAGCACCTGGTAGCTATTCATTATTCCCCAAAGCTTTTCAGCCTCCAATACAGCTTTTCTTCTCTTACGCTGACACGAACGCGAGCGAAAATCAGGGTCGAGGGCAAAAATCCGACATCCATTACGCCCCGTGACCCCCGGCAACAATAACAAGAGACCCGCGCGGCTAAGCAAAGAGGCTCACGCCGCAGCGGTGGGTCAAATGAGTCGTGAAACCGAGGAGAATTCCAACGTTACCGCATGTGACCTTTTCAACCGAGCCAGAAAAGAGAGAGTGAGAGAGAGAGAGAGAGAGAGAGAGAGAGAGAGAGAGAAAAGAAGAGGAACGGGGGGGCAAGAACTCAACACGTGAGAGGAAAAGTTGGGACAGATGTAAAGCTGTTCTGAAACATCAGCTTCAAATTAAGCGCGGCAACATCTGCATTTGTGCATGACATGGAGTGATATATCTGAAGATGACAACGCTGCCAGTGACGAGTCTGCTGAGCAGAAGAGACGGGACCAGATTCCCTTTCCACCTTAATCGATGATGACGGGGGCTGGCTTTGTTTTAATTCGGAGATCTTCAGAATTTCAATCCCAAATGCATTAATCTCTAGTATTTCCACATGGAGGTGAAGGGGCATTTCACAACAGTTAAGGGAGAGACTGCTGGGACTTTGTCCAGACGCAGACACAAACACACCGCTATCCCACGTTTGGGTTTTGTTACTTGTCGTGCATATTTGACAATGTTACGATCAAAACTTTGTAAATTTTACAGGTCTGGAAACATTAGAGGAAAGGAAAAACTTGAATATTCAGTCTGGCGATGATGCCTTTGGAGGTAAAACATGCGTGTGGAGGACTTTAAAGGGCTAAAGCGTGAGCACCGATGGTCTGTGAAGGTTCTCAGTCATCCAGCTCGTGGTTATACAAGCTTGATGTTGGCGAACAACTGGACTTGGTTGGGTTCTTCAAGGCCAATCAAAAAAATTAGATCAAACGATCTAAATGAAGTGAAGATGTCTTTTGGAGAAGAGGCAAAGCATCTTCAGGAACCCGACCAGATCCAGCTTTGGATGAGCGCTGAGGGGCGGTTGAGTCCAGGAAGGTTTCCAGACCCGGGCCCGGCGCTCCGAACGCGCGTCGTGCCTGACTGATGTGAGCGGCGGTGGGAGAGGGGTGGAGGGTGAAATCAGGTGGGAGGAGGGAGCCAAATCTGTGCCAGCTCTCGCCCTCTGGCTCCTTTGTGCGGTTTTAATCACAGAGAAGACGAGCCCTTGGAGACCCCGGTACCTTAGCCACACTTGACATCAACCACAGGACAAACACGCCGCGGATCCACACTTGTTTTGTTTCCCGACTTTCATCTCCACCGCCGTGATGGTGGATCACTCAGCCAGGCCCTCTGACTGTCCCTGCTTGATCCCAACACAGATTCAGGAACGTTATCCCTCAACCAGAATCATCACAACCGGATAAAAGATGCAAAACGGGAAGTGGAGGCTTTTTTGTTGTGTGTGTGTGTGTGTGTGTGTGTTCTAGTTTCTCAGATAAGACCAAAGGTCTGGGTGTCACAGACGAGGTGGAGTCGGAGGAAAAAAGCGGTTAAAGGAATATGCTTATTTCCTGGGCCCCGTAAATACGTTCTGGCGATCTATCTGTGCTGAAGCATCGGCGACAGCGTTTAAAGAGGACATTAACATGATGAATGAAGCGCTCCACGCGAGGATGCTTTCTCCGCTGTCGCCGTGAAATGTTTCCCGTCCCGGGTGGGATTTGTAGGTTTGAAGATAAAAATAAATCCATTGGCATCCCACAAGAGTCTGCGAACTTCTTCTGTGTCTATTATAAACACAAAGTGCACTCCGCTGTTCTTTCCACAGAGATTAGCATCAGAGTAGTTGAACGGCCATTAAACGAAGCTGAACCGGTATAGTGGGGGGGCGGGTGGGCACCGCGGTATAGCTGGGGGGCGGTGCTGACCTCGGTGGTTCCCGACCTGACCGGGCCTCCGGATGCTCCGCCAGACGACTGATTTCCTGCGCGCGAGGAGGCCCTGCGATGAGCCGGCGCTATCAGGTCGCCTTCAAAGCGACAGATCAGAAGGAAAGCGGACAAACACCGGCGCGCCTTTAATATCGGAGGGACCGCCAAGTCAGATGTGAGGGCGGGATAATCACAGAGGGATCAGCGCGGCTGACGCGGGAGGATCCGCGTGTTAACATATACTCACTTCGCTCCCCTCCCAGTCAGCGATGATGGATCACATCCCGACAAGCGCCCTGAAAATCCAATTAGCGCCCGAACCGTTTGAAACGCTTTGTCGGCCATCTTGAAATTGTTCCTACCAGGTTGGGTTTCTGATGTGAGGCCGGGACTCGTGGCCCTGCGCACGTGCACCTTTTAGGGCCCGTTAGCGGAGGAGCTTTGGTCTGATTAAAGCGTCTGTGGGTACAACGAATAAAAGAATAACGGGGGAAGGGAAGGACCTGCCCAATTAGGCTGGACGTAGTCCAGGAATTTTCCAGGAGTTCCTCCGTTCCCTCTCACCCTCAGCGGCGGGGGTGACTGGGATGTTATTGGGAGAGTGAGTCCGAAGGTCCTCCTGAATACTGATGAAGTCCGGCACAAAGCTGCCTCCTGGCCTCATTAACCTGCCGGGGGACTGCCTTTGTTTTTCCCTCCGCAGCGTTCCAAACGCTTCCTCTGCTCGCTCCAGAAACCTCTGGAGGCAACAGGGAGGGTGGTGTTTCAAGGATGGGATTGGCCCCAGTTCCAGGGCAGCATTTGGGGGTGAATTATACCCTTTTCCCCTCTTTAAAGTGTATTTATTGCTTCATATTGAAGCTTAGAGCAGCCGTGCTCTTATTTCTTTATTTGACTATCGCAACAATAAGTCGTGATCGCCTGGTTGTCTTGAGATAACAAAAATAAACGAGTGCGCTGTCACAAAAAAACAAACTCTGTTGTATCCAAATAAAGGAATAATAAGTCATCATCAAGCGAAAACAGACTTTGTTATATCGAGATAATGAAATAATACGTCATTATCGACAGAAGACGAGTTTGTTCCAGCTGACGCATTACACAAGAAACAAAAGTTTGTTATGTCTGCAGCAGACAAATAAACAAGTTATCACAAAAAGAATCTGACTCTGTTATATCGAGATATCGGAATAAGTCGAATTTTAAGATAATGAAATAATAAGTCAATATCGAGACAAAAGACTGAGACTAGTTATTCAGTGTTAACGAAATAAGAAGTCATTATCACGGAAACCGAGCTTTGTTATCCTCTGATAATGATATAAATAAGTGCGTTATCATGAGAGAGAAAAAAGTTTACGTCTGCAGGAGATAAATAAATGCACTTTCAAAAAATACTGACTCTGTTATATCGAGATAACGGACAACATCATCACGGGAAACCGGGCTTTATTATCCTGCGATAACGAAATAAATAAATGTATTATCAAGAGAAGAGTTTCTGCTATATTTAGAGTAGATCAATAAATGCGTTATCACAAAAAAGGATTTTCCTATATCGAGATAATGAAAATAAAAGTCGTTATCAGAAGAAAACTGATTTTGTTAGTCGTGAAAAAAAATTAACGTATTATCACGAGAAAACTGACTTTGTTTTTATTGAAATAACGACGTAATATGCCTCCGCTCTCGGCCTGCGTTGTTTCACCATTACAGCGTTTTATTTTTGTATTAAACAGCTAATGAGGGCGTGATTACAAGTTCTAAGTGTTCTGAAATGATACGGTTCCCAGAAGATTAGATTAAAAAACTCCAGATAAGTGATGAAGGCTGAACACTGAAACAGGACGATTTTCAGCTCAGCAGAAGATGCTGCACGACCCATACGATAAATCGGGTTTATGTTCAAATCAGTGGGATCAACAATAGCAATGTTAGCATTGACTCCTGGAGGAGGAAGAGGGGGAGGAAGAGGAGGAGGAGCAAGAGGAGGAAGAGGGGGAGGATGAAGAGGAGGAGCAAGAGGAGGAAGAGGGGGAGGATGAAGAGGAGGAGGTGGAGGAGGGAGGGGGAGGAAGAGGAGGAAGAGGGGGAGGATGAAGAGGAGGAGGTGGAGGAGGAGGGGGAGGAAGAAGAGGATGAGGAAGAGCAAGAGGAGGAGGAGGGGATGAAGAGGAGGAGAAGGAGGGGATGAAGAGGAGGAGGTGGACGAGGGGAAGGGAGAGGAGGAAGAAGAGGAGGAGGAGAGGGAGGTGGAGGAGGAGGAGGGGGTGGAGGAGGAGGAAGAAGAGGAGGAGGTGGAGGAGGAGGAGGAGGTGGAGGTCTTGGCTGGCAGGGAAATGGCTGATACTTGTGTGCCACCATGTTTGATCAATCTCAGTTCCTCCCTTAATGGAGGCGGAGGACGGATGAGCCGGTGAAGAGGAGCGCAGCGGCGGTCGGGGGGGGGGTTGATGGCACCGCATCGAGACACAGAAGTCCAACCAGTCACAGCGCGGGGGGGGCGTGGCCACGCGGAGCGGCGGAGGGAAGCGAAAACAGATGAGGGCCCGCGAGGATCAGTCACGGTGTGGCCCCCAGTCAGGTTTGGGGGGGGGGCTCTCCAGGAACCACCGGGAGCGGGGCAGATTAGATCCAGGCGATTGGTTCTGATGTGGCCTTGAACAGATCAGTAACAGTTCAATAGGGATTGAGTGAAAGAGATACGGCTAAACGGATTTAAGGGCGTCGAGGGAGGAGTGGTGAGAACAAATTGGAATTCCGGGAATAGTTTAGGACACGGACAACAGTGGAAGTGATTGATATCGAGACGGGAGCGCGGAGGCGGCGAGGGGATGAAAGGAGCCGGTGGAGGCTGGAGACGCGGCGCTGACCCGCTGGGCCGCCGCGCAGAGATCTGACCGCCAGTCGGGCCCTCGCCTCGTGTCAGACATGCAGATGGGCGACCCGCTGAGGCGCCTGCTCGCGGCGGGGGCTGAGGGGCGGCGCAGAGGTGGGCCCGCGGGGGTTTAATGAAGGCTGCCGGGCTTCCGAGCTGAGCTTTTTTAACAACCTCTAACGGCACTTCTCAAACGTAGAGAGAAGACGAGACGGGGAAACGAGAGAAATCTGTGGAACTGATGAACCGGCACGGGCAGGAAGAGGCTCCGCCCACAAACGTCCACCAACCAGAGCTGCTTCCTACTGCGAAGGCGTTGATCAAAACACAACGTCCAGGGAAGCTCAAGACGCCGAAACAGACACGCGAACGTCCGGGACGACGGCTGAGAACAGAATGGAACAGAATTCCAGCGAATGGACGATATTTACGCCGACGACGTTAGTAGCTGGAGGGGGCGTGGCCTTGACTCGACAGAGCGTTCGAGCCCCATTTACGAGGCCGTTTCCGTTGGTGGTAACCTCAGTTTGAGTAAACTCGTTTATCTAGACGCTGTTGTTTCCTTATGCTGCCTGGCCATCGGTGCTAAATGCATCCTTTGAAACGTGTTATTGTCGCTTAAACTGTTGAGTCCCCGATCATCCTCATGTGGATGTTTATGGACAGGGAAACCTGAATTCATCAGAGAAAACCTCCCGTTGCCCTGGAGGTCCAATATCCATCTGAAAAAGTCATAATCGCTTCCTTTGCTTTGTCGCCCATTTGAGAAAATAGACGCGCTTTTAAACTGACGGATATCCGACCCGGAGTGTGAGACGCTTCCTCACCTGTCGGGATGGTCGGACGAGGGGAAGATGAGGGCCATTTGGCGTTGCCCCGGGCGACCCTGTGGCAGAGGCAGTTAAAGAGACTCGATCAGACTGTAGAAAAACAGCGATAATCAGCGCGCATGTTAATGCTGCCCCGAAAACACGCGTTTGGCCGCAATACAGTTAAAGGCAACGCCGGAATGACGATTAAGCGACTTCCTTTCCTGCGTCGTTCTATAAACCAAGGAGAACTCGTCTCCCTCCAAGGGCGCCATTTTGAACCGCGGTGTGGGAGACCCCCCCCCAACCCTGTCTGTCGGGATGGGAATGTTTAGAGCGACGTCGAAGGCAGTCAACGTGCGTGAGCGTAATAGACTCCCCGCCGCTCTATGCGTCGCGAGAGGAGAGCTTGTGTTCGCCGAGGGATCCGTTCACGGATGGGAGGGTTCTGAGCCCCGTCTGAGCCTCGCCAAGTTCCACCGCCGTCGGAAACGAGGGCTTCACACTTGTGCTGAACCCAGACGGAGAGGGCACCCCCGCCTGCGGCAGCGCGTTTTAAGACCGGCGAGGCTGGTAGAGCCGCACTCAGCTCTTCACTTTGATTATTTAAGATATTTCCAGACGCCTAAGCTGGTAGTTGACCACTTTTATAATGAATGAAGTCATGAATATCACAAATAGATGCATGTCGGCTGTCTGCAGCCAAATACGAGCGTCTACCAGAAACACGCCAGAGCGAGCTACCCCTGCTGGGTTGCTTCACGAACGATCACGTTGGCGTTATGGATTCAAACGCGCGCTTCGCGCAAGACGGATGCTGTCAGCTCACTTGTCCTACATCCTGGGTACACGGGTAATTCACCCCACTCCTCGCCCGTCTCCCCCGTCTTCCCGAGGCAGGTCCTGACGGCTGACTGGACTTATTCTGTCACTCAGTGGCGCCGCGGCGGGCCGCGATGCTCGCTTGGAAGGCGTCGGGCGTTTGATGGCCAACCTGGGGGTCGGAGGGGAAGAGAAGAAGAGCAGGGGGGGTCGGTTAGACAGAAGAAAAATCATCATCGTGTGGAAAAAGCATCACGATAAGAAGTAATAAAATGGGGAGAAGGCCTTTGGATCTTCAGGTCTGAATTATACGCTCCTTCACTTCTGGTAGAAGTTCGGTTAAAACCCTCAACCAGGACATTTGAGCCCTGATAACTCAGACGTGAAGGTTCACGCCATCAACCCGGAAAAACGAGCTGCGCCACAATACGATGCAAACTGTATTTGAACGCTGAAGGTAATCGGATTAGCTTTATTGACAACGAAGTGCAGAGCAAAGTGCTGAGCCAGGTGTATGTGTGTGTGTGTGTGTGTGTACACAGCAGTGTGACACTCCTGCCATTTACACGTCCATGTCTGAAAAATCCATAAGGAAATAATACAAACAGGTGTGTGTGTGTGTGTCGGGGTGATGTTTGCTCAACAATGAGTGGCCGTCGGTGTGGACGTCCACCAAAGTCAAAGCGCGGACGCCTCGGCTTTAGCCAGGGCGTTGCGGCGGGAGGCTCTGGTTTTCTCCCGTCCCGTTATTCGCCGATGAGCTTCAAATTGAGGGAAAAAAATTTCAAAAAGCGGAAGCTCGGAGGGCTGGGAAGCTCCTGTCGGACCGCAGCGCGTCCGTTTGATGTTCAGAGGCTAGTGCCAGAGTTTGCTGCAGGCGCCTGGCGCTGGAACGCTGATCGACTCTCAAATTATCGACTTGCGTCGGGATTCGCAGGTGGTCCACCCGAACGTCGCCGTCGCTCAGATCTTCCTTGAACCTCGGCGAATCCCGGGTGGGCTGTTTTTAGATTACAATTAAAAGCTCATTTCCCAAAAAACATCAGAAAAAACCAACACTGGACGACTTCTGTGATAATTCCGATTATATTCATGAGCTACCTCTGCTAACGTAAGTCGCCTGTGGGGGGGGCGTCTTTATCTCCTACATCGTCCTCTGATTCTGGGTGATCCCAGCAGGTATCCGACTCCCCGCGGGGCAGAGACACTTTCATCTCTGAGTCTCTCCAGAGGACCGGGGTGACCCCAGAACGCAGCGAAGACAGACCCACCGACGGCTAAAACCACAACCCCCGCCCTCGTAAAGTAGTTCCCCTCGCCGGACCGCCGCTGAAAGTCAGTTAGCGGACACGTTCCCTCAAGATAAATAGTTTTGGGACATTCGATTCCATGTGACCTTGAGAATTCAGGCAACAAATGAAGGCCTGAGGGTGGTGGGGTATCGGAGTGAATCGGGATTTTCTCGAGGTAGCACAAACAAAGGAAGTCGAGATTGTCCCCACCTCCAACTGAAGAGTTAACGAGGCTTCCTGATGAGGATCTTTAAAACGTTGGTGTGAAAGTAAAACCCACTGGCCTGTTGCGAAGAGGGCGCGAAAGAAACGTTGAAGGAAAACACGACGGAAACACGGGAAGCAGACGGCTGTGAGGGTGAAACGCGGGTTTATGGAGCTCCGGGGAGCGACAAAAGTGAAACAGGAGAAACCCTCTGGAACGGGGACTTTGCTGTCTGACTGGTCAAACGTGCACGCGTCATCAGCGCCCCCAAGTCCCTTTCTGTTCTTTATTTACTTTTTCCATTCGGAAAACTGGCTTTGGGATGGTGCGTTGGTAAATAAACCATTTATTTATTTTTTTATTCCAAGGGTTATAAAAGTGGGAAAAGCGATGCTAACGGATCCTCAGGTGATTCTAAAAGAACGGCAGTGTTTTTCCAGAACAAACTGGAACGGCGTGTAAAATAAGGAGCTGGAAATGTAATAAACACACGGAGGTTGTTTTCCCATTTGTTCTTTTATTGTCTCTGATTTTGCCAGCGGCCCCTTAGTCTAACCCCAACATGGTGTTTAACTTTTAATAAGAGCTAAAAAAAATGCATTCCGGAAAAAAACGGAAAAATGAACGCCTGCACCCGGACCGTCGGCCGCCTCACGCCAACCTCGCGGCAACGCGGCATCGGTTTCCGCGACAGAAGATTCATCGGTTTGCTTTTCAGGGGTTTTGGACCAACGGCGGCCTGTCGGGGGCCCTGAACGCGTTGTGACTTAATGCCTGCTGATGTGCGCTGCGGCTCGTCTCGTTAATGCGCGTTACAGTCAAGCGACGTGTATAAGGCATGACTCGCACGTCAGCCCCGATTAGTGCGGCCGCGGACGCATTTGCATTTGTTTGTTTTGCGAGATATTGCGCTATGAATCAAACCAAATGTGCGCGTGTTTGGGTCTTAGTCCTGCCGCAGACGGGGGGGAGGGGCGGGACCTGCGACGAGGCTGCGGCCTCGCAATAAGGGAAGACAGATGACTTAGTTAGCGCAAAAATATGAAATTCTCCTCTTTGTATGCGCGTTTGTGGAAGAATAATATTGGTGGGAGTCCCCCGTCTGAAGTAAATGTCAGGCGAAGATAAAACTGCCCCCCCCCCCACAGGCTGTTATTGCCTGTTGTTATTTTGCAATCCTTATGCAAAACTCCTCCGGCCGCAGGGGTCCGGGGGGGGCGATAATGCATCGGAGCGTCCCGCCGCCTCTCTCCACGGTGCTGAACAGGTTATTTAAGCTTCTGTAACGTATGTGCGCCGGCCCTCCCGTCGGATCTGTGCGCGCAGTCGCGAGTTTAATGGTTTTCCTGGAGCAGAGGTGCCCCGCAGTCAGCCGGGGGGGGCGAGGGGGAGGCAAAGGAGGGGGGGGCTCTGACATCATGCTGCAGTCTGAGTCACAGCCTTTCAGGATGGAAAATCACATCTGAAAATTGGCAAAATAGCACCGATGCCGTTTATTTGTGGCTGGTGTCAAAGCTCATTCAGCCTCGCGTTAATCCTGGACGCTGACGGAGGTTTACACGAACCGTTCGTCTCGTCCTGGATCGGCGCCGAAGCGTGTGCAAGCGCGAGCTCCCGCCATCTTGGATCAGGTTTATGATGCTGCACTTCCTCCCTGCATGTTTGAATCCTCTGCTGGTGGAAACTGTAGCCCAGGGGCTACCACCTATATTTGTCAGAGGGCCAGAATTTTACCAGACAAGTCACCTTCAGAATGTCTGTTCTCATTTCAGAATGTCTCATTTCAGTGCATCACTGGTAGTTAAGAGTCTCAGTTGTTGCTGTTTTCAGCTGCTATTTTCTCTTTGATCCTCACAATTTTGGAATCCAGTCGTGGCCAGATCAGATGCTTCGGCGGGCTGGATTTGGCCCGCGGGCCTCCAGTTGATGATCGCTGGTCTAGCGTCTGAAGCTGAAAAAGTCGGCTCCTCTTCATCACGGATCGGTCGCACAAACATTGGGAACGGCCTGGATAAGCACCCGTCTGCCTGATCCTCCCGGCTGAGCCCGGCGGAGGAAGGACTTGTCGGGGGAGCCGGGGGCACGTGGCCCGTCCTCGAAGAGGCCCGCCCGCATGTCCTGGAGACTCAGGCGCGGAGATGAAACGGCCCCCGCCAACTCATTAGAAGCGGCCGTGGACTTGGCCGGCTGGAGCTCTTCTCCTCGGGCTGGCGCGGGAAGCACGCAGAATCCTTAATGACACGAGGAAAATGTTTTAACGGCGTTATTGTGATTTGTTTGGACAGCTGTCCCGGCAGCTGGTGGATCCTTTGGCCCTTTCTTTGGTCTGATTCCAGAAGATGGCAATCGCCCCGCCGGGATAACCGCCGACCAGGCGAGACTACGGTTCCGCTCCAGTCTCTTGGTGGTCCACCGTGCCCAACCCCCCCGATCAACAAAAAAAACCAAAGAAAGAAACCCAACAAGGCGCGTTCCCATGATGCCACCAATTAAATCAATGTGCGTCACGCATATGATGTGCTCGGCTTCAAACGGCGTCAGGAAACATGGAGCCGGAGTCGGAGCGTGTTTTAGAAGTTGTTTACTGTTGCCTTGTGCGTCGAGGCTGCCAGATAAAAAGGGAAGCACACAAAGCCGCGCAGGTGAAGAATAAAGTGCTGTGTAACATTTAATGTACCAGACGTGCGGAATGCACTTATCACAGGGGCCGACTTCAGTCGACGACGTCGCTCGGCGAGTTCGGAAAACGCTCGAGGCGTTGCGGCAAACGCGCGTTTAATTGCAGTTTGTCGTTTTTTTTAACTAATCCGACTCCGATTGTTCGGGTCGTAGCGTCTCGATAAAGCAAATATTCACATCTGAATCTGTAACTTAACTCCATTCTAAGATTTGAGATTAGGAGCCAAGTGGTTATTGATGGTTTCATAATGTTCTAGACAGAATTGTTCTATAGTTTTAATCAAAACAGGATTAGAAAACCTAATAAATCAGAAGCCCCAACTTTGACTATTAAACTGTTAATGTTAGATATCTGTTCCACCCCCCCGCCCCCCCCAGTTCATATTGATCCTTATTTCAGTACTCTGCTCAAATTTGGACACGCTTCAAATGAAGGCAGTGAAACAAGGAAAACTCTTTGTGTTTGGTTTAAAAAAATACAGAAATGTTGATGCAGAAAAGGGAGGAAAAGGTAGGAAAGGTCTATTGAAGCTGAGTTTCTCTGAGGTGCATCGAGTTGCTGAGCCAGCAGACGGAGGGATATTGCAGGAGGGGTAATAGGTCCCCTGTAGCGGTTGCTCAACATCCCAGCTAACATAAAATACCAGTAGCCTGGAAATGTGAGGCCAGTGGAAACCACAGCATATGTGTGAAGATATTAGAGGGCTCTCACTCAACCTTTATGAGTTGGAAAGATTAGATGCTGTAGAAAATGTTATTTAACATTTTTCCCCCTATATTTTTCCCACTTTTGACAAAACTATCTTATATTTGGCCGTGATGCTCAACCCTGTGCCCTAATCTCCAAAAACAAAACCCTTATCATATTGGTGACTAAGCTACAAACCAACCTGTTTGTAAATATAATCCTTATTATTTCTTGCTCCTACGTGTAACTACTCAGGGTCAAGAGAACAAAGGATTGTTGGTCCCTGACATTAATAAAATGTAACGTCTACGCAGGAATGTGCGAAACAGCAAAAATGTTGCAATTTGCATGCCGGGCCACTAGTTGGCAGTGTTTTCACGACACTACTACTCATGCGTGGGGGGGGGGGGGTAGTCCACTGGAAAGCATTCCGGTCGTTTTGAGTGACTCTTTGATGTGAGGACACAGAAACGCTCGTCTTGACCCTGTGTCAGGCAGCATGGCTGTTACAGCTAAGCGTTTCAAAGGTCCAAAGATTCCGTCCGCCTTTAATTCTGATTACCTCTAACGTCCCTGCCTCTGCGTTTCCCGACCCCTCGCTCCTTCCCCGTCCTCGTTCTGCAGATCAGAGGGTCTGCCCGTCTCACGCAGAGAGGCTGCAGCTTCATCTGCGACGGCGGTGCGTCTCATGTGCTGCCTGTGGCTCTCTGGTTTGAATTACGGCAGCCGGGCCTTATCCAGACAGCACCGAGTTCTGATCCCAACGTTCCCACAGAGATCCAACACGCTGCCCTCCCCCCAACTCTTCCTGAATGAATCAGAACTCTCACGCGCTGCCTTTGTAATTTCGCTTTTGCTGGCGAATCCAGATCCGAGCGATGATCTCTGGATCTATAAGTATAAAGTATAAGAAAATATATCCCACAGAGGAATTTTGTTGCTGAGGAGGGGAGACGGGACCCTTGAGCCGGGTTGGATTTATTTCCCAGCCTCTCTCAGGCTGACCGGACTTGCTGCCAGCCTTTTTTTTCCCCGCTATGCTCCCGAGAGCTCGATGTCGGGTTGATGTTCGGCCGATCCTAAATCCTTGGTGTGTAGTGCGGTAGCAAGCTCTGCCAATGAGCATTAAGCTTTCATTAGGCACGCTCGACCTGTGGCGGCCCCCGCGGGCCCCCAGTGGCTCCTCTAAAGGCCTTCAATAGGGTTTCTGAACTGGGAGCCAACGGCGGCCCAGTCTGTGCACGTGTGTGCTGAGAGGGCACGAGTGCATTGACTCCAGTAAAGAGCGTGCTTTTATACTCTGTTACTGGAAATAGTCCAGGCTCGGAACACACGAGTTTTCATTCACGACGATCGCAACATCAGATGAAACAACGAGGAGGCCGTCCTTGTTCAGAGGGAGCCTCAAATTCATCCCTTACTTTACCGTACACCATATCGTACAGGATACGATAAAGTAAGGGATGATAGGATATCGGGGTGATAGGACCCACATGGGTCAAGCTTCACATTGTAGGAGCGTCAAACTACGCTGGGGAATTACCAGAATTCTAACACGTAGTTCTTTTCACGAGGTTTAGAGTCGGACCCAATGCTGGAAACTTTTACGTGATCACTTTGTTTCCTTACGAACTACCAAGCACATAAGACTGTCAGATCGTAACTCTTCGCCAGACGCACTGAAACACGACTGTGTGGTATTTTCCTCCCCAGTCACACTCGAGCAATCAGCACTGTATCGCTTTCCTTCTTTCAGGACCGTTATGGAGCAAACAGCAGGCTCCCTCTTTGAACAGTCCGTGTGTCTCTTCCTGGGCTGGAGCCAGTCGTCCTCCCGTATCTGTTTCTGAAACTGCGTTTGACAGGATGCTGACAGCTAAGTAGCCGCGGAAAGGCGAGAGACGGCGGGTGAGCGTCGGCCTGAATGAAAGATGTAATTAGAGAAGAGCGGATGCGGGGGGGGGGCATGGTGGTGGTGGTGGTGGATGGGGGGGTAAAAACAGGTGGAGGAGTCGGGATAATTACGTGAGTGAGAAAAATGGAGGTAAAGGGAAAAAACAGCTGACAGCAGAGCTCCCGAACACGGAACGGCCAGCAGAACTCGATACCCCGCACGGAGTGAAAGCGACCTGACCCAGCCCGATTAATCGGTGTTGACACCAAACTCAACAACTTAGAGGACAGATGTTTAAAGGAAGGGGCCTAATGTGTAATACATGAAACAAGCAAACACACCGTTTAACGCTGAAAACATTTCTCATTCAGTCTGAAACAAGAAACTTGTTTCCTGGAACAGAATCAACCCACTGATTAAAGCATTTCTGAATCTGCTGAGCAGCAATAAGCTGTCCAGTTGATCTGAGCTCAACTTTGTTCTGGTTCTTTCAATTGTAGACAGAACCACTGTCAATGAAGAAGATTTACCGACGCAATCTTTACACAATGGACCCACAAAAAAAGAAATGTTGACAAATTTGATCAATTTTGATGCATAAACTAACAAAGGCTTCACACATTTTTTGCCTTCTGAGGACCCTAACACCTCACAAGGGAAATCATGTATTGGCTGAACGTCTTCATAATCTTTGTTTGTAGCATCGTGTAGTTTCAGCCGTTAAAAATAACCAAGAATAACAACTTTTGGTTACCAACCCATGACACTCTCAGGCTGTAGGTGGCGCCACAACACCCAGCGGGAAGCAGTCTGTCACATTTGTACTCTTTAGTAACGTCAATGTTGTCATTTTTTAATAGACTGTCTACTTTATTACCAGGCTTCAGGAAGTCACGTTAATTAGCGGTGGTAGTTCACGCTCGTCGCTCCCTTCATCTCAGCCTCGGGTCACACAGCCACACAGGGCTGTTTTTCTGATTGTCACGGACCACCGGGGGCAGGTAATTATCAGCTCAGGTGAAGAGAATCCCTTATGGTGGGCCTCCACCCAAAACAGATCACAACATGTCGATACAAGCGTCCAGGGACGTCCCGTGTCCACACGTGGTGTGTTTAAGGGGTGTCACTGACACCATGGAAACGGGGAGGAGAGGGAAAATCTGCAGGCTAATTGCAACTGTGTGTGAGCAGGCTCCGTGTTTTACTTCTAAATCAAACCAAGGCAGGATTAATCAAAGCAAAAGGAACACTTTCTTCAGTGAAAAGGACGTGTGTCTATTTGATTTTGGAGACACATTATTTGGACAATGAAGCGGAGGGCCTCGCATCCTCCCCAGACAGGAAAACTCTGCTTGTGTTACCTGTGTTTGTGCATCCACTTGACCTTCCACTCACAATCCTCTTGGTCTATGGACAATCACGGCACGCATGGTTACCCAGATCTGTGTGAGATCTCCGACAGATGCACACATGCTCATTGCCGACGCAGACGGGGCTCTAATTTCCAGGCGGGCGCGCAGGGAGCCGAGAGAAAGCCGCGCTTTGCCCTTACGCCTGCGTTGTCTGATATCGTTACAATCTGTGTACGTTTGCCTTGAACTTTTTACCCCCATTTATTCGGGGACTGTCATCTGTTCTCCAGAGATTCAGTCTTAAATTAAATGGTTACAAAAGGAGTGGCGGGGTGGTGGGGGGGTGGAAGGCGACCTTGCAACTTTAATGGAAACCAAAGATGAGGACCTTTACAATCACCTGGTAGCTTCACGTATGTCACAGGTGAGGGGGGGGGGCAACATCACGGCGTTGAGTTGTCACCAGACATGAAACGTGTCGTCATGGCTTTCCGCCCTCATCAAACTGTTGGGTAAACATGGGGGGGGGTAAAAAAAAAAAAATGAAAGTGGTGGAGCGGATGAGAAGCAGGCTTCAGAGCGAGCCGGGCCTGGCTTGTTTTAAAGCAGAACCCGCCGCTTTCAAGTTGACATTAGTTTATCGTTTTTTGCGAGGGCACGCCGGCGCTTTGATTTGCCGCCAACACCTGATTGGGTCTGACCGAGCGCCAGGCGCGACTGGACTCCGTCTCGGTTTGAGTTTCCTCGGGCCCGGCGCGGCGCGCGGGATCCACGTTATTTTGATTTCCTTAAACGAGAGCAGATGAAAGCCGCGCTGTCAGGCCGCCTTCCAGACCTCCCCCGGCACGCCGCGCGACATTTAGCCCCGCTGGCGGGAGCGGCGGAGACG
Source organism: Lagocephalus sceleratus (assembly GCA_911728415.1). Lineage (NCBI taxonomy): Eukaryota > Metazoa > Chordata > Actinopteri > Tetraodontiformes > Tetraodontidae > Lagocephalus > Lagocephalus sceleratus. Next base: position 4,978,843 of record CAJVRN010000234.1, read on the forward strand.
TCAGCGCCGTCGGCAGCGCTACGCCTTCCCTGTTTACGCGTTGTCAACGAGCGAGGCGGCGAACAATGGCGAGAATTTGTTACGCCGCCAAAACATAGTTTAGCGAGTTCTTGAAATAATAAAAGGAACTTAAACATGTCAGACGGGTTTCAGATCCAGTTTTAATGCGTGGGTACGAGCACTAATGGGGGCGCTTTACTTCCAAGGGGATTTTGGAACGTAACAAAAGGCTCTTATTGGAATAAAATTACAGCTACTTGACAGCTGGCGTGTTTTGTCATCCGTGCATCCAAACCGAGGCAGAAAACTCGGACATTTTTGGATGCGTGCGTGTTTATTTGCGAGGCAACAACAGCTGTGATTGATATCGGCCGAGCTGGACTGGAGCCACGGGACCGACAGTGGGTCGGGGGGGGGTTGGTCCAGGCGTGGAGGACTCTGTGGTTACACCTAGCCAGGAGGAGGATTTGAATCCAGCATCGTCTGGCCTCACTGTCTGTGATTTGGAGCCTGGTGGAGACCCCCCCCCACGGCCACAGTGGACGTTTTCACGAGTCTGCGATGGGTTTCCATCGCTACAGTTTCCGTATTTAGCCACGTCCGTCTGTCGGGCGACAATGCAACCGAAGACCAAAACCCTCCAGTAAATATTTACATGTGCAGGTAACTTCAAACCCAGTTTAGAACCAAGATCAGTGTAAATCACCTCAGAAACCTCCCAGAATCCCCGGGGCTGCTCATTTTTCTGTCAGAGAGAAAACCATGAAAATCAGCGTGTGGCCTGTCCAGGTTTGTGTGACTAATGGCTAATTACAATGATGACCTTGTCGGACACACACACACACACACACACATATACATATCATAGGCTCATCCAAAGTAAACATCACCTTTACTCAGGCCTTGCGGATCGGGTATTTCCCATCATCCTCGTTTCATCGGCACAAAAACAGAAAACGTTCCCTCGGAATTGAATTCAGTTCCAGCTGTAGCACATGAAAAGGCTTTCGCTCACTTTCCATTCTAAATCAAATATGTTAATATTAGATTAGTACATATGTGGCTGGTGTAGATCTGCTGGCGGGATGTGACGTCATCTGTCTGACCCTGTTTTGTGACTTTTAAGGACAATTCCAGCCTAACTCACAGGCTGTACGGGAGAGCACACACGTTTTCTCCCACATCAGATGGCTATTCAAACACACACCTTGTTGACTTCATGAAAGCATTTTTATAGACTTAACTTTAATTCAAAGCCTCGCCCGACAGTCATGCTGGAGCGTTCGGTTTGTTTACAGGGAGTCTGAAGCGCTCCCGTCACATATTCAGCCATTATTGAGAAAATACTTATGCTCCGGAAATATCGCGCCTACGAATTGATGTCCCTTTGTGGGTGTAACAAATGGGAGCGCTTCAGACAACCTGTAAACAAACCCAGCGCATCGGCATGACTCTCGCGTGAGACTTTGCATTAAAGCTAATTTTACAAAAAAGTTGGCTTTCTTGAAGTAAACAAACAATGTGGGGATAGAGAGGAACAATTAAAAACTCTTTGGGGGTTGAAAACTCAGGAAAGGAAAAACCCCATGTTAATTTTCCTTGATCTGCTATGAGTTGTCCTTTGATCTGCTCTTATTTAGCGACTTGCTTCCTCCTTAGCCTCGTGTGAACCCCATAGAAAGAGATGATTAGAAAACGAAAAAGACAAAGGAACGCGTTTGTGTCTGCGCATGGACGTGCAACCTCGCCTGAGCGTGAGAAAGAAGCTGAACGTGGCGAGCGCTGGGCAGCCGAGGCAGACCTCCGGGCTGTTGGAGGACTGGGAAGCCAACGGAGGGTGGATAATCGGTGCTCCGGGTCGACTGTGGGAAACGTGTCTCGCTCTCCCTCCGTGCCAAAGTGACGTGATGGACTGTCTCTGCGGTCCGGTTAGATAAAGCAACCGCGTCTCAGAATCAACCAAAATCATCGCCGGCTTACTGGAAGCGCGAGCCAAGCGATCCGAGTGTTTGTGTTAAGCGTAAACTCCCGACCGGACAACAGGCGGATTCGCTGAACGGGCACAATTGCGTAAAGAAAATGTTAGTTTATCGATCCGGCTCATTTGGATGCGCTGAGTCGCCGTGAATGGCCCCAGATCCGAGCGCAGCTGTTTTTCTTGGCAACATTAGAATGCCCTGACCCCCCCCCCCCATGACCCCCATAAATCATCTATGGGCACATACGCCGCTACCGCTGAACCGAGCCGATAATATCGGCTGATATAAGTCCCCAGTGGGCGGGGCCTCAATGACATGCAAACAAACGTGTACATAATGAACATAAATAGTGTGAATGTCAAAAACACGCTAACGAGAGGGCATGTCTCCCTGCCGCCGGAGATCAATTTTATATGGGCGGCCATATCGCAGCGTGCTCGTCCGTCTAAATGTCACGCACGGGGTACATAATGTCACGTTAATGGACGCGCTAAGAGACGGAGAGGCCGTCTAGACGTACAATTAATGTGATGGATTTTACAATCGCAGCTAATCGTCCCAAAGGGGTCTACGGCGATGAACCTCAATAACGGCGGTGCGCGTCACACGCGTCCCTGGGTAAGCCTGCGTAGGTTCGTGTTTGGCTTGTGTCCCCTGCCTTGACATTAGCGTCCGTTTTGAAGAATGGCCGTCAATGACGGGACATCAATCACTGTCCGTCTTCGATGGCGGTACGCTTCGTAATGACCTGAATCAAAAAATTGGATTTAAAAAATGACGGTAACACGATTGATAGGCTTTTTTCTGAACAAAACCAGAGCTCGACGGGTACGGCTGGATCTATTTGTGCGCACTATTTAGAACAATAAAAAGAAAAAAAGAAAGAGTCTGAAGGTTCTCAAATCTGTGCTCAAAACTTGCTGGTGATGAGTTCAAGCCCCCTGATATCCATGCTGCCTGTGCCTGGCCTTCCCAAACATGTGAATACCGAAAAAAATCAGATGAGTAACAAGACAATCACTCTGAAATAGCCTTTGCTAAATCCTCCTGAAGCTGGCCTCTTTTGTTTCATCAACGTGTGACCTCTCTCAAGGACTCAGAGACAGTGGATTCCTCCTCCGAGTGTCTTTACGCCCAAGGACACGAACACAACTTCAGCCTCGGGTAATAAAAGTAATCTTTATTTATGTATTTAAGGATATGTACCCTGATTGTGGGGCTCCGCTCGCCCTGACCCAAGCAGCACCTAAAGGACAGCTTCATTATTGGTTTGAGGGTAAATAACTGGTCCGCTCAAAAGAAACCTAAATTAAGAACGACAACCTATAACGCGTGTTACCAGGGTTCACGGTTCAATATTCTTATCGATAAATAGAAAATGAAACAATAGTCAGGAGGTTGGACACTCCAGGACCACTCGAGGAGGACTTGTGTTAAATCCTAGTCTAAATGCTGAGGCATGGAGCCTGGTCGTGCACAATGTCATCGCTTTAATTGAAAAGAGGAAAACATCTGTCGGAGGCCCACAGACCAGAAAGGTCACCTGGCCCCACTTGGGAAACAATTCACAGACAACTCACGAGGAGGATTCGAAAACCGTGCTTTCTACTGTAATTGTTGCTCCACATGGAGCTCAGACATGAAGACCGCTGGAGGAGGTTCTGGATCCTCTGCAGGCAGCCAGTGACCTTTGACCTTTCAGTTTGGGGCTAGCCTCTAAGCCAAGCTTCTCCCTGGTAAGCCGAGCTTTACCTGTAAAGCAAAAATCTTGTGTGAACGGAGCGGGGAGCGATTCTGCGCTCCACCGCATAATGGAGTTTAATCGATGGACCGTCGCTGCGGGGGGTGGAGATGAAAAGACAGGAGGAAAACGCAGAGCTGCGTCAATGTGGGAGGAACGAAGGCAAACAATTAGAGTTTCCCCGCGAGACGGGCACATAACGCAAGATAAGAACTGTGGAAACACTCAAGTTTTCAAGGTCGTCTTTCTTGAATTTATAAAGGAGGATGTTTGCTTTCAAGGGCATCTTCACCAGAAGTGAACATCAGTGAGGTGAGCCTCAAGTGTGTTTACGTTCACACAAGGAAGCCGAACTCCTCAGGTAGCTGCATCAAGTTCAGGAGGACGCCGTAGCTCGACGACCACCCCCGATATCTTGGCTGTCTCGTTGCGGTATATGTGCGCAGGTAGGCTGCATATTGATGCTTGCTGCCTTCTTTATGGATCATTGTGGTGTGACCTAAAAGGTCAAGAGGTCAACGACAAAGTAAGACAGAAACCCCACCTACTGGGGGAGGCAACTTGGCTCCACCCATCATCCAGCTTCAGCATACCCGGGAAGTCCGGTTGGATGAATCACGGATGCCAATCGAGCGAGAAGTGTAGTCTGATCTGGTAATGATCAGGAGGGAAGGTCAAAGGGCACAGAGGTCAACTTAGGCATTACTCACCGAAGTAAGGGACACAGTAGCTTTGAGTTCTGCTACACAAGGAAAGAAATCAGCAGACCATCCAAAACTGTCATATCGGTATTTCCCGTCAGAGGCTTATTAAATATTCCCGGGTGTGGGTGCGGTGCTTGTGACAGGCAGCTCATATAGGAGGCATTAAGAGGACGGCGTGTATATATCCCTCCTTACAGCACAGGCGACAGCAGCAACAGAGCAGAAATGCGTCTTTAAGCCCACGTTATTGACCAAATCTGATGGCGTCGACCCGCGCAGTTGAGAATATGGACTCCGCTCATGCGGGTCGGTATTGTGTTTCCAAGGCTGTCCTTGGGCAACAGAGAAAGGAAGGTTTGGTCTGGGAAGCAGCCTTGGGAGAAGAGGAGGAGGAGGAGATGAAGGAGAAGACGGTGAGGAGAGAAAAATAATGAGAAAAACCGTCAGCGACCCACACGGGCGCTCAAAACTCCGTGTTTCAGCCACTCCTTCAGCCGTCAGGGAGCGATGAGGAGCATGAAAACAAAGACGTGGGCTGTCACCGCAGGAGAACGCCGCTCCCGAGGAGGGAGGGACAGAGGTCACGGAATGATCTGTCATTGGCATAATTGCATCCGTTGGAGCTGTGTAGTGGTGGCCTGGCGTTCCGCAGATTGCCTTTCACACTTCATTTTCCCCCTGATGGAAAGGTAATCCTCGGAAAGCAAAAGTTTTACTGTCCCTGCTCCTGTGAGCCGGAGGGACGGGAGCAAAGGGAAGAGCCCCCAGTGCTGCCACGAGCTGGGTGGGGTTTGCAAGATGTCCCCTCCATCAACCATCCATCCATCACCCATCCATCCATCACTTATCCATCATCCATCCAGGAGTCTAAGGGGCTCACTATGGTTCTATCGGTGGTTGGGGAATCGCCATGGACGAAACTTCTTGAATTTAGATCGAAATGAGAGGGACAACAGTCACTTCTGGTACATTTGGAAAGGTTAATAACACACACACAGAAAACAACAGAACAACAGAACAAGCCTTCGACTGAGAACAGGTCAGGACAAGGAGGTGGAGGCCAACGCTCAGAAGCAGGATGCTATCAGGGAGGAAGAGGTGGAGCAGTATCTCGGCCTTCCAAGCTGACCTCCAGTAGAACCCAGTCCTCAGCTGGGGTTCAGATTTACATCCATTACTGCTCCTATCTTTGCTTAGTCCCTCGATAGCTGAATATGAACAGACTGTGCTGCAGGAGAGGAGTGAGTATCATCCAGGAGCCTCGAAAATATCCTTGAACCAGCATCTAAAGGTTGTTTAGCAACAACTCAGGAGTGGCACATTTCAAAGGTTCCCCGACTGTCTTGTCGTCACAGTTTGCTGCCGCTGCTGTGTTGCTGAGATTACTTCTTTACGCTGTTTTCTGTCGTGTAGGTGTTCCCTAATGGCCTCCTTTTATTTACACCCGCTGGTCGGCGTCCAAATCATTAGCGCTGGGCTGATTCCATTATCTCGCTGCTCTGGCCTCCGTCTCAACTTTCCGCGCACTTCCTATAACAAGCGGCTACTCTTGAGGGATGGAGGGAACTACCGGAGAACGGAGATAACTCGATTGTTTCCCTAATGGAAAAGCAAAGCACAGTCATAAAACCCAAACAAAATAATAATAATAATAATAATAAAGCAAAACCCTAAACAGGAAGAATAAATCGAATTGTTTGGGGTCAGTGAGGGAGAGCTCGTACGATTTTCTACTGCCACTCTGCTGCTAACAAGGAAACCAAAGTTCTTTTAGTTCTTTTAGTTTAGAGTGATTCTTTATAATTCTGTTAATTAACACAATTTTTATAGATTTCAGGGAACAATGGGAGGTAAAGGAATGTTCCTGGTAAAGGAGTTCCAGGAACCTTGGGAAGCGCAACAATAGTCGCAGGAGAATGAAAAAGGTTAGGGGTTGTTCTTCCATCACCGGGGGCGGGGGGGTGAGATGTGGAAGAAAAGTGAAAGAATAATGAGAGAAGGTCCACGCCTGTGTCTCCAACTGCAGATGAGAGGAAGTCAGCGCTGCGGCGTTTCTCCGATGACTCAGATTAAACACCGATGCCTAACAGCGCATTCATCACCGCGGTGATACTTTTAGTGGCTGTTCCGCGGCTCGGGCGGAAATTAACAGCACTCCGGTGCCCCGTGTTCAAAACACACATGCGCGCGTGCGTGTGTGCGCGCGGCTTTCAGCCGCATTAGCCCGTCTAAAGTTGATCTCGCCCGCCTACGCCGGAGTTCGCGTCGCTGTGTGTCCGGAACGACGCATTTGGAGGAATTTGAAAGGAGTCCAATTTTCCTTATCTTTACAGCTGCGTGAAAATTAAATGACGTCGGTCTTTCTCCTGGATGTTGGCATCATCGTGCGACGCACGTGCGCATGGCGGGAGGCGACGTGGAAGTCTGGAGGAGTAGTAATTTGATCAGTGTGCCTGGAACCTCATGGGATAAATACATAGTAAAAGACATTTTGGCATCTGGATAAGCACAAATCCATTCCAATTTAAAGCCTAATTAAGTGGGACTTACATGGCACACTGGGACAGTTGGTTATAAGAGACAGAAAATGACCGGAGGCATCAACGTCTGAGCTGTCTCAGGGGAGCTCCAGATCCAATAAGGATGGAAATAGAAGGGTCACTGTGGCTTACTTTAGCCTAGGAAGAGACCGAAAGGCGCGTGTGTGCACGAGGAGAGCGAACCACATGGCAGGAGAGGGGAGTACCGACGGGTCTTGAGGTCAAAAGATTAAAAGTGCAGCGAGTCGTACTGGCGGCGAAACAGCTGGCTGATCTTACGGAGGGGAATAATCATTTCCTCCGAGCAGAAAACAAAAGCGCAGATTGCTCAAGGCTCTTGTTTTTACACCTGTGCATTAGCGCAGTAACCGCGGCGCCCGTTAAACTGTCTTCAGAGCGATATTTCCCCGACTTCTGAAAGCACAGCTTGTTGCTCCTGCTATAAACAGCTGTGGCTCCACACCAGCATAAACCCCTCTGATAAGCTCTATCTCACCATCATAAAAGTGTTCGGGGGGTGTGGATATACGCGCCGGGGCCCAGCTAACGAATTAGTCTCTGTCGGGAGCCCTTCCGCCGTCCTGCGCCGTGATTCGCCGGGACAAAATATGAGGACCTCCCGTGAAAGACAGAGTTGGAGGAGGCCGTCCGCGCCTCAAAAGGGGAATATATTAAATTCATTCATCTCAGTCAGTGGGAGTGCCAGTGCTGCGGCTTCCGCGTGATGAGGGATAGAGACCCCGCCCCCCCTCCAGCCCGGGTTTGGCTTCGCCTGGCTCGGCGCCTTCGGCGCCATTGTCTGGGAAAATATCCCCGGTAATGGAGCCGATGATTAAATAAAGACGGAGAGGTGTGCGCGACTGCATTAGCCCGGGCCGCCTCGCATGGATGCACATGCAAAAGGGAGAGCGCACATGTTCGCCCCGAAAAAAAAAAAAAAAAAAAAAAGGGACGACGGGATGAAAATGGTGTGATGAAAATGGATGTAGAGAGAGAGCAACAGAGGCCAACGGGAGGACACGGAGGAGGGAGGGCAGACTGCGGACGACCTCGCATTCATCATGTGTCGCCGTTCCGGGTTCATACAATACTTACATTCATATTTCAGATGGATCCAGTATCGCACTCGGGGAAAAAAAAAAAAAGAAAAGAAAAAAAAACCTCGCCGGCTGGCGTGACCGTCACCGAGGGCTAAATAAATCTGAACTGTCCGCCGAGCGCCTGTGCACGTGTAATACATCATCTGTCAGGAGCGATGTGAGGTTACATGCCACATGTGCTCCACTACAGTTCAGAGGTCCTTGAGCTTCCGAGGAATATCTTATTTCCCGCTTCTAGAGATGGCTTCAAACTGTTTATTTTTTTAACATAACGCATAACGGTTTTTATTTGGAATTTGGCTAAAACGACGTCAAAATTTGAAGATTTGCGATTTGTGAAGATTGCGTTTAATATTTGATGTTCGCCGCTTTTACTCGGGCTGTATGAATAAATAAAAACGCGCAATTTCGGATTTTTTTTTTTTTTTTTAACGCGCCGCTGCCTGACACGGCCCCCGACAGCAAAGGAGAGGCAAACTGTGATTCATGGCTTTGTTGGCTGTGAAGTCCGCGCTTTGATCGATCAGCGATTCGCCGTGCCGCGCCTCCGCGAGTGGCAAATTGGCCGCTGAGTGAGAGGCGGCGGTCGGAAGTGCGGGGAGAGGGGGAGAGGTGAAGGGGCCGGGGGGGGGAGGGGGGGGGGGGTGAGAGACCCGAGGCACCAGTTTAAGACGACGTGAGCTTCGATGGGGCCCCAAGACGCAACAAGAGCGTCCGCTGGGATCGGCGTTCCTTCACCAAGCAAAGTGGGAAGTCTTGGATTTGAAAGATTTATCCCCTCTTCTGAGGTGGTGATGTGTCCTTGAAATGTTTTTCTGTCACCCAGCGCGGCGTGGGAGTTGTCACATGGAAAATTATGCGCGTATGAGTCTGAGCCGCGCATCGGGAACAAGGTGGTGAGGACGCGAACGTCGCCATCTGACTGGTGGGGCTATTTTAGACTTTAGTCTTCTACTTATTCGACTTTTCAGGAGAGTGCATTCCCCGGATGATAAATCTCTTTCGGGAAGGTCGACGCGCGACTTTTTGGGGTTCTTCTTCTCGGAACGTTGACACTTCAAAGGGGGCTTTCCCTCGCCATGGAGGCAGAGTAACGCGGAAGAAGACGAGAAACGGTCGCTAAGAGCTGCTTCTCCTCTAAGAGGAGTCACCCTGGCTGGAGAGTACGGGGGCATAAACAGACGCTCCGGGCTAATGCATCAGCACGTATAAATATTTGCGGCCGTGCTCGCGCTGCTGCTGAGGACCAGTCGGCTGAGTGGACGGGCTCTGACGTCCGTCTCTGTTTTACTGTAAACTCCTGCTGAAGGTCAAACATCGCTCCTCTGGATGAGCTCGTCTACCCGAGGTGGGGGGGGGGGGTGAACAGATCCCGGCATGTAAATAAGGCTGTTGCTCTGAGCCACAGTCTTTACCTCCGTTGATGTCCCTGTTGATGCCCCCCCCCACCTGCTTTCTCTCCGTGCCCTGTGCCTGAACCCGGGATGTGGACTGACTGTGATATTGGCTGGATGGGCGACAGGCTGGCTGGTGTGATATCTGACAGGGGAGAAAAACAGCACGCCGTCTCTTTACTTAACACCCTCCCTCCTTCACCCGCAGCTGATGAACGACAGATACCGGAGCTGCGGAATGTTATTCATTTATTTTTTAAAGGGAGCTATCTTACTGCAGAGGTCTTTTTCAGTTCAAGGGCTTTCGGAAGGTCCATAAATAGAACAAACTAATGCAGAGGGGAATAATTATTAGTCTTCACATATGGCTGTTAAAGGATATATGTAAGAAGTGCTTTTAAAGTGGTGATAAAATGACCCTGAGGAGTCACCAGACATGAAGGAACTGCCTTCCTTTCAAATACTTGTATCACTGACAGCAGTCGTCCATGACAAATTCGTCTCATTTCCGCGTTGGCCTGTAAATGTTATTGTTTATGTTTGGTGTTTTGGTCTGTAGCCCCGCCTCCCTCCACCTACCGCCCAATCACGCACTCAGCAGCAGGTTACTACTTGGTGAACGTTTCAGATCACAGAGGTCGGACGCTCGTTGCGATTCCCAAATCCGTCCTGACAAGGACTGTGGATAGACGTAGACGACCGAAAGAGGAGAATTAGAAGACCGAAGCCCAAGTTTAGGCTTCATTTTAGTTAATGCGGGACATTTCAATTCTTCTCTACAGTCCGATAACATCATGTGTGTTCGTTCGTAGTCGACTAACACGTATGCAGGTGGGTCATGGAACTGACGGATATTACCACTTCGAACCAAAAACTCTACCTCCATCGTTATAACGCAAATTAATAGAGAGTCAAAGTGTTTTATTGACGCAGCTACCAAATTTTCCTGATAACTCCAATCAATTCACTGTTAGGACTGATTAGGAATCAATTTGCTGATTACTTTGATGAATACGTTAGAAAGTCTTAGGTATTCAATTAAATTCCACGAGCAGCTACGGACCCAAGGAAGTGAAACCTGAGCTCTCTGACGAGATAGCGACTTGGCACACAGAATTATGCGTTCGAGGAGATTTAAACAGGAAGCCCAAATACAAACATTCAAGGTGGTGGAGTGGAACTTCCTGAGTCTATTTTCTACTGTTCCCGTCCTGTCCCACCTCAGCCTGAGCCATCGATCAGGAACTAAGCACACTCTTTAATTGGCCGGTCAAGGTTGAATGCCTGTGCAGAGAGTGAAAGGCCTGAAGTGGTGCAGGAGAACAAGGAGTGTGTGTGAGTGTGTGTGTGAGTGTGTGTGGGTGTGTATGTGGGTGTGCTGGCCTGCAAAAAAACACTTAGATTTCTTTAGATTACAATTGTAATTAAGTGAACGTGGGACTGAAAGCCAGTGACCCTCTGATTTGCTGAAAGAAACCCGTTAAAGCTGATATAATTGGATCATAAAAAAAAGCTACTTCCTGCTTGGGTTTGTCGTCGCTGAAGCGACTCGCGTGTGCGAATCCATCCAAAGACAGAGATGAAGGAGGCGCCTGCTGTAATCAGGCTAAAGTAAACACACGCGTCGACTATCATCACACACGACCGCTCTATTACGCACGCTTTAATGAGAAAATGACATTATTATCAAGACCATCACTATCACTTTCAATTTTCCAAACAGACAAGGTAGTTAAGGACATAAAAAACAAGCGTTTTGAATTACCCTCGTCTTAAAGACGGGAGGTAAAATTAGCTCAGTTAAATAAAGATTCAGCCATCAGTTTAAACTGCAGATTAAAGATCTTTGATCTTGGGTGACACTGCTGACAACAATGGCCTGACGAGCCTGGAAAAAGACTCCCGATTAACATAATTTATGACAAGTAGCTAACTTCTCTGGCCCCAAAAACTCTCTCGCCGAGGCAGGAGTCCAATAAAGAGGGGTGGGCTGGAATACGGCAGGACTGAAGGGCTGTAATCTGAAGTTTGTGTTTAAATGGACGTGACAAGATGATGAAAAGGTTAGATAGTGTACGGGCCGCCCCAGGGTTCAAGGAGAGCGGTAATGGGAAGTCTAATTAAGATAATCCAAGATGGCGGCCCATGCCGTTTGATGGCAAAGAGATGAAGTGAGGCTAAAAGCCGTGAAGCGGGGGGGTTGGGTGCACACACAGGTGGAACCCCCGTGCCGCTCCCAGATTAGACATGCAGGGTAGAGCGAGTTACAGTCGCTGTCCAAAGAGATGCTTTAGAGAGCACGGCCGAATGATCTCATTACTCATCCGCAACATGGCAGAAAACAAACACCGCCTCGCACACTTGTCACAAATAATGAGCTTCAGGGGACCGAGTTACAGACGCCCAGATTTACATTTATTACACGCTCAAGTGCTGAGCCATAATAACGAGTCGCTGTCGTACAAAACCCCGGGTACAAAGCGGAGGTACAGTACGGAGTCGTTACCACAAAAACGGGGACAAACAGCGAAAACCGCGGCATTAGCATATTCATTACTTGCTTCAGAGCGCACAGTTTGGATTTTTAGGATTCTGTGAGGAAGACGTACTGTAATTACGGGACTGGAAGTGGTGGGAATGACGGCTCCGTGTCGTTTAACATTTCCAGAGAGGCCGGGACTTCTACAGGCTTTGGATCAATAATCGATAATGAAATTTCAAAGATGACATATTCTGCTCCTTTTCTTCGAGTTAACATTGTTCCTTGATGTCTACATTAAATGTTACTACCATGTTTTGGTCAAAATAAACTGAAGGACTGATCACAGTTAGACTCTACACACCCTCACAACCCTGCTCAGAATGAAGGGCTTGACAGCCAGGGGTCATTCAAACCAACTGTTACATCACAGTAGGGCGGAAGTGCTAAACGGACCATTTTGAGGCACATTTAGACTAGAACAGTTTACTGAACAATGAGTTATCTGTTAAACCTGATATTTACAGGGAGACATGCAAATATATAGACTAAATCGCTGAAAAGTCAGTTTCACGTAATATGTCCCGTTAATCACTCTTGACTCAACAACACACAACATTAATTTAGCTAAATCAAATCAACCATCGTAGCATCTAAAAGCAACCATTCCCTCACAAATTCCCCGCGCTACCTCTTGACCTCTGCACCAAAGGTCACACATGGCTGCGACCGGAGCTGGCAGACCTGAACACAAGGCCCCGCTGCGCTCGAGCGGAATATTCCCGAGTTTAACGTCACATGTTGAAATGGTTAGTCGCGTCGCCCTGCGGGCCCAGCGGGGCCTGCCAGATGCGAGGACGCGCGGGAGCGAGTTTTCGCGGGCCGCCTTGACGAGCGCGGTTCGGGCGGACGCGTGCGTTTCTCGCGCGTCTTCCGTCAGATGTGTCGCTGCCAGCGGAGCGTGCGGCTGTGTGACTGACGGACACACAAGCGCAGGTGGGGAGGGGGGGAAGTGAAGTGGAGGAAGAGGAGGGTGTAATTATGGAGGATGATGTGTGGCGAGGCCTGCGCGGAATGACAGCCTCCCCTTTCATTTCTCTGATCACTGGTTTAATCCTGATTGAGCCACAGCGGACCAGTGAGCCGCTGTGTCGGCCCGGCTTTAAACGCACCACGTCTACATCTGTGTGTGACGGAGATGAGAGTGTTGACGCCAACGTGTCCAAAATAAATAAATATATACACCCCTAGAAGAGTAATAAAACACATTTTGGTAATACAGTGTAATGATGTGTTACCACTATGCCTGCAAAATGATTTAAATTATTAATCAGATTAATCACGCGGTGGCTGTGGATTACTCGTAATCATCTAAAATTGTGTGCGATAAATTTGAATGTTCTCTATTAATGTGGGAATTGCAAAATATATACATTTATCACAGCCTTGCATCAGCTGGTGAGGCCTGATGAGCACAGGCTCAGAACGGGGGGGGGGTTTGGGGAAAGTTCAGTTTCTCTTTGTTAGGTCGTTTCTAAAACGGAGAAAAACAAAAGAGGAGGATGGAGGTAAAAGACCCATTTAAGGCTCTTTTAGTGGGACTTGATAACCTGCGTTTACCCGCTAATTCTGATGGAAAGGGTAAGAATTTTGTGGAAGAAAACCTTCATCTGAATAAATTTTCCCAAACTCTGGGGTGTGATGGAAATGCTAACAGCCCCGATTACCAGGATTTATCCAATCGCCTGAGGAATAAGTTTTTCATTTATAAAGACACTATTGGTCTCTAGTATTTTTTATCGTTGTTAGGTGATTATGGATTGTAAGTGAGTATTTGATGCTAAATGAAAACATAAGGACTTGGTCACCAGGCTGGGAGCTCTGGGGGGATTCTGGCCCGCTCCTCCTGACAGAAGCGCTTTAAATCCCTCCAGTTTCTTGGCTGCTGCTTAGAAACTGGAAGCTCCAGCTCCCCCCCGCGCGTTTTCTATATGCTTGTTCTTGAGCCACTCTCCTGTTGCCCTGGCAGCAGGTCCTGGGTCATTGTCATGCTGGAAGAACCTTCCAGGCCCATCTTCGGTGCCGAGGAGCTCAAGGTTGGCTTCATCAGACAACGGCGCGTTCTTTTAGGAGGGGGACCTTGTGGCTACTGCGACCTATCGGTCCATTATAGCTCAGGGTGTTTCTTAGTCGCTACCCTCTCGCCAAAGGTTGTGCTGATGGTTTTTTTAACCCATTCCAGCCTTGTGCTGGTCTCCAACCTTCTGCCTGGCATCTTCCCACGGGTCTTTGGAATGTAAGGAACTGATTCCTAACGCAGGCGTGCTTCACATACATGAGCAATTTTGGGATCGGGAATATTGGTAAAAGGTTGATTGATCAGTGGGTTTTTAGATTTGATCCTTTAAAGGATCAAATCATTATTCACCTCGCTGCTCTTCAAGAAGATTTACTGTAATCTCTGGGCACCATTCGGATCAAAGGGAAAATTTGATGATGTAAATAAATTCCTCTAAATAAAAAATTCCTGGCAAAGTTGGTGGGAAAGGGGTTTCTGCTTTTAAATACTCGAGCCCATCGGAGCCAAGCAGGTCGTTTTTGTTGGTTTCTTTAATGTGAATGCACTCAGCCCACCCCCTCCGTGCCCCTCCCACCAGCCTTAGTTACAGCCTTATTACGTTATGTCTCCAGAGTTTGTTCTTTTTTTTTTTCCATTTGTCCACATTATAAAAATTCCAGTGGTGGGACGCTCTTCATCCTAATGCCCTCGATGACAACGCTGAAATACTAAGAAGGTTTCCCTTTTCAAGGACTCACCAAAACACAGAGATAAGTCGAGTCACTGAGAGGATTCCTGATATTAATCGCACTGGGCCTGTCGCACTTATGAAGCATTTGGACAGACAGTAATATTGTAGAGGAAGTAATTACGTTCAATACACTTTGAAAGCAAGCTGGACACAAACTGAGCTTGTCAAACTTCTCTCCCCCTCTGTATCATTCGTGCTGATTGTGCTCATGCTAGCAAGCAATCGCTGCTTTTAATGAAGGAGGGGGAGAGAGAAAGAGCGAGACAGAGAGAGAGGGGAAACACAGGAAATTAAATTGATATGTAAATGACAGAAATTCTCATTTGAGCTGAAGGTTGAGAGTGCTACAGCATTAACCGGCTTATGAGTTAATAATGGCTTCCCCCCCTCCCTCCAGCCTTCCTCGGTACAACTCCCTCTGTCTCGCTGAGAAAATAAAAGATAGGTAAGACAGATGAAAACAACATATGTCCCTGATTCCCAGTCCTCCTGAGATATTACCCCGCAGATCTAACCGATGAGAATGTGGAGCGCTCGGAGAAGCATTAGAAGCAGGCCAGCTCTGACGTGTCCCCTGCACGTTTTCATAACTCCCCCCGTCTGTACAAACAACCAGATGATGTTGAATATACCTCAGATGGACACGCGTGAGACGGGGGGGGTGTCGGAGAGCTTGTAATAGCGGTGTAGCTTTCTGTAGCACAAAAGGAAACAAAAAAAAAAAAGATGACATTAGCCGCGGCTACAGAGAGCACCGGAGGCAAATGATTGTGGAATGATCACTGCGGCTATTATCAACCGCTGGGGTTATTATTTCCTCCCTTTTCTTCGGTATTAGCTGCAGTGGAATAGCTCAGGCAGAGCCCTTGCCCTACAGCCTTCAGTGATTGGAAAATGATATTAAACCAGACTTTGTGCTCCCCGGTGCAGAAAGAGAAGAGGAGAGGGAAAGAAAAGGAACAAAATGAAAACAACGGCCGAGACCCTGCAGGAGAGAGGGCGCGACACGAAAGACGTTTTAAATGCATGTATTATACACGGGAGGAAAATAAACACGCGCAGCCGCACGCGCCAACGTGACACAAGTGCACCCTGATTAGAAAGCGCCGGCCAACAAAATATTAGAAACAAACGAGGCCCGCGCCATCGGTCGGATCGTGACCCAGAAAAGAGGAAGGTCTTGATGAAATTCTCTTCTGAGCGGAAAATAAACAATTCCTGTTTTTTTTATTTATTATTATTTCACAGAACTGAGGGGGAGGAAGGATGAGAGCAGATGGAGGACGGAGTGGGAGCGGTGCTGCGGGAGAGAGGCCGTCTGAACTACGACAGTGAACCGCGGGTCCTGCTGCTCCTCTGTGGCCAACGGCTAGATGGGTCACACATGCGCAAATGAGCCTTTCAAACACACACACACACACACACACACACACACACACACACACACACACACACACACACAGAATTTCCCACTAAATCCTCATGAGCTAGTCCTGGAGGAAGGCGTGAGGACGCCTTCACGTAGGCGGACCCTTGCTCAGGTAGCTGCGGTTGTGTGGGAGGAGCTACCCAGTGGGGGGGGGGGGGGCTATTCAAACCAACTGTTACATCACAGTAGGGTGGAAGTCCAAAACGGACCGTTTTGAGACACATTTACAGACTAGAACAGTTTACTGAACATTGAATTAGTGGTAGAAACTGATATTTACAGGCTGAGGAGGCACTCTGGGTACACAAATATATGGACTAAAGACCCGAAAAAGGGGATTTTAACCAGAACTATGTGAACTCACCCATGAACCCAAACCCAAAGTCAACACTAACATCAGACTTAAAACCAGGTCTTGACCCTCAAAGCTACCTTTGAAGTTGTGGAGACAAGACAAAACGGACCCACTTTGAGAAGTATCCTCACATTGCTGGTAAAATGAGGATTTTGGTGCTCAGCTTGTTACAAGTAAAAGAACACACACACACACACTTACTGAGTGTGTGCAAGGCAGTGGTCAGCACTAAATCCTGCAGACTGGCCTACTCAGCAGCTGTGGCGCTCTCATCAACACTCCTAAATGGCTGTAAAATTACTCACCTCCACCTCAGCTATGAAGAATAATGAAGAGGCGAGTGAAACGACTCCAAGGGCGCGCGGGAGCCTTCGACGCGCCGTTGAAAAACAGCGGAAAATGTGAAAACATTATGTGGACGGAGGAGACGTAACCAGATGTGAGACGCTCAAGGTTGATACGGCTGACAAAGACATCACGCCGCTCGGCGGATTTTCCTTTTCTGGCTCCAAGGAAAATATTTTTGGACTTGAAACAAAAAAAAAAAAAAAAAAAAAGAGTGAAATTCCCCTCCGCGGTTAACTGGGACAGACTCGCGCAGGTTAAAGGCGCACGGCTACAGGTAAATAACGCCGACCTCACAACCCATAATGAGCCTGATTACAGCTGCGGGTATAATTCGGCACAGGAAGCGCGGCGGCGGCCCACGATTGTGTCCGTTGTTGCCGCGTGAAGGCAGGGCGGTCCGTAAGAGACGACGCGGGGTAATTGGACCGGCGCAGGTGCGGCGCATTAGAGACGCGAAGGGAGAACGGAACAGGTGACGCACAAAAGGGGACCGGGAAGCTGGGAGCCTGAGCGAGCGGAGCGCACCTGCCCGACTCCCCTCCCGGCGAATCACGCAAAAGCGATTATCGCATTTGGTGCGAATATTAAAGTCGGAATCAGCCCCACGTTCACCCTTCCCTGATTCCATTAAGCGTGCCGCGATTCGGCGTCCTAGCAGGTGTTGTCGGGCCCTGTGGCGCTCCACTTCTTTACCCCGCTGAGTCGAGCGGACCGATCCTCGATATTCTCTGTTTACCCATAATTCATCTTTCCGAGCCTCAGCGGTGGCGTTTTCGACCGGCTGGAATGCTGGCCTAAGCTTTGTGCTGGGCAGCGCTTCGGAAAGCGGCGATCCGAGCGTCGGGAGGATCGATGCGAGAGGCTAACTTTCTGAAACGCTGGTGGGGCTGATTCCCGGCCCGGCGGACGAACGGACTGAGCCGACAGAACAGAGATAAAATGTACGATACGGCTGCAGACGTGAACGAGGGCCTGATCCGCTGTGACGGGGGGGTTGGTACGCACCAGTAGGGACTACCAGCACTTCTGGATTGTCGCCCCTGGCTTACTGGGACTTTTTACAGTGTGCTGGGACTTCTCCTGGGAGCAATTCTGCGTAACAGGAGGTCTGGGAAAAGGACGCAAAGAAAAGAGGAGCTCGCTACTTCACATAAAACAAGACAGGTTTAAGAAACTACGTTAGCGCGGCTCTGAAGGGCGACAAAGAAAACCTGGAGCGGAACGGAGGGCAGTGAAGAGTAGCGAGCGCGTGTTCTGTTTCAGCAACCCCGATGTTCAAGAGGGCCGTTTAGGAGATAACAGATCAGGGACGGTGAAGCCCAGAAGCCGGGGCCTTGAGGACCGCAATCCAGTCCAGGTCTTCCTTCCTACCAGGCAGACCTGGGCCCCACCTCCTGGATTCATCACAATAAACGCTCTTTAACGTTTAGCTCAGACATTGACCTTTTCCTTTAATTTACACTTAATGAGGCCGTTTTCTCCCAAACACCTAAACAGAAAATTACCCATCATCCTCTCTGTAAGCAGCAAGGCGTCAGGATGCTCAAACTCGGTGGGGGGGGGGGCGTGAAACAGAGTCTGGGAGGTTTCATTTGAAAGTTCTCGGTGTCACGACACGAAGCGTGATCTTTTCCTGTGATATTCCGCTGCTTTACAGACTCGCTCAAACTCTAGTGCGGCAAAGCCGCGCCGATATTGTAGCGTTGGCGCGTCGGGGCGTCGAGCATCAATCTCGGCGCCGCCGCCGCCACCGCTCCTTCACGAAACAATCTGAGAATGTCTCCGGGTCTGGAAGCCAACATTGCTTTAGTGCTTTTCAAATCAAAAGAGAAATCTGTGAGTGACCTTTCTGGCAGCATCCCCAGAGTGACTAATGGACGGACAAAGTGTCTCTCTCACACACACACACACACACACACACACACATGCACGGTACATGTCATGCAGCATCGAGACTCCAGACTGAGAAAGCGCAAATCATTAAAGGAAAAAAAGACGACGTGCGTTTCTTTTAAAATCCCAGCAGATGCGGTGGAGTCGCAGATCTTCTCCAGAGATAGTGCTGCTCCCTGAGTTTTTAATGCCTACAAAGGCAAAAATAGAAACGGCATGAAAGAGCGGAGAGCACGGGGAGAGTGGCGCTCTTTAAGGTTTTCTGTGTCTACAAAGCACAGGAAAGAGCTGTTGTGCCGCCAGGAATCAAATATGTGCTCACTTTCTTTCTTTTTTTCTTCTTCTGCGTGGAGATTAAATGTTTTTCTGTTTGGCAAAGCTCGGTGGGAGAAAACAAAAATGCCCACAACTTTAACAAGCCGAGAGAAAACGTCACGTTTGAGGTAATAAACGCGGGGGCACGGGCTTGAAGCATAACTTAACGAATGGTAACCCTGAACTGAGGCTTTACTTCTGATGAGACGCCTTTAATTTAAAGTTTGAGCTCAGTTCCATCACACCAGAGTTCTGACAGCCTGCAGGTGGGGCGTTCAGGCGCCTGACCACTGTGCTGTAAAACTCAGATTTTGCTCTGATGTGAGACAGGTGGACTCTCGCCAGGGTGTAGAAACGTCTGAAAGGTGATCAAGAGAATTAGTCACGCCAAAGGCGTCTAAATCAGGGGTGTCAAAGCTATGGGCCGCGGCCCAGAACCGGCCCGCCCGAGCGTCCAACCTGGCCGGTGGGATGATTTCCATAAATGAAAAATGTGTTAACGTAATGGTTTATTTAATGTAATAATGTTTTATTTGTCCAGTGGGACATACTGTTAAATTAAGAGTAAGTTATTTGTGGCACCCCCATCACACACAATGTCCAAACGTGCTACTGACAAATGCACACTACAAATATTTTCTACATCTTGACAAGTCGTGTTGATCGTATGAGTCGTTCCAGTACGACTCAAGGTCTTGCCTTTTGTAGATCCACTCTAAAGTCATAATACACATGTAAATAATAAACCGATGTGCACAACGTTAAAGAAAAAGATTGCAAATGTACGACTTGGGTTTGTTCCAAATGTGTTTTGAGAAGGAATAGTTCAGTAAATGTAAACATCTTAATGTATTTGTACTGCTTTGTGAGAAATGTATGGGGAAAAAAACAGCTTTTCCTTCATTCTGGGATATATCTACACATACATACACGTATGTTTCTCACACGCACACACACACACACACACACACACAGTAACTAACTCTGATGCAAATGGATAATGACAAAGTGATTGAGGTGCAGCCTTGCTCAGAGCCAAATAAGTGCTCTGCATGATTGCTTCCACTCGTTCTGACATGGGAGTGAAATCTCTATACCCCTGCCCAGCAGCGATAGCATTACCTGTGTTCTCCATTTACATACATATTTATGCTCTGCCGTCACGTTTTCTTTGGGGGGGGGCGAGGGGGTCGTTGGGCCTTCATCGCGGAATATGGAAAGTTTAGAGTAAAGTTTCTAGAAAGCGGTAAATATCTTTAGCTCGCAGGCCTGAAATGAGACCCTCAGAATGTGAAATCCTTAGAAGCCCTTTGATTGACCGAAAACGATACTGCAAAATGAGAATTTGCGGGGGGTGGGGGGTGGGGGGGGTCTGAGGGAATGAAAAGGATTTCTGTCAGGATTATCCAATCTTTGTCTGATTATCCAGGAAACATGGAGCTGTGTCAGGTAGAGGAGGTTGTAATTGTGGGTGTGCGGTTTCTGTTTACTACAGCGAGTGCGCCGTTTGCGTGCTAACGCTTCGATTGTGTGTTGCTTCTTTGAAAAGCGGGGTTTTTTTTTTGTTTTTTTTCTTTCTCGGCGAATGAGATAATTAGCATGAGAATTGAACCATCACAACTCAACAGCGCGCTGTCTGATTACTGCTGCTCACGTCGACTCAGACGGTCCATCAGCGTTTACCTTCCTGGCATTGTTGATGACAGAGAGCGTCTCTGTCGCATCAAAGGAGAAGTCCAAATTAGAAAAACGCTTGTAGCTCCATGGGACGCGCGATGCCCTGTGCATTTCCTAAATACAACCGGACCATCGGTTTTATTTCCGAGATCTCGTTCTGAATTCTGGGTTAGCTTGAAGTTTAACGAGGTTCTAAAACAAACCTCAAGATGAGGGAAAAAAGAGTCGATGTCAAAGGTCGGAAAACATGGCGACATGCTGGACTGAGAACCCCGCGGGGAGGGGCAAACCGAGGGGCCACATTAAATTTTCAGAAGTCCGATTTCACTTCACCTGGGTTTCCTGTCGCGTTCTGTTTATTTGTCCCAGAAAAAAAAAAAAAAAACACCCAGACAGAAGCGATAAATATCTACTTCAATTCAACAACCGTGTTTACACGGGGAAAAATAATCACGATAACGGAGGAATTCATGCCGATCCAAATAAAACTGCATCGCATCAACGTTTTGTTGGAAAACCTTAATCCGACAATCTCATTCAGAAAGAAATTCCTGATCAAGGAAGGTAGTTTATCCAGGGCGACCTTTGGATTAAGACCCATGTCAACGTTTAATCTGATCAGAGCGACGGCGCTAGAGGCACAAACACGGCTGAAGCCCCTCGTATAGATGACGCTTAAACCGCCGTGCTGGCTTGATTAATACGTACATGTAAGGTATGTATGAGAGAGACGGTCAGGACGGGGGAGGGGGGGGGGGACCAGAACATTCTAATCAGATTGAGGAGGAAAATGCACTTGTGAATGTGGCTAATGTATCTGGTGGTCCTTAAAGGTAACAGATCCTTAAAGGTTGTATCATTTACTATGGTTTTAAACACAACGCAGCTGTCTGGCCCCTCCCCTTCACCACAAACCTCAACTGGTGGAAACACTTTTACTCCATTTCCACTGACGGTGGCGGCTCTGCTCAACCAGTTCCCACTGGGCAAAAGTACCCGGTGCTACTTTTTCTTTGGTTCCAAAAAAGCAGCCCGGTTCTATCGGGTACTAAAATGTGACGTAGCCCCGCCCACAGGAGACAGCAGCTTCTTGATTAGTAGCTCTGCTGCTGCTACTTTGTTCAAAACGTAACTAGTGATGTGAATAAAGTCGTCGTTGTGATCATCTTGTCGTTATAACGACAGTAAGAGTGTCGCTGTCGTCCTTTCAGGAGGTTCAAACCTTCCTCGTTGACGCACACTACAGAGACGTTATTCCGTCTTGACCCCCGTTCACGTTGACTTAATTCCCGGCGCCCTAATCGAGCGCTAAAAAGTGGATGCTGGTGGGCCCGATGGGCTCCTGGTCCGGATAGAGCGACTGTTAGCTACCCAGCTAACGTACGAATGCTGGTTGTCCATCTGGTCTTGGTGGTCTGAGCCCAAGACCGAAACACGACACCAGCAGAGACGATACCGTCGGGGAGGTTGGCCAGTTTCTACGGTTCCTGGAGCTTTATTATGAAACGAGCTTGAGGAAAGGCGACCGAAAAAGCGAGCGAAACGGCGCTAAAAGTGTTCAAGTAGTTCCTGACCGTGTTAACGAGCGAGTAACCAGCCCAGATTGAGGAAACTCGATCAAACACCGGGGGTCAGCCCGGGTACGTTTGAGCCAGGAGGCGAGGTTCCCCACCTGGAGGAGGCCACTTTTATTTTAAGACAGAAAGGTCACCATGGCAACGCACGGCATACCTTTATGTCGTGTTCAAAGTCGGGGGGGGTTAAAAATAGCACTTCCTGTCAGAAGTCTCCGGCGCTACAAACTCTGAACAGGGAGAACATGGCAGGAAACTACGTGTCAGCGAGGAAAAGAGTGCAGGGCTTTTTTTCTTTTTCCCCTCCGTCGGACTGACCTGCGGTGCTGCGGCGGCGTCCTTTCCGAGAGGGCAGGCATCAGCGGGCTGCCAAAAACCGGGCGGGCGAAAAACGGCGCGTCCGGGACCGGGACGCAGCTGCTCCGCCACCTGTAAGCCGGATCGGGACAGAGAATATCAGAGGAACATTACAGGGAGGGCAGGAACAAAAGGCGGAATGAATTAATGAGCAGACTGAGACGGTCCAGGAAAAAAGAAGAAAAAAAAACAGGCAAACGAGTGGGAAGAAAAACGCCCAAAAGGCTCAATAAACCCTGAAACACGGAATGAAATGATGACATTCAGTCATTTTTCTTCTGTGATTTCTCAAAAGAGAGAAAAAAAAAAAGCCCACTCCAGCCATGAAATGGAAGGCATTTTTATTAATTCCTGTGGGTCTCTTTAGAGGCAGCTCGCTTGGTATTCAGGGACATCATTACTAAAATCTACAAAAGCTCTTATCGCTCATAATCCAGCGCGGCCGGGGCGCGCGCGTGCACGCGGCCCCTTTGACGAGGCTCGACAGCTATCTCTGCTTCACATCTTTGGGCTCCTGGGGCAGAGTGGGCACTCCTGTCTCTCTCTCTCTCTTTTTTTTGACATTTTCATTAGTCGGGATGAAGGCCGAGCGCGTACCACGCCAGCCGGACGGGGCTCGGGCGGAGCCCCGGCCGCCGCCGCCGCCGCCTCCCGACGTTATTACGATGCCATTTCCTCCATCAAAATGTTTGCTACTTGAACCCACTCGCAGGAATTAAGCGGGGCCCCCCCGGGATTTTCAATGTCAGAACATTCATTATAGGGCTCAATGGGGCACAACTCTTTCATTAAGGGCTCCATAACACATGTCTCGCTGGGGTTTAGTCATTATCTTTTGGTGCAGCTACATCTGGTGGAGAGGGGGAAATGAGGGTTCCTGCGACGCCGCCGTCGCCTCCAACTGGCGGAGGTGGAAGGACGCGGGGTTCCTCTCGCGCCTTTGCGGCCAGACGTCCGTCCGGGCGACTGAGGCGCGCTCGCTCGGCAAACACGACCGATATCGGGGCTGGAATCAGACCTGAGGGCTACTTCAGAGCAGGTACTCGGGCTTTGAGGTAGGTGGGCCCTGAACTAACTACGATGATGTTGAAATCACACACGCACACACACACACACACACACACACACACACACACACACACACACACCTGGAGAAACATGCAGGTAAAATGTGCCAGGCTGATTCTGGGAGTGTGTGACAGAGATTACTGCCCCATGTTTAAACAGTTAGACAGGAAGGAGTAAACACACACACAGGGGAGAGTGTGTAGCAGTGAACACATGTAGAATAAATGCCATCAGTGGGTTCCCAGTGGGTGTGTGTGTGTGTGTGTGTGTGTGTGTGTGTGTGTGTGTGTGTGTGTGTGCGTGTGGGGGGGGGCACTCTTTCATTTGATGAGCGCAGCTTCTCAGCAGCTTTATTAGGTGCTACAATCTGATCCTTCAGATCCTCCAAACTAATTTCAGAATTACAGCAGACACTTACCTACATCTGGGGTAGCGGCCGTAAGGGCCTCGGTTTTCAACCGTTTTTAACAGCTGCCTGCTAAAAAGCTGACAATACACAAGTGTAATTTAAAGGGGACATATTCAAACCTCCCTTTTCATATCTTTAGTCCATATACTTGAGTATCCAGAGAGCATCCACACCTCATAAATAACTAATTCAATGTTCAGTAAACTGTTCTAGTCTGTAAATGTGTCTCAAAATGGTCCGTTTAGCACTTCCACCCTACTGTGATGTAACAGTTGTAACAGAATAGCCCTGCCCCCCCACTGGGTAGCTCCTCCCACACAACCACAGCTACCTGAGCAAGGGTCCGCCTACATGAAGGCGTCCTCACGCCTCCTCTCCTTGACCAAAAGACAAGAGGAGCAATAAAGTCGGTGGGCGGGGCAAAGAGCGTCCGTGGGCGGAGCCGACAGTAGCTCGTGAGGATTCACTTCATGTTCTTTCCAACAAAGCACGTTACTAACATCTTATTTAGACATCAAGGCACCACGTTAACTTGCAGAAAAGAAACAGGATATGTCACCTTTAAGGTAAAAGCAATGTCACAACACACCCTGTCGACATTTACAAGAACAAAATACGAAAGCATCTTGTGTTTAGGGAGCCGTTCTGAAGGAGACACCCACAATGCACTGCGTCGCCACAAAGAGGAGTATAAATAATAGCTGTTTTTTTCTCATTTATTTATATATTTGGATGAACCCATCCTGTAGCAATTTAATAAGCTGCACAACAGGATGTTTTTTTTTCACCTCCCCCCCACATCCAAGATCTTCATCTAATTCCCCGCACTAACGTGACAACCTGCTGCTATGCAGAATGAGCTCCAAAATTAATCCCTAAAGCAGAATTTCAAACGGTGTCACCATCTCTGTCGGCGCAGAGCTCGCTTGGAGATAGCCAGGATCGCAGCGTGTGTGCTCGGGAAGGCTTTTCTTTCTTTATTTATTTTATTATTATTATTTCCAGGATGGAAGCAGTTAATATTCATACTGCGAGCGTGATAGAAAGCCGGGCTAACATGACTTGACTGTATTTCAGTTTCCTGTTAAATGTATTTCCCCCCATGCAGAACTCCGCTGTGAGCAGTCAGGAGAACCCAACGATCAATTCTTTAACGCTGACAAAGTTTCCATTTACAGCATGATGACTTGTGCAGGTTCCTGAAAGAGATCCAGCACTTTTTTTTCCCCCCCTCCTCCTCCTGCAAACTCCACATTCATCTTCCCCGAGATCTCCACACACACACACGCACACACACAGACAAATGGCCGGCCTACATACATGCGACGATATGTAAACAACATATTTTATAGACCTTGGAAAGGCAATTACAATCTGAAGGACACCAATTTTCATAATTACATCTGCTTTAGTTAATAATCCCCCCAGTCTCCTCTCTCCCTCCCTTCATTACCGTCCCCGTCTCCACCCGAGAGCTTCTGCAGTTTTTGTTCTTAAAATGAAAACACAAACTCGTGATGGGGAGGATTCACACATTCTGTAGGGAATCGCCTAATTACGCAATTAAACATGTTGTATGATTGTACGAGTCACCGTGTCAGACACGCGCTCAGGAGAAGGCGTTCACGTATGTTGCGTGTCACACGCGTGCACAGGTCCCGGGTGAGGACGGTTAAGAAGCTGAGGCCTGAACGTTCCAGGATCTGAAGAGGCACACAGATGTGGGCGCTCCCCCACCCCCCTCCTCCCCGCTAACCCGCGCTGGGATTGACGTCTGGGTCCTGCGGGGAGCGCGCTGAATAATTTGTGGACAGAGAAGCGCTGGGGGCAGGTAGACAATCCTGAGACAAAAGTAATAAAACGGTGAAGTCAACAGCTCCGCCGACTATTTTTCTTTCTGGGAGCCGAGATATCCCCCTTCCGCTCGGGCCGCCCGGCTCGTCGGAGCCCACAGCCGCCTGGACTTTATTGAAACTTTGATTCAGT